>LR738713.1:640604185-640671546 GCA_902687465.1 Secale cereale | reverse complement strand
GGGTGAGAGAGCTGGGGTCTCGGGTTAAAAAAAACTGTTAGATCTCAAAAAAAAAACTGTTGCCCCACCCACCTCTTTGCCGACTGCCAGCAGATGGCAAAGAATCTTTGCCGTCTGCTGGCAGTCGGCAAAGAATTCTTTGCCGTCTGCCAGCAGATGGCAAAGAGGATAACCGTTAGCCCGCCCACGCTATTACACTGTGGGCCCCATCTTACCTCTTTGCCGTCTGCTGACAGATGGCAAAGAAATCTTTGCCGTCTGCCAGCAGACGGCAAAGAAGTGGCCGGTGTGACCTAGCCAGTGCAGTACCCCCATGGGGCCCACTTTGGTCTTTGCCGTCTGCTGGCAGATGGCAAAGACCTCTTTGCCGTCTGCCAGCAGACGGCAAAGATCTGGCAGATGGCAAAGACCCTCTTTGCCATCAGCTGGTTCTTTGCCGTCTGCTTTGACAAGACAGACGGCAAACAGCCTCTTTGCCATCAGCTGGCAGACGGCAAAGAGCTGGCAGATGGCAAAGACTCAGATTCCAGTAGTGCCACTAGTAACATTTGGTCTCATCATCGGGTTGCAACTGATCATTCTTCCAACATCCAGCTTCCTTGGCTTTCTTAAATCCGTCCAATTAAATTGTATCCCTCCCTTCTGTTGGTACACTAAGATATCATTACTCAGACTCATCTTTGTTTGATCCATTCCAAGGTCTGATGTAACTAGCTCTTGTATTCGGGTAACGATGCTGGGTTCTACCACCCTTAAAATGAAACACACTAGTTCTCTTCAAAATCTTATTCCATGTAGCATGATTTCACTTATTGCTTATATGGTAAAAACTCAGAAAATCCAAAATCAATGCCATGATGCTAACTGTATTGATTCTCAACTTACTACGATCTACTGCATTTCCATTCCATGCTTTAACTCAACTACTTAACACAACTCTCATTCTCCTTGGGACAATCTCTGGTATAGTTCCCTCCTTTATTATAGCAGAAACATGTTACTACTGACAAGTCTCGTGGTTCCCTTTTGATTACGTAGCCTCATTAGGTCCTCGACTTATGGGTCCACTTCAGAACTCGTATATCCTTAACCCGTCCTTGGAGTCACTATGGCTCCACACTCTAGCATTATACCCTCTTTAAATCCAATTGTACTTATTTCCTTCACACCCTTGGGGTAAGCATCATATCAAGAATAAACTACAACTTATCTTGTGCAAACTCCACTCTTTGGAGCAACATTTTCCATTCCATTGGTCCAGGGTTCATGCAGTAAATTACCACTGAACAAAATGCACTGGTTCATCCGTAATCCATATTCTTCTCATATCAAATCTTTTATTTCATCCTGAACCACTATTCAACACTCAAATTTCAAAGGTGCTTCACTACAAATGCTGCCATCCACATAGTTTGGTATGGTTAAGCATTCCTTCCATCTTCATCCACTTGTCCGTGCTGAGGATACTTCAGTCCCACTGGAATTGTGCAATGTGATTCTTGAAATCATCGATCTTTTGATTCATCCTATTGGCTGTGTGCTTCATCTCCATCATTTCTACATGCATCCTACTCAGGCATTCCTGGGTGTGACAAAGTCTTTCTTCAAGTATTTCTCCAATCTAATGTATGGCCTCCATAGCAGCTTCACGTACGGAGTCAAAGAATGTTGTTCGTGGTACTCGAGAGATGAAAAAGTATTGACCCATAGTTTTTGGGCAAACTCCTTTCACACGGTGGAGGTGTACCTCCACGTACGAAAGTTCAACTCCATTCTCCATGAAGGGATAACCTTTGTAAACTGCATCTCCTTCAAGGTGAATATGCTTCATCACATCCTTCAGGATCTTTGGGTAATTCCTGATCGCTAGTCAGGGTCATGATTGTTTCCGGGCCCTTGAGAAAAGACTCGTAAAGGGTTGTCATCTGTAGGTAATAGACATAAGGGGTACTCAGGATAGTGTATGTATTTCCTTGGGTGAAATGGGGTTGCTCGTCCGAGAAAGGTTCGGGTCAGCTAGTTCATGGGTTCTAGGTTTTTGGTCTGGGTGAGATAGCAAGAGAGGCACTCACACGCATCGAACAACTCATACATTTCCTTCTTAGATTCCAAAAATAACAACTTCTATTGCTTCACGAGCTATTACAATATTCTTTCCATAACTCAACTGAACATCATAATAACAGTGTATTCCATATTTAGCTACATGCTCCATTATAATGTCTAGATCTCAACTATTCTGCTCAATCTTTCCTCGGGTCTGAACCTTCTTTGGCAAAATGCATCACTTCCTTGCAGCGTAAACAAATGACATCAGACAAATCTAAGGACTTCATAGTGACTATCCTGGTTCACTGGGTTCTTCGCTTCCTGGTTGGGCAGTTGCTAGCATAATGACGTAAATCCTTGCACTGGTAACATGTGATGTGACTCGGGTCCTTTTTTCACAGAAATTGGGTTGTTCTGGGGACACATGCTCTTTCTTTTCCTCGACTTCTTCGTTCCTATCAATCCTTCTATTTCTTGCGGGTCAAACTCCATTTCTTCTGTCGGGTAGTCTCCGAGATACTCTTGAATTTCCTTCATGCAATACTGTGAAATATGTCCTTTTCCCCCACATGAGTAGCAAACAGGTGTGTAATATCTGTCTAGGCCTTCTCCATCAGGGTCGTCAATATCTTCCTCCATCGCAGATTCCTTTGAAATTTCCTCGAGGGCTTCTTTCATTGCTTCGTTCTTCTACTTGATAGTTCGTTGTACCATGGGGTAAATGTTACACTGGGCAGGGTAGTGGGTAGTCCCTTCACATAAGAAGCAAGTAATCTGCCTAGTTGGGCATTCTTCACCTGGGTGACTTTCTTCACAATGAGGGCATTCATCCTTGTGCTCCTTCTGGGTGTGTCCTATTTCTCCACAAATCCTGCAGGCACAAGGTTTCTTCTTCGAGTTGTCACCACACATTCAGATGAGACGGGATTTTAATAGAGTCTTCTTGAATTCCTCCCAACCTTTTGCTCCATTACATCCTTGTATGGCTTGATGCATTTTCCACCATGTTGCAACACTTTTTGAAAAGCACTGAAGAGCGCATTGAACCTCATACTCCCTTCTACTTCTTGAGCTTGCGTTGTATTCCCTCGAAGAGGAAAGAGTGATGCAGCACAGTAGCGTAGGTATTTCCCTCAGTTTTTGAGAACCAAGGTATCAATCCAGTAGGAGACCACGCGCGAGTCCCTCGCACCTGCACAAACAAATAAGAACTTCGCAGCCAACGCAATAAGGGGTTGCCAAGCCCTTTACGATCACTTACGAAAGTGAGATCTGATAGAGATGTTAGTTTGATATTTTTGGTATTTTTAGATATAAGAACATAAAGTAAAAGCGGAAAAGTAAAGTAGATTGTAGATTGATATGTTGAGAATAGACCCCCGGGCCATAGTTTTCTCTAGTGGCTTCTCTCATGATAGCGATATTCTACGGCGGGTAAACAAATTACTGTCGAGCAATTGATAGAAAAGCGAATAATTATGAGACTGTATAGGCATGATCTTTATATATAGGTATCATGTCCGAGACAAGTAGACCGAAACGATTCTGCATCTACTACTATTACTCCACACATCGACCGCTATCCAGCATGCATCTAGAGTATTAAGTTCATAAGAACAGAGTAACGCCTTAAGCAAGATGACATGATGTAGAGGGATAAACTCAAACATAGTGATATAAACCCCATCTTTTTATCCTCGATTGCAACAATACAATACGTGTCTTGCTGCCCCTGCTGTCACTGGGAAAGGACACCGCAAGATTGAACCCAAAGCCAAGTACTTCTCCCATATCATGAACTATAGATCTAGTAGGCCAAACCAAACCAATAATTCGAAGAGACTTGCAAGGATATTATAATCATACATAAAGAGTTCAGAAAAGAACCAAATATTTCTCATAGATAATCTTTATCATAAACCCACAATTCATCGGATCTCGACAAATACACCGCAAAAAGAGATTACATCGAATAGATCTCCCCGAAGACCAAGGAGAACTTGTTATTGAGATCCAAAGAGAGAGAAGAAGCCATCTAGATACTAGCTATGCACCCGAAGGTCTGTGGTAAACTACTCACAACTCATGGTGAGGCGATGATGATCATGTAGAAGCACTCCGTGGTAGATCCCCCCTCCGGCGGAGCTTTGGAACAGGCCCCAAGATGGGATCTCACTGGAACAGAAGGTTGCAGCGGTGGAACTAGGGTTTTCTCTATTATTCTGATGGTTTCGGGGTACGTAGGTATATATAGGAAGAAGGAGGGCACCGGGGGCCAAACGTGGGGCCCACGAGACAGGGGGCGCGCCTTGTAGGGGGGCGTGCCCCCACCCTCGTGGACGCCACATGTGCCCTATTCCGTGGTTCTCAAGTCTCCCGTGCGTATTTAGCTCCAAAAATATCTCTCCCGAAGGTTTCATTCCGTTTGGACTTCGTTTGATATTCCTTTTCTGTAAAACCCTGAAATAGGCTAAAAACAGCAATCTGGACTGGGCCTTTGGGTTAATAGGTTAGTCCCAAAAATAATATAGAAGTGTATAACAAAGCCCATTAGAACATCATAAATAATAGCATGGAACAATCGAAAATTATAGATACGTTGGAGACGTATCAAGCATCCCCAAGCTTAATTCCTGCTCGTCCTCGAGTAGGTAAATGATAAAAACAGAGTTTTTGATGTGGAATGCTAACCAACATAGTTTTCAATGTAATTCTCTTAATTGTGGCATGAATGTTCAGACCTGAAAGATTCAAGACAGAAGTCTATATTGACATAAGAAATAATAATACATCAAGCATACTAACAAAGCAATCATGACTTCTCAAAATACTATGGCTAAAGAAAGTTATCCCTACAAAATCATTTAGTCTGTCTATGCTCCCTCTTCACGACACAAAATATTCATATCATGCACAACCCCGGTTTCAGCCAAGCACTTGTTTTCATACTCTGTTCTTTCAAACCTTTCAACTTTCACGCACTACATGAGCGTGAGCCATGGACATAACACTATGGGTGGAATAGAGAGGTGGTTGTGGAGAAGACAAAAACGAGGGAGATAGTCTCACATCAACTAGGTGTATCAACGATCTATGGAGATGCCCATCAATAGATATCAATGTGAGTGAGTAGGGATTGCCATGCAACGGATCCACTAGAGCTAAAAATGTTTGAAAGCTCAACAAAAGGAACTAAGTGGGTGTGCATCCAACTTGCTTGCTCACGAAGACCTAGGGCATTTGAGAAAGCCAATCATTGGAATATAGAAGCCAAGTTCTATAATGAAAATTCCCACTAGTATATGAAAGTGACTAAACATGAGACTCTCTATCATGAAGAACATGGTGCTACTTTGAAGCACAAGTGTGGAAAAGGATAGTAGCAATTGTCCCTTCTCTCTTTTCTCTCATTTTTTTGAAGGGGCTTTCTCTTTTTTTTATTTAGCCCCTCTCTATATTTTTTGGGCCATCTCTTTTTATTGGCCTTTCCCATTGTTGAGGATATCGCTTATCGTTATCGTCTCGGTCACCCGAGGATTAGAGATTAATCGGAAATCGGCTGATTAATCGATTTTATCGGTCACCTATTAATCAGCCATTTTTCTCTAATCCCACGTTCCCAACACTAAGATATGCTATATTCAACACCAAAACTATATTGGACAAAAGTTTACCTTGATTCCTAGCCTTTAAATCCTAGTATAATGACGAACAAAATGGGAAAACAGTACGTATTGCGTAACAAGGTCCACAAAACGCAAATATTTTTTTTTTTGCAAACATAGTGCTACGATTAGGCCCGATTTATCGATAGATTCCCGATAAATCGCTTGTCATAGCGATAAATCGGCCCAAATGATAAATGGTGAAGATAAGGCATAATCTTATCGGTCACCCCAAGAGTAGCGATAAATCGGGCGATACATAGCTAAATCGGAAGATTTCTTGAACAATGGCCTTTCCTCACATGGGACAATGCTCTAATAATGATGATCATCACACTTCCATTGAATTACAACTCGACATTACAACTCGATACTAGAACAAAGTATGACTCTATATGAATGCCTCCGGCGGTGTACCGGGATATGCAATGAAACAAGAGTGACATGTATGAAAAATTATTCATGGTGGCTTTCCCGCAAATACGATGTCAACTACATGATCATGCATGTCAATATGACAATATGAAGCGTGTCATATGAACGGAACGGTGGAAAGTTGCATGGCAATATATCTCGGAATGGCTATGGAAATGGCATGATAGGTAGGTATGGTGGCTATTTTGAGGAGGATATATGGTGGCTGTTTTGAGGAAGGATATATAGTGGTTGTATGGTACCGGCGAAAGTTGCGCGGTACAAGACTGGCTAGCAATGGTGGAAGGGTGAGAGTGCGGAATATCCATGGACTCAACTTTAGTCATAAGAACTCATATACTTATTGCAAAAATTTACGAATCATCAAAACAAATCTATCAACGCATGCTCCTAAGGGGGAGGTTGGTAGGAGTTAACCATCGCACGCCCCCAACCTCCACACAAAGGATGACACTCTACAAATACTTCATGCTCTAACTTCGTCAGATAGTGGTTCACCATATGTGCATACTACGGGAATCACTAACTTTGACACAAGTATTTCTCAATTTCATAGTAACTCCACTAGCATGACTCTAATATCACTATCCTCATATCTCAAAACAATTATCAAGCATCCAACTTATCATCATATTCAATACACTTAGTGTGAAAGTTTTTACTACATTGATCTTGGATGTCTATCATGTGAAGGCTTAGTTTTATAGCCAATGCACATTACCATGATGTTCTAATAGACTCTCAAAAGGATATAAGTGAAGCATGAGAGATCAACAATTTCTACAAAAATATAATCACCACCGTGCTCTAAAAGATATAAGTGAAGCACTATTGCAAAAACTATTCAACTCAAAAGATATAAGTGAAGCACATAGAGTGTTCTATCAATTCGTAGGCCATATTTAACTCTCTCAAATAGGTGTTTCCAGAAAGGATAATTGTGGCAAACAAACAAGCAAAGACTCAAATTATACATGACGCTCCAAATAAAACACATATCATGTGGTGAATAAAAATATAGCTTCGAGTATAGTTACCGATAGATGAAGACGAAAGAGGGGATGCCTTCCCGGGGCATCCCCAAGCTTAGGATTTTTGTTGTCCTTGAATATTACCTTCGGGTGCCTTGGGCATCCCCAAGCTTAGGCTCTTGCCACTCTTTGTTCCATAGTCCATCAAAGCAAAACTCAAAACTTGAAAAGTTCACAACACAAAACTTAGACAAAAATCTCGTGAGCTCCGTTAGTATAAGAAAACAAACCACTACTCAACGTTACTGCAATGAATTCATTCTTTGTTTATATTTATGTTAAACCTACTGTATTCCAACTTATCTATGATTCATACTTCCCAATACTACTCATAGATGCATTGAAATAAGCAATCAACACACGAAAAACAGAATCTGTCAAAAATAGAACAGTCTATAGTAATCTGTAACTTTAGCATATTTCTGTAACTCCAAAAATATATGAAATAAATTGGTAAACGTGAGGAATTTGTCTATTAATCATCTGCAAAAAGAATCAACTAAATAGCACACTCCAGTAAAATCTGGTGAACATTCTAGCAAGCGCTAACGATTCTGTTTTTCACAGCAAGATCATATAAACTTCACACAAGTCTTCCCAAAGGTTCTACTTGGCACAAACACTAATTAAACACAAAACCACATCTAAACAGAAGCTAGATGCAATATTTATTTCCAAACAGAAGCAAAAACAAAAAATATAAAATTGGGTTGCCTCCCAACAAGCGCTATCGTTTACGCCCCTAGCTAGGCACGATACATGGATAGATCTAGATGTTGCCATCTTTGGTTTTTACCTTTTTGGCGGTATCAAGTTCGAATCCGAGAGGTTCTTTAGGTTTCCCTTCATATTTAGAAATCTTTAGATCTAACGAATCCAACCTCTTATTGCAAAGAGTAATCAACATATTCATGCGGTGGAGATTTCCACTAACATTCTTAAGAGGTTCAAGAGACTTTTGTATTATTTTTGTTACTTCGCAAATTTTCTCAAAAACTTGAGTCTCTTCCGGGGTAGAAGGCTGCCCGAATGGCTCTATCAAGGCATTATAAGAATCAAGTGTATGACTCCCCAAGAAATTTCCTCCGGTAACGGTATCAAGAACAAGCCTATTCCAAGGAGTAATGCCAATATAAAAATTGCGAAGAAGCACGGAAGTGGAAAACTTCCTAGTAGATCTATTTTGAGCATTGCAAATTCTATACCAGGCATCTTTTAAATTTTCTTCCCCCCTTTGTTTAAAATTGAGAACCTCACTCTCGGGAGTATTGATAATGATAGGTGTGCTAGGCATGATTACAAGAAAGCAATCCAACACATAAGAAAACAAGAAGCGAGCGAACGATAAACACACAACAAAAGAAGGGCAAATAAAACGGCAAGGGTGAGTGGGGGAGAGGAAAACGAGAGGCAAATAAATTTAATGTGAAGGATAAGGGTTTGTGATAGGTATATGGTATATGACTTTTGCGTAAGCCTCTCCGGCAATAGCGCTAGAAATTCTTCTTGCTACTTCTCGAGCTTGCGTTGTATTCCCTCGAAGAGGAAAGGGTGATCCAGCACAATAGTGTAAGTATTTCCCTCAGTTTTTGAGAACTAAGGTATCAATCCAGTAGGAGACCACGCGCGAGTTCCTCGCACCTGCACAAACAAATAAGAACTTCGCAGCCAACGCGATAAGGGGTTGTAAATCCCTTTACGGTCACTTACGAAAGTGAGATCTGATAGAGATAGTAGTTTGATATTTTTGGTATTTTTGGATATAAGAATAGAAAGTAAAAGCGGAAAAGTAAAGTAGATTGTAGATTGACATGTTGAGAATAGACCCAGGGGCCATAGTTTTCTCTAGTGGCTTCTCTCATGATAGAGATATTCTACGACGGGTAAACAAATTACTGTCGAGCAATTGATAGAAAAGCGAATAATTATGAGACTATCTAGACATGATCATTATATATAGGCATCACGTCCGAGACAATCAGACCGAAACGATTCTGCATCTACTACTATTACTCCACACATCGACCGCTATCCAGCATGCATTTAGAGTATTAAGTTCATAAGAACAGAGTAACGCCTTAAGCAAGATGACATGATGTAGAGGGATAAACTCAAACATAGTGATATAAACCCCATCCTTTAATCCTTGATGGCACCAATACAATACGTGCCTTGCTGCCCCTGTCATTGGGAAAGGACATCGCAAGATTGAATCCAAAGCCAAGCACTTCTCCCATTGCAAGAACTATAGATCTAGTAGGCCAAACCAAACCAATAAT
Organism: Secale cereale; assembly: GCA_902687465.1. Taxonomy (NCBI): domain Eukaryota; kingdom Viridiplantae; phylum Streptophyta; class Magnoliopsida; order Poales; family Poaceae; genus Secale; species Secale cereale. Next base: position 640,662,087 of record LR738713.1, on the reverse strand, counting down.
TCAAAGAGACTTGCAAGGATATTATAATCATATATAAAGAGTTCAGAAAAGAACCAAATATTTCTCATAGATAATCTTGATCATAAACCCACAATTCATCGGATCTCGACAAACACACCGCAAAAAGAGATTACATCGAATAGATCTCCCCGAAGACCGAGGAGAACTTGGTATTGAAATCCAAAGAGAGAGAAGAAGCCATATAGATACTAGCTACGGACCCAAAGGTCTGTGGTAAACTACTCACAACTCATGGTGAGGCGATGATGATGATGTAGAAGCACTCCGTGGTAGAACCCCCCACTGGCAGAGCTCCGGAACATGCCGCAATATGGGATCTCATGGGAACAGAAGGTTGCGTCGGTGGAACTAGGGTTTTCTCTGTTGTTCTGATGGTTTCGGGGTACGTAGGTATATATAGGAAGAAGGAGGGCACCGGGGGCCAAACATGGGGCCCACGAGGCAGGGGGCGCACCCTGTAGGGGGGGGGCTCCCACCCCCGTGGACGCCACGTGTGCCCTATTCCATGGTTCTCAAGTCTCACGTGCGTATTTTGCACCAAAAATATCTCTCCCGAAGGTTTCATTCCGTTTGGACTCCGTTTGGACTCCGTTTGATATTCCTTTTCTGTAAAACCCTGAAATAGGCAAAAACAGCAATCTGGACTGGGCCTTTGGGTTAATAGGTTAGTCCCAAAAATAATATAAAAGTGTATAACAAAGCCCATTAAACATCCAAAACATCATAAATAATAGCATGGAACAATAAAAAATTATAGATACGTTGGAGACGTATCACTTCCTTGCAACCAATTTTTTCTTGAAGTGATCCTCCTTGTTTTGTATTTATAGCTCTGCCTCCGTCTGGGTCATTGGTCTAGAGAATACAGGTCTATCTTCATTCATCCTCTATTGGGTCCAAGGGTTTTGGGATGAGATTCGGGAGGTGGAGAGAGATACACTCAATACAAACAATAGTTTTGAAAAGACGGTTTTATTTTGTGGCCATTGAAAAAAAATCAAACAATTGACAGCTCACAATCGTCGCATCTAACGTAAGTACATAACAGGGGTTTGGTCTTCTAAAGATCAATATCTGTTCAACGTCCTCAACTCTTCAAATCTTTGGAGTATCCATTTTTTGTAGCTTCAGCACTTCTAATGCATGGTGAAATCCTCTTTACTACGAAGTGGTCAAAATGGAAAAGGGTATTATCTAAATTTTTAAGGTAAAAGGGAAGTTTTGACAAAGCTCGGAAAAGAAGAGAGATAAAGAATCTTTTTGAAAACAAAGTTTTAGAGAAATCCTTTCCTATGGGCTTGCCAGTTTCTAGAGTCACGTCCTACAGTCAACATATGCTATGATACCATCTTGTAGCGACCCGACCCGAATGGATAAGGTCTTTGTGCTTAAGTCTCATCCCTGGATCGGTATGCTGACACACATAGTACTCGAGGATTTATTACAGAGGTAAATCACATGTATAAAGTAACGTAAATTATATTACCTCAATCCAAATAGCGGAATTAAGAACAAAGTTGTGGAGTCCATCAACACCAACGGCAAAGTTGAGTGTAGACATCGCAACCCTAACGTAACTGTTACTCATCGTATAATTCCTGCAACATGAGACGTTGCAGCCATGTAGGTCAATACATTGAATGTACTGGCAAATTCACACTGTAGTAGTAATGATGAACAATGCCTACAACTACATGCATATTTGGCTGGTGGAGGCTGTAAGGTTGATTTTGCATAAAGTTGATTTTTCCCTACCACAAAGTAATATTTTTTATTTAACTACTCAGTTAAATTAAGCAATATTGAGAATGGTTCCTCCATCTCAAATCCCCAAGTTACCATAATTAATAACCCAACACTTTTATTAGATCAGGTGATGAGATCAACAAATAATCCACTTCTAGATACTCAATGTCCTCCATAACCGTGGACACGGCTACTCATGAATAGTTTGTACACTCTGTAGAGGTTTGTGCACTTTCCCCACCAGACTCGATCGCCTCCGTTTAATTTCTCGCACTATATGGTGTTTGAGAACCGGATGACCGAGACACAGTCTTTCATAAGCATTTACTCTTTACCCTGGGTAGACCCGTACACCTACTTTCCCCTACATCTGCTAGTCCACCACTGAAAGAGCTCACACAACATACTCAACTATGCCAGAGCCCATAATGGCTTATGGCTGCACACGGAAGTTTCTAGGCATGAAAATATCAGATGATCCCTTCGAGCCTGGGTGGCATTCCATAGGGTGATCACACGGGTCCTCTGGGATCCCCTAGGGCAATCACTTGTTTCTTCAGGTGCCCGGGAAACCACTGGGTGCTCCAGGGTGCCCCAACCAATCCACCCAGATGTGTATTAAAGTTTCCACCTTAAGTTTCCCTTAGTTAAATATCTCTCTCACAAGTTTCCTACCTCATGAACTACATAGCAATACCACATGTGATCAAGTCCTACTCATGCAAATCTTTGAGGATATAACTAATGCAAGTAAAACTGGGTATTGAAGAGTATGATCAAAGTGTGAACTTACCTTGTACTGTTGATGAAGATTCTTCGCACTCATAACTCGTGATAGATCTACTCGTCACACTTCGATCAATCTATCGTAAGCAATCAATAGTAACCACACATAAGCAATCATTCAAAAGATCGGAAAGAACAAATAAAACACTTCGAAAAACTACGAAAACAAACGAATAACTCTTTCAACAAAAAACAATTTCTAAAAGTACCAAAATTAAGTGAATTTGGCCTTATCAGAAAGTTTAGGTCAAGAGTTCCGATTTGCAAAAAGAATCAACTAAATCGGAGTTACGGTTAAAAAGATATGATCAAAAGAAATTTGAATATGAATTTGAACAAATTTCGAAATTTGAAAGTTGCAAAAAGTTTATTTGATAGATTCACTGGATATGTGGGATCAAGACGAAAATCCAGGCATTGGTTTCATCTAATTTGGATGAACGAGTAAAATGTTATGGCTATTTGAAAAATCAGGGCCAAGCTGTTTTACGGAAGAAAAATAGCTATGGCTAAAAGATTCTAGGTCTAAAGTGTAAATACAGGGCTAGTTTATTAATCTAATTATTCTATTGTACTAGTCTTGAAATAATAAGCTACGGGAGTATAAAAAATACGAAGAAAGATACCTTTATAAGGTATAGAAAAGATGACTTCGGAGAGAGAAAACGACTTCCAGAAATCCCGCCGGAGAGAAGAAATATTTTTTAAGTGAATCTAGTCAAACCAAAATATTGATTTAACCCGAATCGGATGATTTTTGGAGGCTCTATGGGTCTATATTTATGGGTGTAAAAAAGGCTTAGGGGTCAAAGGCTAGTCAATGTGGAACTAAACATATACGTACGTAGATGAAAGTAAAAGAAACAGAGGAGAACCGCATGGGCTAAAAGCCTTCGGTGCCGCGGGGGTACATGGGCTTTGGAATTTTTTTAAAAAATTCGGCCGAAGAAAAAAAAATTAGAACTGGAAAGAAAAAGGCTTACTGGGCCTGGCCCATGTAAAAAAAAGGCGCCGCTGCTAACTATGCTACACACGTGGGCGACGGATAGTTATAGGCCGCATACGCAGTTTTTTAATAGAAACAGAAGAAGAAAAACTAAATAAAGAAAATATAAATAAAATTTATATCGGCATATTATATATCAAAATTTTCCGAAAAATATTTCCTACAATGTGTACATTTTTCTACAGTCAAATAAAATCCTCACAATTTATATAAATCATAAAGTGCTACTGTTGCAATAAAATCCAATAAAATTCATTTTAAAAATGCCAAAAAAATTTCAAATTTATTTCTCTCCAATTTCTACTGTAGGCAATCATTTTACCCTATTTTCCATATATTTTATTGTTGGAGAAAAATATTTTGAATAAAACCCAACAACTCAAATTTTGAAAATGAGTTTCATAATATTTCAAAAGAACTTCCTACACATATTTCTTATAATTTGAAGAAGTCGTTTTATCTTCTCTCGGGAAAATCGTTGAGTTGCATAAAGTTTCTGAGTTTGAAATATTTCGAGAATGAAATTCAAAATCCCTTCAAAACCCTTTTTCATGTAATAAATGGAAGAAGTCATATTATCTTCACTCTAGGGTTTTTTGATGAAAATAATTTGAATTCCGGGAGAACATAAATGCAAAGTGAAAGTTAGGGAAGGTCATTTTATTCCCTCTCATTTAACTTTGAAAAGTTTCAAATTTCATTCAATTTCATACATCACATCACCCAAGCAATCAAAACTATCTATTTAATATAACATTCTAAAATTTAGAATTTTGGGATGTTACATAGATCTAGGTATTATCTTCTTTGGTGTGAAATCCATAGGTAGGTCTCATAATAGATTCATAAGGCAATTTAATTTTCTTTCTTGGAAAGTTTTCCATGCCCTTCCTTAATGGAAATTTAAATATAATGTTTCCTTCTTTCATATCAATAATTGCACCAATTGTTCTAAGGAAAGGTCTACCAAGAATAATAGGACATGTAGGATTGCAATCTATATCAAGAATAATGAAATCTACAGGCACATAATTCCTATTTGCAACAATAGGAACATCATTAATCCTTCCCATAGGTATCTTAATAGTGGAATCCGCAAGATGCAAATTTAAAGAACACTCATCAATTTCACAGAAACCTAACACATCACATAAATTTTTTGGAATCATAGAAACGCTAGCACCCAAATCACACAAAGCATGCTACTCGTAATCTTTAATCCTAATCTTAATCTTAATAGTAGGTTACCACTCATCATAAAGTTTTCTAGGGATAGAAACTTGTAATTCAAGCTTTTCTTCAAAAGATTGCATCATATCATCAATGATATGTTTGGTAAAAGCTTTATTTTGATTATAAGCATGATGATAATTCAACATGGATTGCAACAAGGAAATACAATCTATTAAAAATCAGTTATCATAATTAAATTACTTGAGATCCAATTTAGTGGGTTCATTACTACTTAAAGTTTTGACTTCATCAATTCCACTTTTATCAATTTTTGCATCAAGATCTAAAAACTCCGAATTATTGGGACACCTCTTAACTAAAGTAGACTAATCTCCAGTCCCATCTTTATCAAGATTTATTTTGGAAAAAAAAGATTCAATAGGAATCACATTAATCACTTTATGATGTTCATCATTATTTTCACGGAAACTAGAGGAACATGTTTTAATAAACCAATCCTTTTTAGCACGCATCTTATCGGTTCTTTCTTTGCACCCATCAATGGAAATTCTTATAGCTTTGGGAGACTCATTGATATCATGCTTGAGTGGAATAGATCTAAGCTTCAAAGAATCAACATCAAGATAAATTATATCCACGCTCCTAGCCAAATCATCAATCTTAAGAAATTTTTCTTCAATCATAGCATTAAAATTCTTTTGAGAACTCATAAATTCTTTAACCCTATTCTCAAAATCATAGGGCATCTTATTATAATTTCGAAAATAATTATTGTAGTAATTACCATAATTATTAGAAGAATTACTAGGAAAAGGCTTAGGATTAAAATTTCCTCTATAAACATTGTTACCAAAATTGTTCCTACCAACAGAATTCACTTCCATAGATTCATTATTATTCTCAATCAAAGTGGACAAGGGCCTATCATTGGGATCAATATTAGTACTCTTGCTAGCAAATAATTTCATAAGTTTATCAATCTTTCCACTCAAAACATTAATCTCTTCACTAACATGCACTTTTTTACTAGTGGAAGATCTTTCGGTATGCCATTGAGAATAGTTAACCATTATATTATCTAGGAGTTTAGTAGCTTCTCCTAAAGTGATTTCCGTTAAAGTACCTCCCGCGACCGAATCTAAAAGATTTCTAGAAGAAAATTTCAATCCGACATAAAAGTTTTGTATAATCATCCACAAATTCAAACCATGTGTAGGACAATTAATTATCATAAGTTTCATCCTCTCCCAAGATTGTGCAACATGATCATGATCAAGTTCTTTAAAATTCATAATATCGTTCCTAAGGGAGATGATCTTAGCAGGAGAAAAATACTTGGCAATAAAAGAATCTTTGCACTTATGCCATGAATCAATAGTTCAATACTATTTTTAGGCAAAGATGAAAACCAAGTTTTAGCCCAATCTCGTAGTGAAAACGGGAATAGCTTTAATTTAACAAGATCGTTATCCACGTCTCTTTTGTTTTGCATATCACACAAATCAACAAAATTATTCAGATGGGATGCGACATCTTCACTAGGAAGGCCATTTGTAGAATTCTCTTTTGCTTCACTTATAATTGTTAGAGCGTGGGCATAACTTTTGTAGAAAGAATTAAAACTCTCTTGCTTCACTTATATCTATTTAGAGAGTTGACAGGAATTGGTCATTCACATGGTTAGTCATAAAATCCTACCTAAACTTTTAGATCGCTGAATATGATATGTTCGATTCCTTGCAATAGTTTTGCGATATAGAGATGCTAATATGTGGGAGGTACTAGTAAATGATTGTGGTCTAGTAAAGATATTGGTGTTAAGGTTTGTGATTCCCAAAGCATGCACGTATGGTCTCCTAACTATGTAACCAAATTGGCGCCCATTGTATTTTGATTGTTTATCTTTGCGTGAAGGTTGGGGGCGCGCGATGGTTAACTCCTACCAACCTCCCCCTAGGAGCATGTGTCATAGTATTTTTGCTTCGAGGGAAAATAGATTTTTCGCAATAAGTATGTGAGTTCTTTATGATTAATGTTGAGTCCATGGACTATATGCACTCTCACCTTTCCACCATTGCTAGCCTCTCTTGTACCGCACAACTTTCGCCGGTACCATACACCCACCATATACCTTCCTCAAAACAGCCACCATACCTACCTATTATGGCATTTCCATAGCCATTCCGAGATATATTGCCACGTAACTCCACCATTCCGTTTATTATGACACGCACCATCATTGTCATATTGCCTTGCATGATCGTAAGATAGCTCGCATGATGTTTCCATGGCTTGTCCGTTTTTGATATCATTGCTACGCTAGATCATTGCACATCTCGGTACACCGCTGGAGGCATTCACATAGAGTCATATCTTGTTCTAGCTTCGAGTTGTAATCTTTGAGTTGTAAGTAAATAAAAGTGTGATGATCTTCATTATTAGAGCATTGTCCCATGTGAGGAAAGGCCAAAAAAAAGATGGCCTACAAAATAGAGAGGGGCTAAAAAAAGGGGATAATCCCCTAAAAAAACAAAAAAAATGAGAGAAAAGAGAGAAGGGACAATGCTACTATCTTTTTTTCCACACTTGTGCTTCATCATAGCACCATGTTCTTCATGATGGAGAGTCTCCTATGTTGTCACTTCCATATACTAGTGGGAAGTTTCATTATAGAACTTGGCTTGTATATTCCAACGATGGGCTTCCTCAAATACCCTAGGTCTTCATGAGCAAGCAAGTTGATGCACACCCGCTAGTTTTCTTTTGAGTTTTCATACACTTATAGCTCTAGTGCATCACATGGCAATCCCTACTCACTCACATTGATATCTATTGATGGGCATCTCCATAGCCCATTGATACACCTAGCGATGTGAGACTTTCTCCCTACTTTTGTCTACTACCACCTTCTATTCCACCCATAGTGCTATGTCCATGGCACACGCTCATGTATTGCGTGAAGAGTTGAAAAGGTTCAAAAAAGTAAAGTATGAAAACAATTGCTTGGCTGACACCGGGATATGCATGAGGGGTACCTTATGTTAAGAAATGGGAGCATAAAAGGCCATATGATTTTGTAGGGATAACGTCCTTTAGCATTGATATTTTGAAAGACTTGATTGTTTGTTGGGATGCCCGAGTATTAAATTCTTTTATGTCAAATGACAAACTATTGCTTTGAATCACTCGTGTCTTAAAATTCATGCCATGATTAGATTACATGATCAAGATTATGCTAGGTAGCATTCCACATAAAAAATTATATTTTTTATCATTTACCTACTCGAGGACGAGCATGAATTAAGCTTGGGGATGCTGATACTTCTCCGCCGTATCTATAATTTTTGATTGTTCCATGCCAATATTCTACAACTTTCATATACTTTTGGCAACTTTTTATACTATTTTTTGGGACTAACATATTGATCTAGTGCCTAGTGCCAGTTCCTGTTTGTTGCATGTTTTTTGTTTCGTAGAATATCCATATCAAACGGAGTCCGAACGGAATATAAACAGATGGAGATTGTTTTTTGGAATATATGTGAATTTTGGGAAGCAAAACCAACATGAGACGATCCCTGAGTGGGCAATGAGGCAGGGGGCGCGCCCACCAGGGGCAGGCGCGCCCTGGTCCCTCGTGGCCACACCGTAAGGTGGTTGATGCCCTTCTTTAGCCGCAAAAAATCTAATATCCGGATAAAAGTCATGTCAAAAAATCAGCCCAATCGGAGTTACGGATCTCCAGGAATATAAGAAACGGTGAAGGGCCAAAATCTGGAAACGCAGAAACAGAGAGAGACAGAGAGACAGATGACCGGAGGAGAAACCCTTCTCCCACCTATGGAGAAGGTCAAGGAAGAAGAATAAGGAGGGGGGCTCTCTCCTCTTCGCTTCCGGTGGCACCGGAGTGCCACCGAGCCATCATCGTGTGACGGAAATCTACACCAACACCTTCGTCATCTTCACCAACATCTCCATCACCTTCCCCCATCTATCTACAACGGTCCAATCTCCCGCAACCCGCTGTACCCTCAACTTGAACATGGTGCTTTATGCTTCATATTATTATCCAATGATGTGTTGCCATCCTACGATGTCTGAGTAGATTATCATTGTCCTATCGGTGATTGGTGAATTGCTATGATTGATTTAAATTGCTTGGGGTTATGTTGCTGTCCTTTGGTGCCCATCATATGAGCGCACACGTGGATCACACCATAGGGTTAGTTGTATGTTGATACGACTACGTATTGGAGGGCAAGAGTGACAGAAGCTTCAACCTAGCGTAGAAATTGATGCATACGGGATTGAAGGGGGACCAATATATCATAATATTATGGTTGGGTTTTACCTTAATGAACGTTAGTAGTTGCGGATGCTTGCTAATAGTTCCAATCATAAGTGCATAGAATTCCAAGTCAGGGATGACATGCTAGCAGTGGCCTCTCCCACATAAAACTTGCTATCGGTCTAGTAACGTAGTCAATTGCTTAGGGGCAATTTCGCAAATCCTACCACCACTTTTCCACACTCGCTATATGAACTTTATTGCTTATTTATCTTAACAGCCCCTAGTTTATATTTACGTGATCTTTATATTCTTGCAAACCTATCCAACAAAAACTATAAAGTACTTCTTGTTTCATTTTTGTTCTAGGTAAAGTAAACGTCAAGCGTGCGTAGAGTTGTATCGGTGGTCAATCGTACTTGAGGGAATATTTGTTCTACTTTTAACTCCTCGTTGGGTTCGACACTCTTAGTTATCGAAAGAGGCTACAACTGATCCCCTACACTTGTGGGTTATCACACCCCCACACCCTAAACAGGGGTACTGGCTTGTCGCATGTTCCGCCTGGAAGGAGCGCTACGTACCCAGGGTGCACAATTTTGCATTAAAAATTCCCTGGGTCGTCGAGGAGCCAAAACAGTAGACACGTTGGATCGGCTAGACCGAGTAACGATGGATTTTCGGGGTCTCGCACATTGACTAGATTTCTGTCAAAGAACTAGTCCGCGTACCCACGTGGCATCAACCACTTCAAGGCGGCCACACACATATTTAAAAGACTCTGTTAGCAACACATTAAGCACATCCCTAGCCGAGGTCACTAGCCACAACATCCTTGCATTTAACAAGGATGAGCTATTTAATAGCATGCTGACACAAACGTGCGGTAGGAGATGGACCGGGCTCATAGAAACCCGATGATAATATCCGCCCTGTTCTTACTTGTTTATTTTTATTTTTTTACTCGCATTGTATCTTCCAAGTTCTTCTTCCCAAATATCTCGGCATGTGAAGCTTGGATATATCGAATAAAGAGGTCGTACCCGTCAGGTTCATTAATGCATTTTCCTACAAGCATTGCTGACAAGCTAACATAACACCTTTAAGATACAACTTAGGAGTGATCATCATTTTGATACCTTGAAGTACAAGTCTGAAGTATTTTCGGCGTCTCGGATTTTCTGTGTTATATGCATCAGTTTCGAACCTAGATTCGGTCAATAGTTGGGTTGCCTGGATCCTATATGTACCCCTTATGTTCCCGATAAATTTGGCGAAGGGTGTAATGGGAGAACCACTGCGATAGTGTCGCCAACTTAATTGGCAGAGCGCCTTAGTGGAGAAAGCCGAAAACTGACTGTCTAAGTAAGCTAAAACTGGTCGGCAGTACGAAGACCGCATCAAGCAGCATGTCATTAGACGACCACCAGTGTTACATGAAGGTCTTCTCTATAAAATTAGCCAAACTAGGTAAAGGAATAAACCTCGGCTAGCTAAGGCCGACCACTTCACACACACCGTGGGATCGTCACCAGCCCCCACAATCAAACTCCTATGACTAAGTGAAAGTTATAAAGCTGTTATAGTCCAATCACATGGTTCCTACGAGCACCGACCGCCTGCGGGCACCGAGACGTCGGCTAAGGGTCAAAGGTGCCTCAAGGAACACCCTCTGTATAATCTACATTGGGGTAAAAGGCGACAACTGGCCACTTTGAATTCAAAATGGTCACATAGGAGAAAATTACTTTATAAACACATGAGGGAATTTAAAGCCATACCCATTTAAATAAAAGATAGTTTTTACAACCCAAGCACCTCGGTTCTCCGAGGTGCCAACTAGAAATACAAAGTGTCATTAGGACACATGACTTCGGTCGTCCGGGCACCATCCTCCACCTCGGTGAAGAATTCTTCCGTGTTGCGTTGCTTCCCCTCGACAGGTCCTGCGGCACAGAGCGTCGCATCAACCTGACGGAAGTGAGTCTTCACGCACGCATAGGCCCGTCGTGCTCCTTCAAAGCACGCAAACCACTTCCAGCAGTCCAGCTGCGGGGCGGCTTCTCGCAGTCGAGAAAGGAGGCTGAAGAGACTAGTCGACAAGGCGTAGGTGTGCACAGCCTGATGCAGATGTCCTGGAGCGCCGACCTTGCTATGCGAACTAGCTCCGCCAGATTCTTCATTCGTTGGTTCAGCAGCTGTGCCAATGGCTACTCCGGGAATTGCTACCAAAATGCCTTCTCCTCCTCATTGCCCCCAGCTGGTCGGAGTGTGCGACGACATCTGCCGTACTGCTCATAAGATCTGTGAGGATATCTATGGAACGCCACAACTGGGTGAGCCCGACGCACCCTTTGCTGCGAAACACACACTGCAATAAATATGGCTTACCCGAGGCGATTTTCTTTACTTGCTCGATCATCTCACGATTGGCCCGGGCCGTGGTCTGGAGCTTAGAGTGAGCAAGCTGGAGCTTATTGATCTCTTCCCTCACTTGTTCTCTCCGGCTGAAGTCTGTCGTGCGCTTCAAACACACCCTTCAGGGCCTCCTCGACCCCCAGGACCCGCGCCCGGTCCCTCTCCCCAGCTACATTCTCCGCAGCTCAGGCCTTCTCCACCTTCGCGTCCGCAACCTTCTACTGCTCCACTTCTTGTCGATCCTTTTTGAGCTGGGCCATGAGCCCCTCAAGCTCGGACAACACTGCTGTCATTCAAATAGTTCGTCATCAGATACCCATGAAGGCCACAAAGCACAAATTTGGGGTTCATGTTAAACAGGATGAAAAAACAAGCCGCTTACTTTGAGACTGCTCGAACCGCTGGTACATCAGCTTGAGGTCCTCCTTGGACCTTGCGATCTTACGGTCCATCTTTGCAAACTCCTTGGAGGCAGAGTTCGGAACCAAGGCGAAACCTGCACACAAATATTTTTTGAATAAGTCCCATGACTTTAAGGAGAACCCTGGCGGCAGTGCACTTTGCTCACACATTTCTATGACCCCAACACCAGTTTCTCGAAAACCAGCCTTGGGCTCAGGGGCCAATCACTGACCAGACCATTTATTGTTGGAAATATGAGCAAATTACTACGAGATTTAATCCGAATAAACAGAAGATAAGTCATGACCGCAGCAACAGAGATTAAACTAATCATGTGAACTAGCATAGCAGATGAACAGATCACATCTAGGGCACATACTAGAAACATGAATTCTACCACGATCTCGAACAGGAAGGATAGAATCACATACGGTGCAGCGGGAGCAGCACCGCCAGCGTTGACGTTGTCGCCCATGTCGTCGAGGATGAGGTTGCCGAGGTCGGGGAAGAAGTCGTCGTTCGCGAAGTCGTCGCTGCCAGCAGTCGCGCGAGTGCGCTCCCCAAAAACCTGATCGCCCCTCTCCCGTACAGGATCACGAGAGGCGGGGTTCCGGAGGCCTGCTGTCCCTTCTTGCGGTGCACGCCGAAAGGAGGGATGGAGAAGACTTGCTTGGCGGCGCAATGATCTGGAACGGTGGTGAGAAACCATACGAAGCGGCGGCGGCTAGGGTAGACGTCTGCCGAACTATATAGTGCGGGCCGGGCCGGGTAGGTCGTGGGAATAAACCCCACGTCCGAGTCGTCACGATCCAAAAGAATCGGAAACGGTTCAGTAATTAACGCGTCCGTTAATTATTAATTTATGACTCATTAATTTTCCCGAGCAGCAAAAATATAGACAACGTGCATAGCTCTGTCCTCGGCTCGGCTCAATCCTGCAACCCGCGGCGCGTCGTGACGAGGCGTGGCGTGGCGAGGCGAGCGAGGAGGAGGAGCGCGCGTGTAGGTCTCCTCTTCTCATGCTCATACAAGTGGTAGAAGAGCTCACCTTATAAAGAGGTGCAACTCTCCCTCAACTTATGAGGTGGGACTAAACTTTAGCCTCACTCACTCCACTCACATGTGTGCATGAATGGGCCAAGAGAATTTCAGAATTTTAGTTGGGCTTTGGGCCAAAGGCCTACTAGCAAAAATTCCAACAATCCCCCACAAAGTCTCATTGGCACATCTCATCATTTAGTTCCAAAACATTGTTTATATACCGGTGCTTAGTGGAGACTGTGAAGTTGAACTTCCACTTAGAGATTTATGCTACACTAGATCACAACTTGAATAGTGGACTATGCCTTGAACTACAAGTTTTCTGCGAGACTAGTTTCACACAAGTTCTTGACCGATACTTGGCTGCCGCAAGGCTTCCCCGCGGGTGGAGCGTATACGTCATACTCCAGGGCCTTTTCATGAATTTATTAGAGAACACCCAATTCTCACAGACTGCGACGTTAACAGTCAAATTCATATAGGTGTGTTCCTCAGAAGATGTTCTGCAGGACAACATCTCTGCTTACCCGAATAAGCCACTTGGAACACATTAAGATAAGTATCAACCTGCCATGCAGATCAGAAGAGTATTGCATCATCATGGAGTGGGATAGTTAATATAGGGATACTCTCCTCCCAGCTGACCAACAGCTTGTCTCCCACTTCTACTTCACGGGATCTCCGATCACATAGAGTGGGTTACCACTATGGACAACTCATGCGGTGGGTCTCAAACCCATCTCCATCGATGCATTGTCTATCACATTACGTGATAGACCCTTTGTGAAGGGATCTGCCAAGTTTTTCGACGTTTGGATATAATCCAACGTAATAACTCCGGAGTTCCTCAATTTTCTAACAGATTTTAGTCTCCTCTTCACATGTCTTGAGGACTTCATATTGTCCTTTGAACTGTTTATCTTGACGATCACAGTTTGAATATCACAGTTCATCAGGATAGGGGGTATTGGTTTTTCAACCATAGGTAAGTCCATCAAGAGTTCACGAAGCCACTCTGCTTCAACAGTGGCAGTGTCCAATGCTGTGAGTTCTGCTTCCATAGTTGACCTCGTTAAGATGGTCTGCTTGCAAGACTTCCAGGAAACAGCTCCACCACCAAGTGTAAAAACATAACCACTTGTGGCCTTTATCTCATCAGCATCAGAAATCCAGTTTGAGTCACTATAACCCTCCAGTACCCTTGGATACCCGGTGTAGTGAATTCCATAGCTCGCGGTGCCTTTCAAATAGCGCATAACTCTCTCAAGCGCATGCCAATGATCATCTCCCGGTTTTGACACAAACCGACTCAGCTTGCTCACAGCAAAAGAGATGTCAGGCCTCGTGGCACTGGCCAAATACATAAGCGAACCAATTATCTGAGAATACCTTAGTTGATCTCTAGCAATCCGTCGATTCTTTCGAAGCAACACACTAGCATCATATGGAGTTGGAGAAGGTGTGCAGTCGCTATACCCAAAACGACTCAAGACCTTTTCCACATAGTGAGACTGAAGCAGTGTGATCCCACCATTCTCATCTCTCAACAGCTTGATGTTTAAGATAACATCAGCTACTCCTAGATCCTTCATCTCAAAACAGCGAGATAAGAAATCCTTAACCTCCTTGATTAAATCAAGTTTGGTTCCAAAGATCAATATGTCGTCGACATACAGACAAAGAATAACTCCTTCGCCCCCACCATAGCGATAGTACACGCACTTGTCACCATCGTTTACTACAAAGCCGGCATCAGTTAATGTTCTTTCGAATTTCTCATGCCACTCCTTAGGAGCTTGTGTAAGGCCATATAAAGACTTTAATAACTTGCACACCTTTCCTTCCTGACCAGATACTACAAAACCATCTGGCTGATCCATGTAAATTTCCTCCTTCAACTCTCCATTGAGGAAAGCTGTCTTAACGTCCATTTGATGAACGAGAAGACCATGTGAGGCTGCCAGTGATAGTAGCACCCGTATTGTGGTCAGTCTAGCCACGGGTGAGTAAGTATCAAAGAAGTCTTCACCTTCTTTCTGGGTATAACCCTTGGCCACAAGCCGTGCCTTGTACTTTTCAATCGTACCATCAGGTCTAAGCTTCTTCTTGAACACCCACTTACATCCTACAGGTTTGCACCCATAAGGACGGTCAGTGATCTCCCAGGTACCATTAGCTAAGATGGAATCCATCTCGCTACGTACAGCTTCCTTCCAGTAGTCAGCATCAGGAGATGCATAGGCTTCTGAAATAGTCCTGGGTGTGTCATCCACTAGGTACACAATGAAATCATCACCAAAGGACTTTGCAGTCCTCTGTCTCTTACTCCTCACAGGAGTTCCATTGTCACCCTCAACAGGATTCTCAACGTGTTCCATCGCGATGGTGGGTTCAGGAATTACAGTGAATTCCTCACTAGATGGAGTAGGTATCTCCAGATTTGATGAACTCGACATATCCTTCATAGGAAATATGTCCTCAAAGAAAGTTGCATCATTTGACTCCATAATCGTACCAACATGCATGTCGGACACCTCAGATTTTATTATCAAAAATCTATAGCCGATGCTATGAAAAGCATAGCCCAGAAGAACACAATCCATGGTTTTTGGTCCAAGCTTGCGCTTCTTGGGAATTGTATATTGACTTTCGCCAAACAACCCCAAGTACGTAGGTAAGAGAGTTTCAACCTTTTCCTTTCCCATTCCTCAAATGGAGTCATGGTCTTATGCTTTGTGGGAACCCGGTTTAGGACATGACACGCAGTCATTAGTGCCTCCCCCCACCATTCCTTGGATAGACCCAAAGTGTCTAACATGGTGTTAACCATATCAGTTAGAGTTCGGTTCTTTCTTTCGGCTACCCCATTTGACTGGGGTGAGTAGGGAGGCGTCCTCTCATGGATTATACCATGTTCCGCACAAAACATATCAAATTCATTGGAAAAATACTCTCCACCACGATCGGACCTAAGCCGTTTAATTTTTCGATCAAGTTGGTTCTCTGCCTCAGCTTTATAGTTTTTGAAGAAAGTCAAAGCCTCATCTTTTGATTTCAGAAGATACACATAACAATATCTAGTGGAGTCATCAATTAACGTCATGAAGTATCTCTTTCCACCTTTTGTCAACACGCCATTCATCTCACAAAGATCAGAATGTATAAGCTCTAGTGGCGCCAAGTCTCTTGCCTCTGCAGTCTTATGGGACTTGCGAGGTTGCTTAGTTTGCACACATACTTGGCACTTAGAGCCCTTGACAGTAGAGATTTTCGGAATTAAATTCATATTGGCTAGCCGCGTCATGCATCCAAAGTTAATATGACAAAGTCGTGAATGCCAAATATCAGACTCATTATTGTGGCAAACATTATTAATAACTTTAGTGCAAATATCTGACAAAGATAGGCGGAACAAGCCTCCGCACTCATAGCCTTTTCCAACAAATTGTCCACACTTAGAAATTACAACTTTATTGGATTCAAAAACCAACTTAAAACCATCTCGACATAAACGGGAACCGCTAACGAGATTTTTATTGATGGACGGCACATGATGAACGTTCTTCAGACGCACGGTCTTCCCCGAAGTAAACTTCAGATCGACCGTACCAACACCTCGAACGATGGCATGTGACCCGTTCCCCATCAGCACGGGAGAAGTCCCAGTGACCTGGTAAGAAGAAAACATGGAGGCGTCAGCACAAACATGTACATTGGCACCGGTGTCAATTAACCAATTAGGGGATTGAAATACTGAAAGGATGGTAGGAAAAATACCGTACCCTGATTCCTTCATATCAGTATCACCGATGACAACATTAGCGGATTTGCCGCTCTTCTCATGTTCACGCTCCTCAAAGCGGTTAGGACACTTCGGAGCCCAGTGATTAGGATCACCGCAGACATGGCAAAGTCCCTTCCCCTTCTTATGAGAATTCTTCTTGAAGTTGGTAGAATGTGATGGCTTGTTCTTTGTATCAAACTTGCCTTTGCCCTGAGTTTTGTTCTTGTTGTTTTTGAACTTGTTGGGCTGGAAGTTCTTCTTCTGTACCATGTGGGCACTAGAACCTCCCTCAGCAACTCAAGCACGTGTGTCCTTTGCTCTCGCCTTCTCTTCAACATCAAGAGTACCAATGAGATCCGCAACGGAAAACTCCTGTCTCTTGTGTTTCAGGGAAGTAGCAAAATTGTTCCACGAAGGTGGAAGCTTGGCAATGATGCCCCCGGCAACAAATTTGTCCGGCAACACACACTTGAAGTACTCAAGTTCTTTTGCGAGCGACTGTATCTCATGAGCCTGCTGTACAACAGCGCGCTCATCAGTCATCTTGTAGTCATAGAATTGCTCCATGACGTACAACTCGCTGCCGGCGTCCGAGGCACCAAACTTGGCCTCGAGCGCAGCCCACATGTCCTTGCCATTGTCAAACGACATATACAAATCCACAATTGAGTCATCAAGAACACTCAGAAGAGCACCTTTAAAGAGGGTATCGATCTTCTCAAAAGCTTCCAGCTGTGCTGGATTAAGATCGCCCTCAGGCTTGCCCTTGGTGGCGTCATAGCAGCCCATGGTCTGAAACCAGTAGACTGCTCTCGTGCGCCACCTCTTATATTGTGCCCCCTTAAAGGCAGGCGGCTTCAGATGTGCAGCAAAACCACTCGGAGTAAATTGCCTATAATCAGGTTTTTGGATTGTTGGAAATATGAGCAAATTACTACGAGATTTAATCCGAATAAACAGAAGATAAGTCATGACCGCAGCAACAGAGATTAAACTAATCATGTGAACTAGCATAGCAGATGAACAGATCACATCTAGGGCACATACTAGAAACATGAATTCTACCACGATCTCGAACAGGAAGGATAGAATCACATACGGTGCAGCGGGAGCAGCACCGCCAGCGTTGACGTTGTCGCCCATGTCGTCGAGGATGAGGTTGCCGAGGTCGGGGAAGAAGTCATCGTTCGTGAAGTCGTCGCTGCCAGCAGTCGCGCGAGTGCGCTCCCCAAAAACCTGATCGCCCCTCTCCCGTACAGGATCACGAGAGGCGGGGTTCCGGAGGCCTGCTGTCCCTTCTTGCGGTGCACGCCGAAAGGAGGGATGGAGAAGACTTGCTTGGCGGCGCAATGATCTGGAACGGTGGTGAGAAACCATACGAAGCGGCGGCGGCTAGGGTAGACGTCTGCCGAACTATATAGTGCGGGCCGGGCCGGGTAGGTCGTGGGAATAAACCCCACGTCCGAGTCGTCACGATCCAAAAGAATCGGAAACGGTTCAGTAATTAACGCGTCCGTTAATTATTAATTAATGACTCATTAATTTTCCCGAGCAGCAAAAATATAGACAACGTGCATAGCTCTGTCCTCGGCTCGGCTCAATCCCGCAACCCGCGGCGCGTCGTGACGAGGCGTGGCGTGGCGAGGCGAGCGAGGAGGAGGAGCGCGCGTGTAGGTCTCCTCTTCTCATGCTCATACAAGTGGTAGAAGAGCTCACCTTATAAAGAGGTGCAACTCTCCCTCAACTTATGAGGTGGGACTAAACTTTAGCCTCACTCACTCCACTCACATGTGTGCATGAATGGGCCAAGAGAATTTCAGAATTTTAGTTGGGCTTTGGGCCAAAGGCCTACTAGCAAAAATTCCAACATTTATGTCCTCAGATAGTTATATAAATTGAGAATGAAAATTCAAACACAAGAAATATTTCCAAGAATAAAGGCGTACCTCAAAGCTAGTAACATAGTTCTTGAAGACTTTAACCAATCCGTCCCATGCGGACTGGAAGCCTTGTAGCGCCACGCCTATCAAGGTGTGGTGCTCTTCTTTAAGTGAGAAGCCCTTCAAGGCCTCCTCCAACTCTTAAGTCCACCCCGCGCCTCCACGCTTTTGGGCAGTGATACGTCTCCAATGTATCTATAATTTTTGCTTGTTCCATGCTGTTATATGATCAATCTTGGATGTTTTAAAACTATCTTATAGCAACTTTATATCATTTTCTCGGACTAACCTATTTACATAGTGCCAAGTGACAGTTGCTGTTTTTTGCTTGTTTTTTTTACTTTCACAGAAAATCCATATCAAACGGACTCCAAACGAAGCGAAACTTTTTGAAGATATTTTCTGGAAAGAAGAGATCCAATGGGCCAAAGAAGCAGCTAGGGGGTGGCTAGCGGGGACCACAACCCACCAGGGTGCACCTAGGAGCCCAGGCGCACCCTGATGGGATGTGCCCCCCACGGTGGCCTCTCACATCGCCTCTTGGCTCTATGAATACCCCAATATTTCAGAAACCCTAAGGGAGTCAATGAAAATTTGTTCCAGCCACCGCAAGTTCTAGAACCACGAGATCCAATCTAGAGCCCTTCTCCGCCATTCCGCCGGAGGGGAACACGATCACGGTGGGGTTCATCATCCTCATTGGTGCCTCTCTGATGATGCGTGAGTAGTTTGCGATAAACCTACGGGTCCGTAGGTAGTAGCTATATGGCTTCTTCTCTCTCTTTTTGATTCTCAATTCAATGGTCCCTTGGAGATCTATTTGATGTAATGACTTTCATGGTGTGTTTGTTGGGATCCGATGAATTGTGAGTTTATGATCAGATTTGTCTTGCTTTGATATCCATACTTGATTGCTATGGCCTCGTATTTCTTCTTCGATATTTGGGCTTTGTTTGGCCAACTTGATCTATTTATCTTCCAATGGAAAGATGTGCTTTGTGATGGGTTCGATCTTGCGGTGTCCTTTCCTAGTGACAGAAGGGGCAGCAAGGCAAGCATGCATCGTTGCCATTAAGGATAAAACGATAGATGTCTATTCCTACATGAATAGATCTTTTCTAGATCATGTCATCGTTCTTATAACATTACTCCGTTTGTCCATGAACTTAATACACTAGATGCATGCTGGGTAGCAGTCGATGTGTGGAGTAGTAGTAGTGGATGTAGGCAGGAGTCGGTCTACTAATTTTGGATGTGATGTCTATATCAATGAAAATTGTCTTGGATATCGTCATAACTATTCACTTTTCTATCAATTGCCCAACAGTAATTTGTTTACCCACCATGTGCTATTTCTCGAGAGAAGCCACTAGTGAAACCTGCAGCCTCGGGTTTATTTTCCTATCATATACTGTCAGATCTACATTGCTATTTGCCTTTTCCCCTATTTGCATATTTTATTTTTAGATCTATATTATCAAAAATCCAATTACCTTGGCGCAATTTATTTCCTGTTGTTCAATTTGGTTTTTCCCATCTACCTTTTGACCGATCTTTGACCCGAAGGGATTGACCACCCCTCTGATGAGCCGTCTTGCAAGTATTTTTTATTTGTATGTAGGTACTATTTACATAGTGTTGCGTGGTTCTCCTACTGGTTCGATAACCTTCGTTTGATAACTGAGGGAAATAGTTACCTTTGCTGTGCTGCATCATCCCTTCCTCTTTGGGGAAATACTGACGCAGTCTCAAGCCACGTCAAAGGAATTTTTGGAGTCGCTTGTCCGTGTCAAAACCGACAGATCTCGGGTAGGGGTGCCCAAGCTGTGCGTCTAAGGGTCGATGGTAATAGGAGACTGGGGACACGATATTTACCCAGGTTCAGGCCCTCTCGATCGACGTAATACCCTACTTCCTGCTTGATTGATCTTCATGAATACGGGGTTACAAGAGCTGATCTACCACGATATAGTGATGGCTAAAACCCTAGAAGTCTAGACTATGTGGTTGTATTGTATCTTAGACTCTACGGACTAAACCCCTCGGATTATATACATGTAGGAGGGGGCATAGGGTTACAAAGGTGACTTAGGGAGGAAGGAATCGTTACAACCAGACATCTTTCTTGCCTTACTACATACATAGGAGTCCTAACCGAATACGGGGGAGGGCCTTCTGCTTCTATCTTCATGGACCATCAATTCGACCAAGCATCAATGGCCCGGACGCCAGAGAACCCCTAAATACAGGACTCCCTTAGTAGCCCCCAGACTAACGTTCAAGGACGAGGTTGTATCCGACTTCATGCCTTCGGTCTTGCAGGGTGAGTCCCCCTTTGGATCAGATGATAGTTCGACTCCATATTTAATATTATATCATGTTGATTCCCTACCGTCGTCGTCTTGGCTTCCACGTGTCAAATGAATGCGAACCGTCTAGGTAATTTTACAGTTAACCCCTCGACTGTGTAAGGAAGGCACCTATTTAAAGAGACTACATCTCATATGCCATTCCATTCCACGCGGAAAATCCTTAGAGCTTGCCACGGAAAATCTTCAAACATGGCCGGCGTTCCCAGTTATTCGTCACGCCCTCATGGCCCTCAAGCAGGCGATTGGGAGAGTTGCTCAGTATCTCATGCGCAGCTGAGTAAGCTTCAGGCGCAGGAATATCCCCTCCCGCGGATCTAGTCCCTGTCCGGGCTAGATTAACTTCCATTGATGGTCAAGCCCTGGCAGAAAGTTTCCCCAATCCTTCCAAAGAAGAGCGGGTGTGCTTCGTCTCCTTCCTCCTAAGAGGCGTAGGATTTCCTATCCACCCTTTTGTCAGAGGGTTTCTGGAGTTCTATGGACTCTAACTGCACGACATTATGCCGGGGTCTATTTTGCACATTGTGGGCTTCGTCGCTCTTTGTGAGCTGTTCCTGGGCTGTGAGGCTCATTTCGAGCTATGGCGAAAATTCTTCTGCCTTGTCCCTTGCTGCCAGAAGGGATCCATATTCGAGGTAGGCGGCGCCGAAGTGTGGCATATAGCTGGGACAGGTTATCTGTCCGGCACAATGAAGAAATCATACGAAGAGTGGCCCTCAGAGTGGTTTCATATCGAGGACGTTGTCCTGCCGGAGCAAATACGGCAAGGCCTTCCCCAATACTCTGGTGCTCCTTTAAAGAAGTGTTTCAACTGGTGTCCCCGCAATCTCAAGGAGGAAGACAGTGCGGAGGTCAAAAGACTAGTAAGCAAGATCAGATTACTTGCTCACCTTGAGCTGACAATAATTGAACTGATGGCGATCTCAATAACGCCATGCGTGAAGCCGCTTCAGGTTAGAGGGTTTCCTATGTGGCATTATAATGGCCAGGATGACGCCCCACGCTGTCTACGCCAGGGTCCGGATAACCCTGCCGCCCTAGCCGCCATCCCAGCTGATCACTACAAAGGGGAGAAGGAGGAATTTTCTTCGCTTGAAGTGCCGGGAAGGTTTCTCTATGTATAACCCCATCGACCTGGTAAGCCTTTCTCTGATCGCTAGTTTCGATCGATTTTTATTTTGACATATACTAACAAAACTCAATTCGGTTACTTCCAACAGGAGTGGAGGAGGTTGGTCGAAGGGATTCATAGTCCCATCCCACAACCGGTGGACCATATTCGAGATATGGATCCCAGATTCGAAGAAGATCCGGACATAGGTATAGAACTTGAAGATGGAGTTTTGTATCAAGCCAGCCATGATGGCACCAAAGTGGCTATTATAGCCGATTATCCCGGCCTTCATCCTTCCTCCCATGTAAGCACCCAGGAGACACCTCTTCAAAGAGAATATTCCTATCGCGCCTCACACACCGCACTATCTCATGCTCAAAAGGGGCGGTACTCATCCCGCCGTACTGCATCAAGAGCGTCTTCCCAAAAAGTGACGCCAGCACAGGGCGGGTCTTTGAAGCGAAAGTGGACCACAGACACCACCGAACCTCCTACTTTATCAAAGAGGTATAAATTCTTAACATATTCTTGGTGGCGGAGCTGGATCATAATTTTTCGCTTTATTTTTTCTTTCAGGAAGAGCATACACCGGACTGTGTCCAGGGATCTTGCCGTTCATGCTCCAACCAATCCGGCACTGAGCCCATCCACAAGTACTAGGGTTGATGCGGGTGTAACAGAAGACTGTCCTCTTCAAGAGGATTCAGATGAGCTATCTGTTACCAATTCCGAAGTGGAAAGCGCATTGAATCATCGACAGCGAAAAGCAACCATGCGTGACCCAACTTTCATTGAGGAGGCATTTAACGCCCTCAGTTATGCAGATGTGTATATCCGAGCCTCTAGAGACAAACTCACCGGAGCCACTCACCAGCTTTCTAAGGATATGCGGTGAGTGTTTAATTCAATGTTTAGATGCCAGCAGCCCCTGACACTTAAAGCAGTTGGGTCAACTGATTTAAGGATCGTTGTGTTTTTAGGTACTCAAGGAAAAGAATAACGCATTATCCAAGGAGTTGGAAGAATGCCGGACCAAGCTTACTACTGTCACCACCGAATTAGAAGGATCGCAGAAGTCCAAGAAGGGTTCTGATGGTAAGAAAAATAACGTCCGGACAATATGGTCATGTTCCAATCAATGATCTTTTAGTATACATTGTTTGAACTGCAGCGACGGGAATAACAAACCAACTGGAG
The DNA here is from genome assembly GCA_902687465.1 of Secale cereale. NCBI lineage: Eukaryota > Viridiplantae > Streptophyta > Magnoliopsida > Poales > Poaceae > Secale > Secale cereale. Next base: position 640,638,781 of record LR738713.1, on the reverse strand, counting down.
GAAAAGCTAAGGGCCGCTCTGGTGGCGAAAGAACAAGTCGAAGGGTAAACAACTGCTTGTCAACGTGTACTAACACGGACTATAGATGAGAAGAATAAGCTGCATGATACAAATATCAAGCTAGCCGAGGAGCTAAAGCACATGCGATCCCAACTCTCGGATGCCTTGAAAGAGGACAAGAACCTTAAAGGCGGCATAATCATTATGACCTTGAACCTAGCTTTCATTATAGTCCCTTGATTCAAAGTTATTTTACTTCATGCAGGCTTGTTAACTGGGCGGCCCGAAAGAGAGGTGTCCGGATTTCAAGGTGACCTGCTGCAAGAGCTCTCCAAGGTACACGAGCGAGCTCGGAAAACCATGAAGAATATGGCCAAGGCTTTATGGCCAGCCGATTCTCCTCCAGAAATTATGGAGGAACTAGCGAGTTTATTCAAAGGGGCTCGACACCGCTCTAAATTATGGAAAGAATCAGCATGTCGAGAAGGTGATCGAGAAGCCTGGGCTATGGTGAAGACACGCTACACCGAACTAGACCCGAACCATATGGCTCAGGTTGCACCTCGAGGGCCTGCCGGACTAGAAATCCCCGTAAGCTTGGTATACGACCAAGTAAAGACAACCGCCAAGTATGCTCAACAAGACTGTAAATTAGACAGTCTTATAGATGATATAGATGAAGAATAGGCATTTGATTCTATGTAATGATGTTTTTTATCATCAAACTTATTGTCGGGACCCCGATCCTTAGTCACACCAATCTATCATGTGCCACATCATATCACTTTGCGGCCTCACGCACAGTATCCCCAAGGGTCCAACCTTACCTGGCCCGGAACCGTTTGCGTATTTTGGCTCATGTATATGATAGTGCCACTAGCATCCATATGATAGAGAACCCGTGCCGACATGACTAGTTGTAAACCAAAAGTGGCTCTAAATTACAGGGACATGCATACATGAGCCAACAAAGAACGTGTCGGTCATCAACGTATGAACCCAAGTCATAGCAAGCTACAAGGACTTAAAGGAATAACGCGTGACATTTCCTTGAAGGGATAGACACAGGAATGAAGAAGGACACATGCCGACCAGCCTAAGTGTTCTGGAGCAGTAGCAAGCTACCAAGGCTCAGTGGAAGCACTAGGAGGCATTTCCTCATAAGATAGGCTACCAAGGGTAAACAACTAGGTGTCGGATCCCAGACATAGCAATACACATTACACGCACGCATAACATGCAAGTATGTGCTGTACAACATGGTATCACAACATAACTCAACAACTCATATAGATAAAGGCCCAGAAGAGCCATCATAGCATTTATTACAAGCAGTGGGTCTCATGACCCAGCATACAGAGCATACATGCAAGGGAAGCATAACATGTCTCGGTACAGACAACTACAAATGAAAAAGGCTGTGAAGCCTGACTATTTACAAGACCCTCCCGAGGGTACAAGATCGTAGGTGAGGTAACAAGCTAAATATCGAAGTCCACGCGGAACTACTAATGAGACTGAAGTCTCCTATGCAAAAACATAAATTAAGCAAACGTGAGTACAATGGTACTCAGCAGGACTTACATCAGAACTAGCTACATATGCATCATTATCAACAAAGGGGGTTGTGGGGTTTAACTGCAGCAAGCCAGCTTTGACTCAGTGGCTAACCTATACGTACTATGACTGCAAGTAACTCTTTTGAGGTGGCGCACACGAGTCGACATATTCACCATATCAATACACCACTATGGATCTGCTCCCGTCTCCCTACGAGAAGGCCATCCATAGCACTCATGCTTATCTTGCGCATTTTAAAGTATCCACTTTCACTTGTCTATGAACTGTACAGGCAACCCAGAAGTCCTTCACTGCGGACGCGGCTATTGGAATAGATCATTTATAACCCTGCAGGGGTGTACATCTTCACACATGTTTCCACCACTTAGCTTCTGCACACGACATGTGCTCGGCAGACTTCTAGCAAAAGCCGACGTGGGTGTAGACCACGACATGACTAACCACACAAGTCCCTAGTCCAGGTTTATCGCCTATTCAGGTTCCATCCACAGGGAGTCCGGCCGAGGTTTCCACTACGTCCCCGAATGATGTGTACAGGGTTCCTGAGACACCAAACGGGCGATTCGGTACACCATGCCACGTACCTACCGCATCACAACCCACCCCTAGGGTTAGCGCTGCGCACGGCTTCCAGCATGCTACAAACACCAGAAACTAATTGCAACTCCTAGACAGAGGACAAGGGCGGTTAATAAGTCGAGCGAGGTCATATTTCAGGGCCCAACATGTGGTAGTAGCTGTTCATGGATCACAAACACAAAACTCAGTTCCCGAGGATAGCTTCAACGAGACAACCCACGATGTACTCCTACATGGCCTCTCGTCGCTACCTTTACCAAATCGTGTTCACACACTTAGCTCTCAACAGTAGGACATGTTCACCACATTCCAATTCACCCCGGATGAATCAGACCTGACTCAACTCTAAGAAGTAGCAGGCATGACAACAAGCATGAATGAGTAGGCACATCAGGGCTCAAACAACTCCTACTCATGCTAGCGGGTTTCATCTATTTACTGTGGCAATGATAGGTCATGCAGAGGAAAAGGGGTTCAACTACTGCAGCATGTAACAGTTGAATCATTGTTGTCCTAATGCAGTAAAAGAGAGCAGAAGTGAGAGAGTGGGATTGTATCGGAATGAACAAGGGGGTTTTGCTTGCTTGGCACTTCTGAAGATAGTAATAGCTCTTCATCAGTGTCATCAAACTCATCGTCGGAACAACGTCTACTAAGGGGGAACAACACCGACAATAGAGAAGGGACACAATCAATGCAATGCAACAATATGATGCATGATCATGACATGGCAATATGCTGTTGATTGAGCTAATACAACTAGCAATGATTTAAATGAAGTTGGTTTGAACCCTAGGTTCAAATTCAAACTCCATATAAGACATTTCAAATGCCATTTAATCAAATTGTCATATCCAGCAACTTTGAGTTGTTCAAACATGCATGACAATGCCATAAACAAATTTCTCATATTTTTCTGATAATTTTTCATATATAAATTATTTTCATTGGAGTTATAGATTATTTTCTATGATTTTTAGAAGTTTTAGGTGTTTTCTGAAATAAATAAATCATTTCTGATTTATTGAAAATCCCAGAAAATGCTTACTGCGTCAGCATTACATCATGCTGAGGTCAGCAGGTCAACTGTGCGGTCCAGGTCAAACCCGACCAGTGGGCCCCACCTGCCAGTGTCTCAACTAGTTAACTAAGTTAATTAACACTAATTTAAACCTAACACTAATTAGCCAGGGGCTTGGGCCCACACGTCAGTGAGCCAGGGGGGTCAAACCCCTGGCAACTGGGTCAAACTCACCGGCGTTTAGCCGCCACAGGGGTCAAATGCGGCGGTGGTGCTCAGGATTGCTCCTCCGGCGACCAAATCAATGGCGGAGCCCACCTACGAGTAGCTGGAGCTCGCGCGCGTCAGGTGGTGGCAGTGGGTGGTGCTGGGGTGGCCGAAAACGACAACGGAGAGCACGTCCGCGGCAGCCAGAGTTCAGGTGGGGTCGGGTTTGGCGCTATGGTGCACGGGAGGAGGAGCTGGTGGGTGCGTGGGCTTGCTGGGAGGCTACTGAGCATGATGACACGCTCAGTTTCGAGCCCGGGTGGCTGCAGCGACGGCGGTGACATCGTCGGTGGTGTGGAGCTCGCGGGCACGGTGTGGGTCGGAGCTACAGCACGCGCGTGAGTGTGGAGATAAGGGGAGGAGCAAGAGGGGCTCACGACAGTTCATATGAAGGAGACGGCGAGCTCGGGGGTGGCCTGACGACTGCTACCTCTTGAGCTTGCGTTGTATTCCCTCGAAGAGGAAAGGGAGATGCAGCGCAATAGCATAAGTATTTCCCACAGTTTTTGAGAACCAAGGTATCAATCCAGTAGGAGACCACGCGCAAGTCCCTCACACCTGCACAAACAAATAAGAACTTCGCAGCCAACGCGATAAGGGGTTGTCAATTCCTTTACGGTCACTTACGAAAGTGAGATCTGATAGAGATGATAGTTTATATTTTTGGTATTTTTAGTTTAATAGAACAGCAAATAAAAGCGATAAAAGTAAAGTAGATGTAGATTGATATGTTGAGAATAGACCCGGGGGCCATAGTTTTCTCTACTGGCTTCTCTCATGATAGCGATATTCTACTGCGGGTAAACAAATTACTATTGAGCAACTGATAGAAAAGCGAATAATTATGAGACTATCTAGGCATGATCATTGTATATAGGCATCACGTCCGAGACAAGTAGACCGAAACGATTCTGCATCTACTACTATTACTGCACACATCGACCGCTATCCAGTGTAGAGGGATAATCTCAAGGAATATGATATAAACCCCATCTTTTTATCCTCGATGGCAACAATACAACACGTGCCTTGCTGCCCCTACTGTCACTGGGAAAGGACACCGCAAGATTGAACCCAAAGCCAAGCACTTCTCCCATTGCAAGAACTATAGATCTAGTAGGCCAAACCAAACCAATAATTCGAAGAGACTTGGAAGGATATTATGAGCACACATGAAAAGTTCAGAGAAGAACCAAATATCTTTCATAGATAACCTTGATCATAAACTCACAATTCATCAGATCTCGACAAACACACCGCAAAAAGAGATTACATCGAATAGATCTCCTCGAAGACCGAGGAGAACTTTGTATTGAGATCCATAGAGAGAGAAGAAGCCATCTAGATACTAGCTATGGACCCGAAGGTCTGTGGTAAACTACTCACAACTCATGGTGAGGGCGATGATGATGATGAAGGCCTCCGTGATGGATCCCCCTCCGGTGAAGCTCCGGAACAGGCTCCAAGATGGGATCTCCACGGGAACAGAAGGTACGGCGGTGGAATTAGGGTTTTCTCTCTATTCACGGAGTTTCTGGGGTACGTATACTTATATAGGAAGAAGGAGGGCACCGGGGGACGCTCGAGGGGGCCACGAGGCAGGGGGCGCGCCCCCCAACCTCGTGGGCCAGCCCTCTGTCCCCTGACGTGGTTCTCAAGCTCCTCGTGCGTGATTTTCTCCAAAAATATCTCTAGCGAAGGTTTCATTCTATTTGGACTCCGTTTGATATTCTTTTTCTGCAAAACCCTGAAACGGGCAAAAAACAACAATCTGGACTGGGCCTTTGGGTTAGTAGGTTAGTCCCAAAAATGATATAAAAGTGAATGATAAAGCCCCTTAAACATCCAAGACTTCATAAATAATAGCATGGAACAATAAAAAATTATAGATACGTTGGAGACGTATCAAGCATCCCCAAGCTTAATTCCTGCTCGTCCTCGAGTAGATAAATGATAAATAAAGAATTTTTGATGTGGAATGCTAACCAATATATTTTTTCAATGTAATTCTTTTAATTGTGGCATGAATGTTCAGATCTGAAAGATAAAAGATAAAAGTCTATATTGAGATAAGAAATAACAATACTTCAAGCATACTTACAAAGCAATCATGTCTTCTCAAAATACTATGACTAAAGAAAGTTATCCCTACAAAATCATATAGTCCGGCTATGCTCCCTTTCATAACACAAAATATTCATATCATGCACAACCCCGATTTCAGCCAAGCATTTTTTCATACTCTATCTTTTCAACCTTTCAACTTTCACGCAATACATGAGCGTGAGCCATGGACATAGCACTATGGGTGGAATAGAGGTGGTTGTGGAGAAGACAAAAAGGAGGGAGATAGTCTCACATCGCCTAGGCGTATCAACGGGCTATGGGGATGCCCAGCAATAGATATCAATGTGAGTGAGTAGGGATTGCCATGCAACGGATGCACTAGAGCTAAATATGAATGAAAGCTCAACAAAAGAAACTAGTGGGTGTGCATCCAACTTGCTTGCTCACGAAGACCTAGGGCATTTGAGTAAGCCCATCGTTGGAATATACAAGCCAAGTTCTATAATAAAAATTTCGACTAGTATATGAAATGACTAAACATGAGACTCTCTACAATGAAGAACATGGTGCTACGTTGAAGCACAAGTGTGGGAAAAAGATAGTAGCAATTCTCCCTTTTTTCTCTTTTTTTTGGGGCCTTTCTTTTTTTCTTTGGCCTTTTTTTCTTTTTTTGCGGAGGGGCTTTATAGATTTAGCCTTTCCTCCTAGCTACTTATTTTAAATAATACATTTTTTTATTAAATTTCATAAATATTACGCGGGCAATTTTTTTTAAATAATACACCATCGGCCCGCAGCAGGCCGACTGGATCTAGTCAGCCCACAGCAGGCCGACTGGGCCTAGTCGGCCCACTGCTGGCCGACTGAGATCCAATTGGCTTGCTGCTAGCCGACAGGCCTGTCGGCCGCGAGCCCTCCTACAGTCGGCCAGCAGCTGGCCGACAGGAGCTCAGTCAGCTTCCAGCTGGCCGACAGGAGCTCATTTGGCCAACAGCTGGCCGATTGCATCTAAATAAAAACCAACTGATGCATGTTGCACGTTGTTCACTCCTTCCCGCCATATTTTCTCCCTTTGCTCTTTCCCGCCATATGTTTCCGCATAGCTCGTGTGACGCCCGAGACCGACGTCCCAGAAGATTCCAGAAGAGTCCAGAAGATTCCAGATGTTCCGGGTTACCCGTGTGTTTCTTTTGAGCTTGTGTTGTTTATTTTTGCATTGCATCATGTCATCATGCCATCATGTCATATTTTATTTTGCATCTCAACTAAATAAATCGTGTGGACCTTCGGTCCATTTAAATCGAGGGAAGGTGACTTCTCTTTATAACATATAAAAGCCTCTCAATATTATTAGGGAGCTATATTTATTAATTATTCCATTGCTTCGGAATCACCGTAACACACTTGCATAGTTTCCCCATGTCTTTTCACTTCGAGTTTCACCTTCAAAACCTTGCCAATAATTCTTTTCCGTTGTTTTGAGGTTCCTCCGAAAATTTGAACATTTTGGACACTTCAATAATCTCGTCTTAGTTCAAACCTATTTGAATTAAATTCAAATATGTTTGAATTATTTTCCGATTTGGCCTTTTGTATTTTTCTCCGGTCGTGCTCATTTTACGAGCCCGAGAAAAATTAACCTCTTGTGTTTTTGCCCTAAACCCCCTCCTTCTTCTCTTTCTTTTCTTCTTGGTTTTTTTTTTCTGTAATGGGAAGTGGCAGAAAATTAAAACAGCAGGGAGCCGGCATCTGGGCCTGTGCCTCTCTCTCAGCCAGGCCCGCAGCGCCCTTACCTCTCCCCCACAGCCTTCTAGGCCAGCCGGCCCATTTCCCTCCTAAGGCCCAGCCGGCCTCCTCTGGCCCACTAGCCCGACCGCACTCCCCAACCCTAGCCCTAGCGGTCGCTCCTCCCTCTCCCTCTTACCGCCGCCGCTTCCCTCGAGCCTTTCTCCTCGACCGCTCCCGTCCCGCTCGCGAAGCCGCCCGTTTCCTTCCCCTCATCTCCCTCCTTCGATCCCAGCGCCCGTCGCCCCTCCAGTGCGCCTCGCCTCTTCCCCGCTCGAGGCCGTGGCCACGAGCCCGAGCGCCTCGAGCAGCTCTTCCCGTCGCTCCGCCCGAGCCTCTCCGCCCTTTGCCGCATCGCCATGGCGCCCCTGCCTCCCTTCGTCTCCCTGCTCCCTTCTCCAAGCCCGAGCACTCCGAGCCGCGACCCGTCCCTCGATCTCCCTCCGTCGCTATGGGAGCCGCCCCGCAGCCGGCGTCCTCCCCGTCCTCAGGCTCGCCCCGCAGCCACGACCGGCTGGAGCACTGCCGCGCTGCCTGGGCCTCGCCGGCCAGTGCGCCCCGACACTCCCGACGCCTTCCTTCCAGCGCCAAGGCCAGGCCGCGCCCGGCCTCCTCTTCCTCTGCTCCGAGTCGCCCTGCTGCCACCATGGAGCCCCGCGGCCGCCGCAGCTCCAGCACCTCTGCAGCGCCCGTCCTCAACTGCGCCGCCTCACCAACGACCTCGCCTTGCTGCGTTTTGTTGCCATGTACTGCTGCTGTTTTCTTTGTTGTTTTCGTCAAGTGCACGAGGAATCACCAAGAACCCTTCGTCGCCAAGTCCAGACCGACGACAAGTACCTCGACGACGTGTACATCTACACCGAGTTTGGACCGACGAACGTTTTGAGTCCTCAAGTACCACGACGCCGTCGAACGCCAAGTACCTCTACATGACCGACAAGTACCACGACGACCGAACGAGACCCTCAAGTACCTCTACGAACGGAACGACTACTCGTTGGCGACCTCGTGTACAACTACTTCCTCTCCGATGAACGAGAACAACTACTTCCCTCTACGGCGTGTACCACTACCGTCGCTCGATGACCGCGAGTTCCACTACCGTCGCCCGAGTACAACTACCGCTACGAGAACGACTACCTTCGGTGAAGAAATGAGAACGTCTACTTCCTCTTCGGAAACGTGAACGCCTACTTCCCTCTACGGCCGTGTACAACTACTACCACTACGTCCCTCGACGATCTCGAACCGTCCCGAAACGAGTGTTTCGAAGGTATAACCCGAGACGTGACCCGTGTGATGTATGCTTGTTGTGTTGTATGAAATGTTTGCCCTTGTGTGCATCGTGCCCGTTTCGACCTTTTGTCATGTTCCTCGGTTGCCTCGTCGCCGACTCGTGGGAACCCGGTAACGGGATCACCCCACCTTCCATCTCGTTTCACTCGCTCACGCCATCTATCTTTTGCACCGGACTCTCAACGAGTTACCGGTACCGATATGTTGCCGTTGCATCATTTTCGGATCGTTGCCGTGGCACCCTTTCCTTCCACCGCGGTGACAATACTTCATATCTTCTCTCTTGTCAACTTTTAATAAAAATTGCATAAACTTGATCATGTCATCCGCATCATGTTAACAACATTGATATGTTAAATTGTTGTTGCTTTAATAATTATTAAACATGCTCATGGGGATTTTCCGGATATGTTGTTGTTATTCTCCGGCCTCATTTAAATTGCCTAGTTAGTGTAGTTTTATTATGCTTCACCTCTTGCCATGTTAAAAACATTTAACCTTGTCTTGTAAATAATGAGAGTCAACTAAATAATTAAATGTGGTGTTTCGTCAATATGCAACTCGTTGCATATTGAGCTCCGCTTAACTTGTAGTGTTGTTTGTGCATTTTGCCATGCCATGCATATTTAAACCGGACATGCATCATGCTTGCTTGTGCATCGTATGCCATGTTTATGCTTGTGTGTTTACCGTGTTGTTTGCTTCTTTCCGGTTGCTTCTCTTGTTAGCTTCGGTTTCGTTCCGGAGTTGTGAGGATTCTCTCGTCTGTGTTGCTTCGTCTTCTTTGAGGATCCGTTCTTCTCCCTTGTGGAATTCCAGGCAAGATGACCGAACCCGGATACCATTACTATTTTTGCCTATTGCTAGTAGTCTCGATCTATAGTTTTGCCTCGATGCCCATGATCTTCTTGTCAGCCTCCTACTTGTAACCAATTGCCATGTTTAACCAACCTACCTATGCAAACCGTTGCTTGGCTAAGTACGCTTCGCTCAGCCCTTCTTATAGCATTGCTAGTTGCAGGTGAAGATCGAAGATGCTTGCTTCATGTTGAAGTTTGGTTGGGTTATATCACACTATATAAATGCTTAAAAATGAAATCATCTATATACTGGCAAGGGTGGAAGGCTAAGCCTTTTGCTTGGTGATTTGGTCCACTCATGCCGTTAGGAACCGTATAAACCGGTGTTATGTTCCTTGATTATGCGTTCCTAACACGGTTGGGGTGTATGGGACCCCCTTGATAAACCGCTAAGTGCTAAGTCTTTTCCAGCAAGTCCCAACATTGGTACTATTCGCCTAATAACTAATAAAACATGCATAAGGGTCTTGCAAACCCACTTTTATTTAATTCAACCCCCCCGGGCCAGTGCTCCACATGAGTGTTGGTCCGAACTGGGCAACCTGCGAGGCCACCTCGAGGAAACTCAAGGTCTGGTAAAAACCCGTAGCTTGTCCCATCCGGTTGTGGCCTGAGACGAGATACGCGCGGCTACTATCAGGGTGTCGGCACGCCGGGAGGATTTGCTGGATTAGCCTTACCTTAGTTCGGTTTAACTTGAGCATGGGATTCCGAGAATACTCGGGTCTTCCCACCTATGGAGTTGCGACTCCGCGGATCGTGGGCTTGTAATGGGTCAAGTTGGAACACCCCTGCAGGGTTTGAACTTTCGAAAGCCGTGCCCGCGGTTATGTGGCAGATGGGAGCTTGTTAATTCCGGTTGTAGATAACTTGACACAATGTTTCTAATACACTACCAGCGTGTGTACCGTGACTGTCAATTTCCAAATAGGGATTCGGGAGTTGAACACGGTGGGGTTATGTTTGACCGGCTTTAGTTAGGATCACTTCGTGATCATCTCTCGACCGATGCAACTTCTCTTCTCGCTCTCTTTTACGTACGTTAGTGCTAGTTGCTTCTGCAGACTCTTGTTGTTCCTTCACCTCTTGTTCTTTCTTCAGCCTTGTCCTCACCCAAGGCTTAAATAGTCTTGTTACCCGGGAACGGGATTGCTGAGTCCTCTGTGGCTCACAGTTACTTCACCACACCAGATGCAGGTTCAGCCGAGTTTGATGCAGGAGCTGGTTCAGTGCTTCACCAGGAGTCCGATGAAGAGCGTGGCCGTTTGCTTGTGACGTTTCGATGTTCAGTAGTGGTTTCTACTAGGATTCGATCCTGACCTGTGGCTTTATGTTGTTTTGGTATCTTTCTTTTGGATCTTCACCCGTAGTCGGGTTGTGATGTTTTGAATGATGATTGATTATGTAATGTATTGTGAGAAGTGGCGAGTGTAAGCCAACTATCTCCTTTTGCAATTTAATCCCTCTTTTACATGAGTTGTGCAAAGATACCAAACTTGAGATCATTCTAGGATGGGCTTATACCTTTAAGTCGTGCCTCGACACGTAGGAGGTATAGTCCCATCCTGGGCATTACAAGTTGGTATTCAGAGCCTTCTCCGACCTAGAAGCCCCCACTGATTGATCGAATCGTTGACGGTTGAGTCTAGGCACACACTGAAAAACTTTTTGAGTCCTATATTATATCGGAGAGTAGGATTTCTTTTGCTCCTCATCTATTTTCATTCTGGTGAGGACTCCTGACGCCTACTTTTACCTCTTCTACTTTCAAAAATTGCACCAAATTTTTTTTTAGGATCCCGCGAGTATTCTGGGATTGTTTCGATGTTCTTGTGACAAGGATATTGTTCTCGATGCCTCCTGTTACCGAGGAGTTGAGCTTCGGGGTATCATTGACACAAGCATATCGCGGCAGTACTAAATACTTAAGATGGCCGACATCGAAAATCTCTCCTATACGGCCAGTGGCAAGATAACCCCGACATCACCCAGTACTGGGGAGGTAGTTCGAGAGTATTGCCATAGCTTGTTATAGTGGATGCTTTTCGAAGGTCCGAGGTAAACAGTTTCCGAGAAAGACTGGTTATGTGTTGAAGGATGGATACACCTAGATGTAGGTTTAGAGTTGATTGCGCGGTGCTTCCCGTGTATCCCCAACACCTGATTGCATAACTGGAAACTTTCGGAAATCTATAGGTGGGCTTATCCAGTAGATCGTAGGCATTCTTCCAACGAATGCAGGTTAGCGAGTTCGGGGTTCTACATTGAGTGAAGGAGTTATATGACCGTTGTTACTATCAGGAGTTGCATCTTAAAGGGTCCTTGGCTATGCTGATCCGGGGATTGCAAAACCTTTTCGTAACGCGTTCATATGCTTTCAGCACAAAGATGTCGAACGAAACTTCTATCTTGTGTTTGTTCTATCTGTTCCTTGTTCCTTTTTATTTATTTACCTTTTCCTTCTCCTAAGTGGCTTCTCGTCTAGTTCATGTACCTGCGGAATCCATTCGTTCAATTCTCTGTTCGGATGATATTGTGAAGATCATGTTGCATATCTATCCTTTGTTCTTGTTTTAATTCTGGTATTCGAGTTGCTTCGATGTCAAATGTTGATTCCATACCTTTCATAATCGGTGTTCTCATATTTCTATGGGAGTGCTAATTCTTCTTGATCATCAAGATGGTCATGTTAAATTCTTCTCAACCGGCGTCCTTTTCTTCGAGTTAATCAGATCTTTTCATCATCTGCAAGATAAACTCCCAGTCTTTTCTCAACGGTGTATGTTCTCTCATCCCAAGTTGTCTTTGTTTTTCCCACCCTCCCACCCTTCTTCTTCTCAGAGCAAGAATTCTCAGATGGAATATCCATTTTATTCATGTGATATTTCTTCATTCTTTTCCTTCAATGTTCTTATCCGGTGATTTATCGTGAAGATGCTCATGAGCTTCAAGTTCATCATTCTTAATTCCAATAATTCTACCGGTGGATGTAATTCAAGATTTCGGTGTTGATCTTATCCTTTTCCTCTTTTCACAATGCTTTCTTATTCCGGTGCACCAATTAATCATTCTCCTCTTGCTATTCATATCCGGAGTGCTGAAGATTCATAATTCCATTCTTAACCCGTTCAAGCAATTTTTGAGGGTTGTTATCTTATTCAAGCCTTTTTAATTCAACCGGTGCAATATCTCTTTAGCAATCTTTTTCCAACGGTGATTTCTTTGAGTGGGCCCTAACCCACATGTCTTTTCCCAGGATCTTACCTGACTCTTCTTTTCCGGAGTTATACTCAAATTCTTTTCAAAGTGTGACGTAAGAATGATTCCCATCAGTCACATGCCTCCTCCAAGATCGCTTTCAAATTCTTTTCTTCATTGGTTCAACCTTTTAATTCTTCATTACGGAGTGCTCAACAATTCTTCATGGCATTTCTCGTCTTCATTATCCGCATTTGCAGACCGGAGAAGTGTTTCTCGTAAATCTTGGCCCGTTCTCTCAAGATTCTTCATGAATTCTTTTCTTTGTGATCCTCCGAAGGCCATCATTTCAGAAGATTCTTCGCTCTCAGTTTTCAACTTCGTCCTCCAATTATTCTTCATTGATGTCTCTTCGTTCGTCTCCATATTCTTACGGTGGTTCTTTCAAGTTTACTCTCCCTTCTTATCGTATTAATTCATTTGTTCTTTTCATAATTCTACCGGTGGTTCGTTGAATAATTATCCGAGCTTGTGCGAGATCTCTCTTAATCCTTTCCAACGAGGATAAGTAATATGCCAAATCCTTTGGTTGTCATCAATTTAAATTGCTGAAGGAGATGCATGACATAATTCTTATTCTTATTCCTTCAAGGTGATTTAATTCTTTTGTCTGGAGTTTGTTCATCATATCATATTCTCGATTCTAAGTTCTTCATCTTGCTTTCCGGAGCTTCAAGTTATTTCAATTATATCATTTCAAACCTCCATCTAATTCATCGTAGGCCTTGAATCTTATTCTTTTTATCTTTCACTTCTCATGCTTTCATTACCGGAGTTCTTCATGGTGGTTCATCATCATTTAAGTCATCCTTGAAGTTTTCTTCAAGATTCTTGTTGGAGCTTAAGCATTCTTCATCATGCTTTCCAAGTGCAATTCTTGCTCCCTTATCTTTTGAGGTGGTGTTATGTCATTCTTGACAATTCCTTCATGTTTCATGATTCACGAGTTATCAAGAATGAAATATTTAAACCCATCATTTTTCTTTGTTCAGGAGATCTTTTCAACCCTTCAATTTATTCATTGGAGTTATCTTGGGTTGTATTTCACCTAAAAGCTTTCCCTAAGGATTGTTGATATTATGGTGCTTATTAATGACCCAAGTTCTTCATTTATCATTCCGGTGAATTAAGTTTTTCATATCCTTGTTGATTTCAATCAAATCAAATATTTCCGTTAGTGGCTGGTTGTCACTTCATAATTTTGAGATGTTTTCCATAAGTCCACAACGAGCTTATTCGTTTCATTGTTTTTTTTTTCAACAACTCCGTTCAACCCTTCTTCGTAAGGATGTGTTTCATATTCATTTGTCGGAGAAGTTGTCTTTTTTCTATCCGTTCAATTCTTTCATGGATCTATATTCTATTCTTTCGTTCCGGAGGCCTTGTGATGTTGCTCTCTGCAAACCATCATATCATTTTTTCGAGATCATGTTCTTTCCCTTGCTTATCATTTAACCGGAGTGTTGTATTCTTCATTCAAGTTCCCTCATCTTATCAAGTTTGCCTCTCTTTTCAACCGAAGTGCTGTCTGAATCCTTCTTACCCTTGTGCCATTCTTTTAATTGTTTCGGAGGCTATGTGTTCTTGTTTTCTTCAAGTATCTTTCCATCTTCTCAAGTTCTTGTTAATTCCTTCCATTTTCAGACGGAGTGCTGTCCAAATTCTGTCATTCTTATTCCTTGGCTATACCATTGCGGTTTCTAATTCTTTTGGGTCGTAAAATCTTGTTTCATGTTTTTCAACCTTCAAGGTTCTCATAATGTCCCTTGTTCCTCCTTTTACCGGAGTGCTTTCATCTTCGTTCATCTCTGTTGTATTCTTCTTTCAAGTTGTTCAACCTCTCAAGGTTCTTTGGTTTCACTCGTCTGTCAAAGAAGCAACCTTGTTTTACCTCTTCCTCTTCCGTTTTTACCCGGTGATATCTCTAGGATCTCGGGTCGAGATCCTCTGTTAGTGTGGGAGAGTTGTGACGCCCGAGACCGACGTCCCAGAAGATTCCAGAAGAGTCCAGAAGATTCCAGATGTTCCGGGTTACCCGTGTGTTTCTTTTGAGCTTGTGTTATTTATTTTTGCATTGCATCATGTCATCATGCCATCATGTCATATTTTATTTTGCATCTCAACTAAATAAATCGTGTGGACCTTCGGTCCATTTAAATCGAGGGAAGGTGACTTCTCTTTATAACATATAAAAGCCTCTCAATATTATTAGGGAGCTATATTTATTAATTATTCCATTGCTTCGGAATCACCGTAACACACTTGCATAGTTTCCCCATGTCTTTTCACTTCGAGTTTCACCTTCAAAACCTTGCCAATAATTCTTTTCCGTTGTTTTGAGGTTCCTCCGAAAATTTGAACATTTTGGACAGTTCAATAATCTCGTCTTAGTTCAAACCTATTTGAATTAAATTCAAATATGTTTGAATTATTTTCTGATTTGGCCTTTTGTATTTTTCTACGGTCGTGCTCATTTTATGAGCCCGAGAAAAATTAACCTCTTGTGTTTTTGCCCTAAACCCCCTCCTTCTTCTCTTTCTTTTCTTCTTGTTTTTTTTCTGTAATGGGAAGTGGCAGAAAATTAAAACAGCAGGGAGCCGGCATCTGGGCCTGTGCCTCTCTCTCAGCCAGGCCCGCAGCGCCCTCACCTCTCCCCCACAGCCTTCTAGGCCAGCCGGCCCGTTTCCCTCCTAAGGCCCAGCCGGCCTCCTCTGGCCCACTAGCCCGACCGCACTCCCCAACCCTAGCCCTAGCGGTCGCTCCTCCCTCTCCCTCTTACCGCCGCCGCTTCCCTCGAGCCTTTCTCCTCGACCGCTCCCGTCCCGCTCGCGAAGCTGCCCGTTTCCTTCCCCTCATCTCCCTCCTTCGATCCCAGCGCCCGTCGCCCCTCCAGTGCGCCTCGCCTCTTCCCCGCTCGAGGCCGCGGCCACGAGCCCGAGCGCCCCGAGCAGCTCTTCCCGTCGCTCCGCCCGAGCCTCTCCGCCCTTTGCCGCATCGCCCTGGCGCCCCTGCCTCCCTTCGTCTCCCTGCTCCCTTCTCCAAGCCCGAGCACTCCGAGCCGCGACCCGTCCCTCGATCTCCCTCCGTCGCTATGGGAGCCGCCCCGCAGCCGGCGTCCTCCCCGTCCTCAGGCTCGCCCCGCAGCCGCGACCGGCTGGAGCACTGCCGCGCTGCTTGGGCCTCGCCGGCCAGTGCGCCCCGACACTCCCGACGCCTTCCTTCCAGCGCCAAGGCCAGGCCGCGCCCGGCCTCCTCTTCCTCTGCTCCGAGTCGCCCTGCTGCCGCCATGGAGCCCCGCGGCCGCCGCAGCTCCAGCACCTCTGCAGCGCCCGTCCTCAACTGCGCCGCCTCACCAACTCCCTCGCCTTGCTGCGTTTTGTTGCCATGTACTGCTGCTGTTTTCTTTGTTGTTTTCATCAAGTGCACGAGGAATCACCAAGAACCCTTCGTCGCCAAGTCCGGACCGACGACAAGTACCTCAACGACGTGTACATCTACACCGAGTTTGGACCGACGAACGTTTTGAGTCCTCAAGTACCACGACGCCGTCGAACGCCAAGTACCTCTACATGACCGACAAGTACCACGATGACCGAACGAGACCCTCAAGTACCTCTACGAACGGAACGACTACTCTTTGGCGACCTCGTGTACAACTACTTCCTCTCCGATGAACGAGAACAACTACTTCCCTCTACGGCGTGTACCACTACCGTCGCTCGATGACCGCGAGTACCACTACCGTCGCCCGAGTACAACTACCGCTACGAGAACGACTACCTTCGGTGAAGAAATGAGAACGTCTACTTCCTCTTCGGAAACGTGAACGCCTACTTCCCTCTACGGCCGTGTACAACTACTACCACTACGTCCCTCGACGATCTCGAACCGTCCCGAAACGAGTGTTTCGAAGGTATAACCCGAGACGTGACCCGTGTGATGTATGCTTGTTGTGTTGTATGAAATGTTTGCCCTTGTGTGCATCGTTCCCGTTTCGACCTTTTGTCATGTTCCTCGGTTGCCTCGTCGCCGACTCGTGGGAACCCGGTAACGGGATCACCCCACCTTCCATCTCGTTTCACTCGCTCACGCCATCTATCTTTTGCACCGGACTCTCAACGAGTTACCGGTACCGATATGTTGCCGTTGCATCATTTTCGGATCGTTGCCATGGCACCCTTTCCTTCCACCGCGGTGACAATACTTCATATCTTCTCTCTTGTCAACTTTTAATAAAAATTGCATAAACTTGATCATGTCATCCGCATCATGTTGACAACATTGATATGTTAAATCGTTGTTGCTTTAATAATTATTAAAAATGCTCATGGGGATTTTCCGGATATGTTGTTGTTATTCTCCGGCCTCATTTAAATTGCCTAGTTAGTGTAGTTTTATTATGCTTCACCTCTTGCCATGTTAAAAACATTTAACCTTGTCTTGTAAATAATGAGAGTCAACTAAATAATTAAATGTGGTGTTTCGTCAATATGCAACTCGTTGCATATTGAGCTCCGCTTAACTTGTAGTGTTGTTTGTGCATTTTGCCATGCCATGCATATTTAAACCGGACATGCATCATGCTTGCTTGTGCATCGTATGCCATGTTTATGCTTGTGTGTTTACCGTGTTGTTTGCTTCTTTCCGGTTGCTTCTCTTGTTAGCTTCGGTTTCGTTCCGGAGTTGTGAGGATTCTCTCGTCTGTGTTGCTTCGTCTTCTTCGAGGATCCGTTCTTCTCCCTTGTGGAATTCCAGGCAAGATGACCGAACCCGGATACCATTACTATTTTTGCCTATTGCTAGTAGTCTCGATCTATAGTTTTGCCTCGATGCCCATGATCTTCTTGTCAGCCTCCTACTTGTAACCAATTGCCATGTTTAACCAACCTACCTATGCAAATCGTTGCTTGGCTAAGTACGCTTCGCTCAGCCCTTCTTATAGCATTGCTAGTTGCAGGTGAAGATCGAAGATGCTTGCTTCATGTTGAAGTTTGGTTGGGTTATATCACACTATATAAATGCTTAAAAATGAAATCATCTATATACTGGCAAGGGTGGAATGCTAAGCCTTTTGCTTGGTGATTTGTTCCACTCATGCCGTTAGGAACCGTATAAACCGGTGTTATGTTCCTTGATTATGCGTTCCTAACACGGTTGGGGTGTATGGGACCCCCTTGATAAACCGCTAAGTGCTAAGTCTTTTCCAGCAAGTCCCAACATTGGTACTATTCTCCTAATAACTAATAAAACATGCATAAGGGTCTTGCAAACCCTCTTTTATTTAATTCAACCCCCCCGGGCCAGTGCTCCACATGAGTGTTGGTCCGAACTGGGCAACCTGCGGGGCCACCTCGAGGAAACTCAAGGTCTGGTAAAAACCCGTAGCTTGTCCCATCCGGTCGTGGCCTGAGACGAGATACGCGCGGCTACTATCAGGGTGTCGGCACGCCGGGAGGATTTTCTGGATTAGCCTTACCTTAGTTTGTTTTAACTTGAGCACGGGATTCCAAGAATACTCGGGTCTTCCCACCTATGGAGTTGCGACTCCGCGGATCGTGGGCTTGTAATGGGTCAAGTTGGAACACCCCTACAGGGTTTGAACTTTCGAAAGCCGTGCCCGCGGTTATGTGGCAGATGGGTGCTTGTTAATTCTGGTTGTAGATAACTTGACACAATGTTTCTAATACACTACCAGCGTGTGTACCGTGACTGTCAATTTCCGAATAGGGATTCGGGAGTTGAACACGATGGGGTTATGTTTGACCGGCTTTAGTTAGGATCACTTCGTGATCATCTCTCGACCGATGCAACTTCTCTTCTCGCTCTCTTTTACGTAAGTTAGTGCTAGTTGCTGCTGCAGACTCTTGTTGTTCCTTCACCTCTTGTTCTTTCTTCAGCCTTGTCCTCACCCAAGGCTTAAATAGTCTTGTTACCCGGGAACGGGATTGCTGAGTCCTCTGTGGCTCACAGTTACTTCACCACACCAGATGCAGGTTCAGCCGAGTTTGATGCAGGAGCTGGTTCAGTGCTTCACCAGGAGTCCGATGAAGAGCGTGGCCGTTTGCTTGTGACGTTTCGATGTTCAGTAATGGTTTCTACTAGGATTCGATCTTGACCTGTGGCTTTATGTTGTTTTGGTATCTTTCTTTTGGATCTTCACCCGTAGTCGGGTTGTGATGTTTTGAATGATGATTGCTTATGTAATGTATTGTGTGAAGTGGCGAGTGTAAGCCAACTATCTCCTTTTGCAATTTAATCCCTCTTTTACATGAGTTGTGCAAAGATACCAAACTTGAGATCATTCTAGGATGGGCTTATACCTTTAAGTCGTGCCTCGACACGTAGGAGGTATAGTCCCATCCTGGGCATTACAGCTCGTTCCCGCCATATTTTTCCCGCTCTCTAGTTGCCTCCCACTTTGCTTGTTCCCGCCATATTTACCCGCTTTGCTCGTTCCCGCATATTTTCCCGCTTTGCTCGTTCCCGCCAAATTTTCCCGCTTTGCTCGTTCCCGCCATTTTTTCCCGCGTTGTACGTTCCCGCCATTTTTTCCCGCTCTCTAGTTCCCGCCAGTATCTCCCGCTACTCAGTTCCCGCCTTTCTTTGTGTTCTGAGTCTATAAAACACCCTCGACAGTAACATTGGTAAGCATTCAGTTGTAGTCTCGTAGTCTCGCCAAGATGTCCGGATATCCTTTCAATCGTAGTTTTCACCCTAGTATGTCCAGATGTCTTCTGGATTTAGCCGCCGATTTTAGGGTAGACAACAAGATAGTTCAATGGGAGAAGCTCATCAGTACTGACACCCTACTGAATGAGCCGGCTCGCGCACTAAGTAGGTGCGGGTGGCCTTCCAGGACCTTTGAGGAGATATGGGAAGAACTTCTAAGGTTGCAGGGGAGATGGAAGAAGCAACAATCGAAGGGTGAATCATACCTAAAGTGTGCAGCAGAACATACTTTTCTATGGACTGAGGACAGCGAGGTTGATGAGGATATCTTCATGCCGCCGCTTCCGGGTTCTACATATTCGAAGGGTAAGAGTTCAACATCGTCAAAGGGCAAAAGTTCTCCATCGTCGAAGAGCAAGAGTTCTGCATCGTCGAAGAGCAAGAGTTCTTCATCGTCGAAGGGCAAGAGTTCTGCATCAATGGAGGATGACGATGATGACTTCATGTAGTTTTTATCCTTTATGTTGTCAGTTAAGTTGTATGTGCCGTTTTATTTAGATGTAGTTCTATCTAGTTGTTTGTACTTTCTTGTTGTATGAGCATTATGTTCTATCTAAATAGCAGAGACTAAAATAGAGTAGTCATATGTCTCATACATAAATACATAGTAATTTGTCTCATACATAGAATAGACATAAGTCTCATACATAATTAAATGGTCATGTCTCTACTGATAGATAGAATCATCACTGATGACGTCTGCCCTGGCT
The DNA here is from genome assembly GCA_902687465.1 of Secale cereale. Classification (NCBI taxonomy): domain Eukaryota; kingdom Viridiplantae; phylum Streptophyta; class Magnoliopsida; order Poales; family Poaceae; genus Secale; species Secale cereale. The sequence goes on along the minus strand of LR738713.1, from coordinate 640,618,628 downwards.
CGGAGGCGGATCTTGCAGCGTCGTCCATCCGTACCTTTGTATTGGCCTGATGATACGAGGCGGAATCTCAGACTCACCCTGGTCATAATGTGTATCATGTGTCGGGCCAGGTGGAGGAGTCGAAAACATGTCCGGCCACTGGATGTGCTGCGACATCTGACCCTGTATGTTGTCCTCAGGACTTTGATCACCCCCCATGTATCATGTGATGCAGACATAGACGCATCATATCCGTAGGCTCCTGAACGATGGAGCATTAAGTCATGCAGAATAAGGTCGCCTAAATTAATATTGAAAACAATACACATACCTGCTGGCTGTGACGGCTGCTCTGGCTGAAACACAAAGCTCGACGAGGGACCCTATTGCAGAACATCCTCTAGAGTAGGAGCCATCTCTCCCCGTCGGAAGTGAAACGTGTGGGTCTCCGGCCTCCAACGGTCCACTAAGCAACTCAACAAGGAGGAGTCGATGATGAGGCGTTTGCAGCCCGGGATAGACTCAACCAGACGCGCGAAAGGTAAAAGGCCGGCCCATTTCAACCTTCATCACAGAACATTACAGTTAGTGTCTCCAATTAATATGCATGTCAGTGTGCAAATTAATAAAGGATGTACCTTTGTTCCCATCCTCGGTGTATCCTCCAGTGCTCCTTAGGAGTGCGAGTGACCAGAGGCTCAAGCCTCCGCTCAGACCAAATCGCAGCATGATGACCCCTATCAATGTCCCCATGCAGCAACCCCATTCCCGACATTCCTGCACATAGTGCCACACTTAATACAAATTTCAAACATAGTGCCACACTTAATACAAATTTCAAACATAGTGCCACACTTAATACAAATTTTCAAATATAGTGTCACACTTAAAACAAATTTCAAACATAGTGCCACACTTAATACAAATTTTCAAATATAGTGTCACACTTAAAACAAATTTCAAACATAGTGCCACACTTAATGCAAATTTTCAAATATAGTGTCACACTTAATACAAATTTCAAACATAGTGCCACACTTAATACAATTTTTTTAAACATAGTGCCACACTTAATACAAATTTCAAACATAGTGCCACACTTAATACAAATTCGGAACATAGTACTGCTGGCTTAGTTTCTTCCTCTACCTCTTACTCCTCTACCTCCTCTTCGTCCTCAGTTGCCACGTCCACGCCCAGCACCACTAGCAGTGACAAAAGTGGGACAATTAGTGTCCCTATGGCCAAATTCACTGCATAGAATGCATTGAATTGTCGGACCTCCTGCTTCAGATTCATCCATATCATTCTCGATGCGATGACATTGACGTCTGCCTCTACTTGTACGCTTATGCTCTGGGTTTGGAATGTAACGCCTTTCAGGGGAGTTGACGGTGTTGAAGTTACCCATTGATCGAAAACCCATCAGCTCACCTGTCCAGGTATTCAGGACAGACTCTTTTAGAAAATATGGAGACACAAACGATATTGCGTCCAATCCAAGCAGCCCGCAAGCAGCAAGTACATGTGAGCAAGGTAGGTGAAGCAATTTTGGTTTGTTGCATGTGCACTCACATGTTGGCCCGGCTTCATTTCCAATTTTCACCTCATGTGTCCTCATCTCATTTGCACATCCGAATTTGTTGTTGGCTAAGCGGACCTCAAACCTTCTTTCTTGATTACCGATGGCGACTACAGTGTGTGACCTTGCTTTTTGCATCTTGTTCTCCATGTACTTCGTGACTCTTTCATAGTAACGTGTATTTGGGTTGTTCAAGATATGTTGCTATGCTTTTTGACGTCTATCTCTGAAATACTTCACGGTGCCATAGAAAATACCCTCAACGATGGCTGTAAGTGGCAATGCCCGGTTTCCTCTGAGGACAAAGTTGTATGTTTCAGCGAGGTTGGTTGTCATGACACCTTACCTTGCTCCATGTGTGTCATGTAGCAAAGACCACCTCTCAAGAGGCTCATGCTCTATCCACTGCTGGAAGGTTTTAATCGACCTCACGAGCCTTCTCCTAGTACCTAGTGGGTCAAAGCCTGGCAAGTCACATAGCCCAACAGGCTCCTCCTCGACGGCCGCTCTTCCTGTTGCCAACTGTGCAGCTACTGCTTCAACATGTGCCCTCACCGCTGCATCTCTTGCAGCTTTCCTGTTCCTATCATGTCTCTGCGTGCACACATTAAGTCTGTCACGTATCAAATTGTACTTTCATAACTGGTTCTGCTTGCAGAGTTTTTTGAATAGATTCATCTGGTTCTTGTTTCTGAACTTCGAGAAAAACATTAGCCCCCAGATGGCGCATGCACCAATGGCTCTGCAAGTCCTGCCATGGAGTTTGTTCCTAAGGGCCTGGATTTGTCAGTGTCCTTATCGCACTGAGTATACCTGCATGCCTTTCATGAAGGATGCACACATTGGGCTTCTCCTTAACAACGGATGTTTTCAACTGCCTGAAGAACCATGTCCAACTCTCAATGTTCTCACTCTCCACGAAAGCAAATGCGAGTGGGACAGCTTGATTTTGGCCATCTTGATGTGACACCCCGAGACCAGTGCGCAGGTGTCAGCCAGTTATTGGTTGCCTTTGCCATGTCGTCTGCTTGCGTGTAGCATCTTGCCATGTCATCATGTGTGTTGCATCAGCATGTTTTCAAAACTTGCATCCGTCCGAGTCCCCTCGTCCTCTCCGTTGTCCATTCTGAGCCCAGACACACTTGCACGCGCCCGTGGCACCTCCGAATATTTAATTTATGAGTGGCCGAAAAACGTTCTCGGAATGGGTTGAAACATGGCGTGTGGTCTTATTATAGCATAGGTAGACCGCCGTTCAAGTTTCGTCGCGTTCGGAGTTCATTTGATAGCCCAACGGTTAACCGTGTTAACCGCCGGAAGCCTTTTTTTTTCTCCCAGCACCCCTTTCACACAGCCCACCAAGCCCATTCTAACCCCTCCATGCTCTTGGGCGTTCGATCACGATCGCGTGGCCACGAACCGCTCCTCATTTGGACACTCCTAGCTCCCTCTACCTATAAATATGTGTCTCCCCCGAATTTCCTCGCAGATGAACCCTAGCCCCGCTCCTCTAGCGCCGTCGGACATGTCCAACCGCGCCGGACATGTCCAGCTGGCCACATCACTACGCCCAATCAGGGCTTGACACGTCACCCCGCCGCCGCTCTCGCCCTATCCCACCGCGCCACATGTCCGCAGCCACCTCCCACCGCCGCCGCGGCCCGCGAGACCCGGATCGGGCCCGCGCGAGCCCGCTCCGCCGCTCCGCCTCTGGGCCGTCGCCGCTCCAGCGCCGCCGCGCCCCTCTGCCTCGCCCGCCGCTTCCCAGGCGCCGGCGCGCAGCTCCGCCGCCGCCTGCACCGCCGGCCGCCGCGCCGAGCTCCCTCCGCCCCGCCTCCTCAGGCCGTCGGCCTCCGCCCCGACCCAGATCCGGGCCGGCGCGCCCGGATCCGCCCCATCTTGCTGCCCCGCCGCCTGCCTCCCCTTCGCCGGAGGGCCACCACCACCGTGCCGGAAGACGGCCGCCGCCGTTGCCTGCCTGCCCGATCCAGGCGGGATCGGGAGGTGGATGAGGCCCCTGCTCGGGCCGCCTCCTGCGCCCCCCTGGGCCGGCGTCCACGCGAGGCCCAGCCGCGGTCCCTAGGGCCCACCTCCGATGGCCCAGTGCTCCGGGCCAAGCTCCGCGGCCACTTGAGCCCCAAGGCCCACCTCCCAGCAGGCCTCCTCCTCTCTCCTCCGACTTGGGCCGGGCCCATGGTGAGCCGCCCCTCTAAGCCTCGTCTTGAGCACCTTTTAGTTATATCACGCCCGTCGTATTTTTTCCAGAAAACTGCTAAGTCTTTTGCTGTATTTTTTATCTTCTGATGCAAACTTTGCATGCTTGTAACTATTTGTGTGTATGTCCAAATTGAGTGAATGATATGTCAAAATGATCGTGGTGATATGCTCTACACTTTGTTCCATTGTGCCATGCTCATTTGAGTTCATCTAGATGCTCTAATCTCCGTTGCAAGAGTGCTACTTGTTATAAACTGCTGCTACTTGTTATTTTGTTGCCATGTTTGAGATATGATAACTTGGTGCATGTTTATCCAAATGATGCATATGATATGTCAAAATGTTCATTATGAAATGTACTACATGATGGTTGCTGTAGCATGCTTGTTTGAGTCTATATTGCCATGTTAATCTATGTTGCAAAAGTGCATTTGGCTGTTATGTGCTGAAACTTGTTATGAGATGCTGATTTCAATTGCTCTTTGCTATTGATGTGTTTGTCCTCATGCCACATGTGTAGATGTTTTAGAAACACAATAATATGGTCTTTGATGTGGTGCATTTAACTTTCCATGATATTCCTTGAGGTGACTTAAACATGCTTCCAAACATGCCATGCCAACTTAACTGTTTTAACACTTAGTGAAATACTACTAAGTCTGGAATCTGTCATATCCTGATGCTATGTTTGCTTGATGCCCTAGTCAAATCCATGCTTGTTTTGGAGTGGCCAATGATCATGCCTTGTTGTCCATGTTATTGTCTATCCATTCATGCCCTTACTTGCTCATATGACCTACTGTAGCTTATTTATTTCCTGCTCTCAAGTTGCTATAAAATATAACTGTCAGGTTTTTAACAGCATGTTCAATTTGGTGTAGCTTGTTGCTATTGATCCATGCCTCCTATGGAGTTGCTCCAATGGAGTTGTTTGCTGTAGGATATGTCTACTACATGTCCATGCTCTTTATGTTCTTATTAGAGTTGATATGCTTGTTGATTTGTGCCTCCGAAGGCAGCATCGTGATAATGAATTTTGCCTTCCCAGATTTTAGCTAAGTCTGGATAATTTTATTGCAACTTGCCATGCTTGTTTAAATGTGTTCCAGCAAGCTTTTAGGTGTGTTCTAAGTTCCTACTTGTTAAGTATCATGTCTACTTCAGATCCATGCTTCTTGTTATGATGTTTGGGTGCTGTAGCATATATATATCCTGCTCCAAAGTTGCTATGTGGCTGTTAATTTCAGCTTGTTGTTATATCTTGTTTCATGTGTATCTTTTAGCCTGTTGCTCCGTTTTGGGTGTGCCTTATGTCAAACTTGTGTGATTTTGCATGCAGAATCATAATATCATGTTGTTTACATGTTTGGAGTGTGTTTGCTTGATGTTTGGGTGCATCTTGCACCGTTGCCATGCTTGTCTTGTTTTGCTCATATCTTCTAGACCGTAGCTCCCAATTAAACAAACTTTATATGAAACTTGACTAGATTTTCGTGTAGATCATCATGGTGCATGTTAATTTGCTGTTTAACAACTTTAACTTAAGGTTTATGCAGATCTGGACTAATTTCAAATTATGCATATGAGGACTTACCGGATTTGTTATATGTAGTCTCCGGCCTCATTTAAACTTGTTGACTTGTGTTGTTTTTGAGTGCTTCCTGCCTTGCCATGTGTTGCTTCCTATATAGACTTGTCTTGCATCATATATAGACTTGTCTTGCATCATACTTGCTTGAGCATATTGTCATGTTCTTGTGTTGTTTTTCTGTGCTTCCTACCTTGCCATGTATTGCATCATATATAGACTTGTCTTGCATCATACTTGCTTGAGCATATTGTCATGTTCTTGTGTTGTTTTTCTGTGCTTCCTACCTTGCCATGTATTACATCATATATAGACTTGTCTTGCATCATACTTGCTTGAGCATATTGTCATGTTCTTGTGTTGTTTTTTTGTGCTTCCTACCTTGCCATGTATTGCATCATATGTAGACTTGTCTTGCATCATACTTGCTTGAGCATACTGTCATGTTCATGTGTTGTGTGTTTACCGTATTGCTTGCTTCTTCTCGTTAGTGCTTGTTCCGTTGCGATCGTGAGGATTCGTTCGTCTACCCGTGGTTCTTCTCAAGGCTTCTTCTTCGTCTTCTTCATGGACCCGTTCTTCTTCCTTGCGGGATCTCAGGCAAGATGATCATACCCTTGGATACCTTTACTACCATTGCCATGCTTAGTTGTCTCGATGCTATCGTTATATGTCGCGCTACCCATCATTATTATCAGCCCTCTCCTTGTTTCCATGAACCTCTAACCTTTGACACCTTCCTAGCAAACCGTTGTTTGGCTATGTTACCCGCTTGCTCAGCCCCTCTTATAGCGTTGTTAGTTGCAGGTGAAGATGCAGATCGTTCCATGTCGGAACATGTTGTTGGAATATCACAATATCTATTATTATTATTAACACACCTATATAGTGGGCATGGGTGGAAGGCTTGGCCTTTTGCTCGGTGTTTTGTTCCACTCATGCCACCTTAGGCGCCGATAAACCGAAATTATGTTCCTTGATTTTGCGTTCCTTACACGGTTGGGTATATGGGGACCCCTTGACACTTCGTCTTTGAATAAAACTCCTCCAGCAAGGCCCAACATTGGTTTTAATTTGCCTCATAATAACAACTTAATTAATTAATTAAATTTGCATAGGGGGTCGCGCCCTCGGGATTCTTTTCTATATAGCAGGGGGGCCAGTGCTGATGGTGTTGGTCCCAAACGGGGGTCCTGCGGGGCCACCTCTGGGAAACTCGAGGGCTGGTTTTACCTGTAGCATCGCCCATCCAGTTGTGGCCTGAGACGAGATACGCGTGGCTACTATCAGGGTGTCGGCACGCTGGGAGGTCTTGCAGGACTTGTTTTACCATTGTCGAAATGTCTTGTGCACCGGGATGCCGAGCCTGATCGGATTTCCCTAAGATAAGGGGTAATAATTATTATTACTTCAGCTGATCGTGAGAGCTTGTGATGGGCTAAGTTGGGACACCCCTGCAGGGTTATGATCTTTCGAAAGCCGTGCTCGCGGTTATGTGGCAGATTGGAATTTGTTAATGTTCCGTTGTAGAAAACTTGACAGAGGATCCGAAGTAAAACACACAACTGTGTGAGTAACCGTGACCGTCTCTTTTCACTTTGAGAAGAGAACATGGTGGGGTTATGTTTGACTCGTAGGTAGTTCATTATCTTTAGCGACCACTACTAGTTTGCGACCGTTTGCGTAGATGCTCATCTTATTCTTGTACTCGTAAGTTAGCCACCATATTTTGCTTAGCCGCTGCTGCAACCTCAGCACTTTACCTCTTCCTACCTATGAAGCTTTGCTAGTCTTGTTACCCATGGTTATGGGATTGTTGAGTCCTCGTGGCTCACAGATACTACAACAACAGTTGCAGGTGCAGGTTTTCGATGTCTTGACGTGAGAGCGTTGTTCGTTGTGTTGGAGTTCTTCTTCTTCTTCAGTCTTGGGTTTGGTTCCGGGTCGGCAGCGTGGGATAGCAGATGGATGTCGTTGTTCTTTTCATGTTTGCATCCGTAGTCGGATGCCTTGTATTGATGATGTTGTATTCTTATGACTTGTATGTACTGTTGTATCCCCCATGTATGTATGTAATGGTACGATGTAATGATATCCATCTTGCTAAGCGCCCGAAATGAGGTTGTGCCCCAATCACGTAAGTGTCACGTCATCGGGATAGAATCGCATCTTGCGCCTGACACTTGACCTATGGCTGTTAGGATCTGACCTTTGTACTTGCTTGTGAGAAATGTACCATCTACACATATCACCGGTCGGCAATGCCTGAAAGCTTCGATGCATACACCGAAAGAGAAGAAGAGACGATGCAACACTCTCACAGTTGAGAATTCTGGCATGAAGAGGTCTTGGATATCGATATAGGTGCCTGGATTCCGCTGCTGCAGTGTACGGAGGAGCTTGACAACAGAGTCATATGCATCAAAATAAGAACCAAATCTGCTCTCCAGCGCCAAATGCTTAGCCCTCCAAGCCTTGCCATAAGAAATTCTGTACTTTAACCTGGCGAAGACTTTTGTCTGGATTGCCTTCACTTCCATAGCTTCGCCATGCACTATCTCATCGTAAAACAACCGAGCAATAAGCGACGATGAAAGGTTGGCATGATCTTGAGGGATGCACGGAATAAGACAAGTGTGATGCACTAACTCACTGATCACCCAACTTGTGCCATACTTAGGTAGATAGCCGTGCACCCTGGCAGGGAAATCTGCATTCTTGCATACCATTGTGAGGTATTTCTAACATGACACCTGAGCTGTGAAAACCCTTTGCGTGGACATTTCCCAATTCATTATTGCATCCTTCATAGCTTGCTTGTTCGGATATATAGCTCCAGTCGCAATATTGTTCTGGTGATATTGCCAGGAAGAATCATGTCCATCGTTGACTGTCATTGCAGATGAGAAGTCATGATTCCATGATGCAGGATTCGGGGCCATCTCTTCATTGTCTTCCTCATCCGACTCCTCCGAATCATCGGCATCAGCCATATCAACATCAGTGTCTTCTTCTTCCATCTGGTCCTGCATGTGCCCATCTACCTCGTCAGCGTCCACCTCACCAATGTAATCACCATCAACATTTCCTCCTTCTACCTGACTACTCTGCCCTGGTTCGTAACCAGCAGCATTTCCTCCTTCTACCTGACTGCTCAGTCCTGGTTCGTAACCAGTATCCCCAGCATTTGACATAGATAATTGCCTCCCTCCACTACCCAGCTCAGGATCGTAGCCACCCTCGCCTTCATGTGTAGTGACCTCATTCACGACGGGAATCACTAAGGCAACATGATTGCATCCCCTGCGTTCACAACCTTGTAATCACCGCACCCACTCGGAGTCTCGCTCTATTGGCCTCAAATAAAAATATATTGTTGAACTTGACCGTGTCCACAATGCATGAACACCGACTGTGTGCGTTATCTAGCCTTAAACTTGCCGCAATCCATTCTTTCAACTGACTGACTGACCATGTCTGAGGCGCGTTCATTGGCACCTCTATGTGAGCAAGTTCACTCAGATCAACTCCTATCTCAGTTGTCTAGACAGTACCAAGACCGTAGTAAAATATGAACTTCACTACATCAGACATCTCGGCTCACCTAATTTTTTTACAACAACGACTGACAAATAATAAGCAACGCTTTCAAATGTCCGCACTACTAAATATTAGGCATGTATATATTTACGGACCAACTAAAAATATTCACAGGCCTAAAAAATATACTTTGAATATTTGACACCCACAAATCGTATGGAATACTACCAGACAATTACGAGAGATAAAATGTTTATTGAAATATACCCTTGAAGCGTGCAAACGAACGACGAACGTCGGGCTTCACTCAACGGAACCGGAGCCGGAAACTCGCCTAGCAATGCCGGAGCTCGACCACCCCCACTGCCTACACCGCAATGCCCGAGCTTAACCAACACCACCGCCACAACCTTCACCAGTGAGCTCAAAGAAAGCTCCACCAAAATGCACACCACGAACACCACGAGCTACCCCATGAGTAGATCGAGGTATCCCTTAGCTCCCCTCATTACGTAGAACCCATTCACGGTGCCAAATCCGCAAAAAATGGGTGAGTTGGGTGTATAAATTGGAGAATATATGTGTGAGGAGATGGAGAAAGAAGAACAGAGAGGAGAAGAAGAGAAGAGCGAGCTGGAGAAAGAAGAAGGAAAGGCTAAGGGGGAAGGGGCCGGCCGCGGTGGGGGGCCCGCACCGTATCGGCCCGCAGCAAGCTGATCGGTCTGCGGCTGGCCGACAGGGGCGTCCCGTGACCAGCCCGCACCGACAGCCAGTGATGCCCCCTCGCGACGTGGCCATCCCAATCAGCGGCTGGCACATGGCAGCCCGGCCAGCTGTCGGCCTGCTGCTGGCCGACGAGGCCCAGTCGGCCTGCTGTGGCTAACTAGATCCAGTCGGCCTGCAGCGGGCCGACGGTGTATTATTTTTTAATATTTTTTGCCTCCGTAATATTTATGAAATTTAAGAAAAAAATGTATTATTTAAAACAAATTAGCTTCCTTCCATGGGACAATGCTATAATTATGATGATCATCACACTTTCATTACAACACGATATTACAACTCGATACTACAACAGCAAAGTATGACTCTATATGAATGCTTCCGGCGGTGTACCGGTATGTGCAATGAAACAAGAGTCACATGTATAAAAATTATGCATGGTGGCCTTGCCACAAATACGATGTCAACTACATGATCATGCAATGGCAATATGACGATATGATGCGTGTCATATGAACGGAACGGTTGAAAGTTGCATGGCAATATATCTCGGAATGGTTATGGAAATGCCATGATAGGTAGGTATGGTGGCTGTTTTGAGGAACAATATGGTGGCCGTTTTGAGGAAGGATATATAGTGGGTTTATGGCACCGGCGAAAGTTGCGCGGTACAAGAGAGGCTAGCAATGGTGGAAGGGTGAGAGTGCGTATAATCAATCGACTCAACATTAGTCATAAGAAGTCATATACTTATTGCAAAAATCTACGAGTCATCAAAACAAAGCAATCAACGCATGCTCCTAGGGGGGAGGTTGGTAGGAGTTAACCATCGCGCACCCCCGACCTCCACACAAAGGTTGGCACTCTACAAATACCTCATGCTCTAACTTCGTCACACAACGGTTCACCATACGTGCATGCTACGGGAATCACCAACCTTAACTCAAATATTTCTAAATTTATAATTACTCCACTAGCATGACTATAATATCACTATCCTCATGTCTCAAAACATTTATCAAGCATCCAACATCTCCTTCTACTCAATGCACTTGATGTGAATTTTTTTACTACATTGACATTGGATGTTTATCATGTGAAGACTAGTTCCTTTAGCCTAAACACTTTACCATGCTGTTTTAATAGACTCTCAAATAGATCTAAGTGAAGCATATGTTTTAATAGACTCTCAAATAGATCTAAGTGAAGCATATATTTACCATGCTGTTCCTCAAGGTAACACCCCAAAAAATTTTAGCAATGTTTTATTAATAAAATTTTGCCAGTGAATTAAAATTTTGCCTTCTGCTAAATGTTCCTTTGGATTCCAGGACCAGTCTTGTTCTGTTATGTTGGAGTTTGTACCCCTAGTAAAAACTTTCCAGCTAATGTTAGTTTCTCTTATGCACCCTTTAAAAACTTTGCTTATATCAGCAGGATTAATTATATATTGGCCTTCCTAATTTTCTTCTTTATATAAATGGTTAACCCTAGTTTTAAGGCCTCTTTTGAACTGCAACCACTTGATAAATTTATTTATAATTTCAACAAAAAATTGGAGATGTCTAGTAATGCTATTAGATCACTTTTATGCAAGAATATATTTATTTCAATTAATATTTTGAGCTCCACATCTTGTTTGCCAATCTGGTTCAGTAGGCCATATTACACTACAACCCCTTTAAATATTCTTTCTATGCTTCCACCAAAATTATGGGATGTTGATAGCAGTATGTTATCCAAATTTATGCAAAAACCCATCTTGTTCCTTTGGAAGATTTGAGTGAAACAACCTCTTTTCCATTTTGGTTCAGTTTGGTGCTTTGCACTGCAACCCTAGTCTATTTTGCTCTAGTGCCTTTGAGCTTCCTCATGCTTATAGTCTTTCTAGCAAAACCCTTAAGTTCAGGAGAGTGGGCCTATTGGGATAGTTTTGGTCCATGATCTTATGCCATTTACTTTCTGTCCAGAACTGGGATCTTGCAAAACTTGCACTAACAAGTTTTTGCTTTTGATAAACTAACCTCACCACCCTCTTACTCATCCAAGGAGACATCCATCTGGTAAATTTGGCCACCCCAAGACCTAGCTAGATGCCACTGGCATTTTGTCAAACACTCTGAGGGCATGACCATATTTGGCTTAGTTTCTGGTTCATGTTATGAACTGGATCCCCTGGCTAGACCAGCATGTCTCATAGCTTCGCCCTAACCTATAACCCCACCCTGCTGACCCCCTTGCGTTTTGGAGCTCACTAACACGCCATGGCATATCGCCGAGCATGTTGAGTGCGTGCTCTAGGCACGCCCAGAGCGCGCGTTTTGCACGTGCGTGCGCTTGGGTCGCCGCGTCGCGCCCCTGGCCCCAGCTCACCTGCGGAGCCACGCCCGGCCTTATCCGCACCCAAGTACACGCCAAGCAGTCCCTGGGACGCCACAACACCGCCGTCAGAGCACTTTTGGCGGCACGCCGGCGATCACAGTGGCTTTCTGCCACGGTTAGCGCCGCCCAAGCAACACGCGCTTGCCAGCTGCCCCCTGGAGCAGTGCGAACTCATCCGCAGGCCCGTCCGCTAGCGTTCGTCGCCGCCACGTCTCCTGCGGCTACAGAATGGCGTCGCCGGCGATCTAATCCCCTACCGCCGCTGAACTGCCATGGCTCTCCTATTTAAAGGTGCCCCGAACCTCTCCGCAGCATCAGTCCATCACTAGGCACCCCGCAGAGCCGCCCCGTGGCAGCCATTCGCCCCGGGAAGCTTTCTTCTTCATCCCCGGTGAACACGGCCGCTGTCTCTGCCTCAAGCAATCCGGCGCCACCAGGGCCTCCCCCACTCGTCCAGCACCACCGTCGCCTTCCCCTCGACCTTGCGGAGCTGCCCGACCCCTCGAACACGATCAAAACCCACCGCAGCGCAAAGCCCCCAAACCACCCGAAGCTTCCCCCGCCACGGAGCTCGCCGCCGGCGACTCCCTCCGTCCCCTCCGACCAGTCGACTACCGGGAGGACCGCCAAGGAGTAGCGGATCCATTCCCGCACTCAGTATCCCTCGAGGAACCCCCGCTCGCCGGCGACGATCACCGGAGTCCCGCCTCCGTTCGGGCAGAGGAAGAGAAGGGGGAAAACGACTAGTCAAACCTGACTAGTGGCCCCCTAGACCCACTGTCAGTGACCCAGCTTCGCCACCGCACGCTTTTAAGTGAAGGCGTAAAAACACAGAGTACGTATTCCCTAGCTCGAAGGCGTATTCTCAGCCGAAAAGTTTTCTTTTCTGTTTTAGTTTAAAAATCAGAATTTGACCAAACTTTGACTAGCTTTAACTTTTAACTATAGCTTCAAATGAATTGATTCTTTTTCTGCTGGTCCTCAAATTTGGTCTAGTTTATTTTTGAATTTATTTGAAAATTTTCCAGACAACTTTTTGTGCTGTGGTGATTCTATGTATTAATTCCATATTCTTTCTATTAGGATTTTGAAGAGGGAGAAAGCTCCCAAAATTCTTGGGATGCTTTTCTCCTCCCCTCTACTTGAAGGCAAGCATCTTGAACCCCGTGATAATACACTTTGTGTGTTGTTTGCTATAATCTCAAGAACTCCCTTGATATGACAAAATGGAGCAAGTCATTATTTCATGTGGAAGTCTTGCTCTTGCATATCTACTTGTGGTGAAAGATCTTTTCGGTCATGTTTGTGATAATGGTTGCAGTAACCACTTCTCATGCCTCATATGCCTAATGATAGTTCAGACGGAGTCCCTAGGAAAGTTGTGTTCCGGTGAGCACAGCTACGTGACTGACATCTCGTGGTGCCGAACGATGTGCAGTAAGGCAGGATGAAGCATGAGGGATGGTGACCCTGTCAGAGAATGGTGTCAAGCGATACGACACCAACCATATAGTAAAACTGAAATCTCCTGCGTCGACCATAGATCGATTCTTGCTCCGGTAACCCCATACTTGTTTCGTGCTACCACGTGTCCCTACTTTAGGCAGGGTGCGGTTCAGTAAATTTGTCGATCCCTGTTCTATCACACACCGTACAGAGAGGCCACGGTGGAAGATACCGGCTACATCCGGTAGGCAGACCACCTGGTCCGCGGGCATGGGTGTTTTGGTTGTAGCCGAAGGGGATAGCTTCCCCAGTTTTCGCGCGCGTTATAAATTGTGGTGATCCCATGCTAGTCGAGGTTGTAGCCTCCCCACTTAAAGTTTGGCTTAACTAGTGTCGTGGGTGATTCCAGACACCGGTAAGTTAGGCTGGTGTGTGCAGTCAGGTGCGTCTTCAAATTAAAAGACCGTAGGCGGAGTTAGTCCAGAGGGGCTATAGAAAATTCGTTATTCGTGGGTAAAGAGTATACCCTCTGCAAAGATATAAAACCTATTCGAATAGCCGTGTCCATGGTTAAGGACTACAGTTTGGGATGGGTCGAGTGTCGGTCTTAGTGTCGGTCTTCGGAGGAGAAACATTTAAGCCAGAATTTTATTTATGACCTGTGACAGGAGGTGATTTTGATTTGTTATTATTGTGGACTAACAATTCGTATTATTTGAAACAATGAGTATCCTTGGGACGGTTCTACCTCCCGGATATTCACTGTTATTTTTTTATTTATAAGCCCTTTATGTGATGTCGCTCAGACGTCCGACTGTGGCATATCTTTATTTGCTTTTCGTTATAAGCCCTTTATGTGATGTCGCTCAGACGTCCGACTGTGGCATTCTTTTTATTTTATAAGCCCTTTATGTGATGTCGCTCAGACGTCCGACTATGGCATTTCGTTATTTGCTCTTCTTTATAAGCCCTTTATGAGATGTCGC
>LR738713.1:640570050-640604142 GCA_902687465.1 Secale cereale | reverse complement strand
TTATGTGATGTCGCTCAGACGTCCGACTGTGGCATTTCATTATTTGCTCTTCTTTATAAGCCCTTTATGAGATGTCGCTCAGACGTCCGACTGTGGCATTCTTTTTATTTTATAAGCCCTTTATGAGATGTCGCTCAAATGTCCGACTCTGGCATTCTTTTTATTTTATAAGCCCTTTATGAGATGTCGCTCAAACGTCCGACTGTGGCATTCTTTTTATTCTCCATACTCAGTGAAAATAGCCGAACAAAGGTGTAGTGCAGCGGATGAAGGTTCAACATAGCGTAGATGTCATCAAACCGCAGGACGATCGTACCCCCGATGGAGTTATCCACAAAGCCCTTGCCCTCTGGTACCTTGGCCGCGAAAACCGGGTATGCCACATCCTTCTCTCTGAGAGGCCGCTTCTCCACAGAAAGAACACTGTCATGCAGACTCTGCATAGCACCGGTTGCAGCATCGAGCATATTTCTCGGTAGCATCGGCCTACCCGCCACATGCACCCTCCTCATTACATGCTCAGGTGAAGGTGGCCCGTCCTGAGCATGGATCTTACTCGGTGCTGGCTGGCTCGCACCCTTGTTAGTCTTTCTTTTGCGTGCCTTCTTCTTCTCCTGTAATGGGGCCGAGTTCTGCTCACAGACCGCCTTCTTGAGTGTGTTGGGGCTGATAATATTTCGCACCTCGCCTATCTGAGGCTCGGTGAAGTCGGCAGCTGGAGGCGTCTCCTGAGAGCTGAACGGCAGACGACACCTGTTGCAACTTGGCTTCTCCGCGGTACCAGCTAGATCGCGCACGTATTTTGTTGGGTTGGGTTCTTGAGAAGGAGGCACCATGAAGTCGCCACCGTACCCATGATCGGCAAAGTACTGATCGACGTTGGCAAATGCATCGTCGTCGTCGTCGTTCTGATCCTGTGCCATATGCATGTTTGGATCCAGTGGCATGGGGATGTTCGGCACCGTTGCGGCGGTCTTGCCATGGGGCCGACTTGGCGCCGGCACGACTGGCGGTGTTGTCTTTCGGGTGGTGTCCCCTGCCCCCAAACGAATCTGGCTCTTCGGCCAGGGACCAGCTCAGGCAGGCGCTGAGGGTCATCACGTCATCATCGTCGGCCCCGATGGGTCGAATCGGAGGTAACAACTCGTCGCAGCCTGGCAGCACCCGAACCAGTTGAACCCTAAACAAGTTGGGTGGCATCTGGGTACTGTGGAACACGGGGTTACCCGGTTGCACGATTTTGCCCTTGGCGACATCGTCCAACTCGTTGTTCACGAAGTGCAGGAGAGTGCACGGAACATCGGCGGCGCCCTGCGAAAACATGTAGGGCGTCAGGGATGCCTAGTCAAAGGCAAGGAGATGAAGTCCTCGGCCGAGAGAGGCTTAATTACTTACCGTGATGATGGCGTCAAGCTCGGCTAATGTCGAGGCACCGCCAACGGCGGGCGTGCAGTTGACGGAGGGGCCGCTTGCTGCAGAGGTGCCGGCCGGCGTACACCCGGGTGCATTAAGCTCCCGTGCCGGCGTCGGAGACACCAATGCCGCCTCTGCCGGAGACACCAATGGCCCCGCCATCACGTTCTACGAGTTGCTGGTCGTGAAGCTAGGAATCGGGGGCGGCCCCTGTTGGCCGCTAGCAATCCACGCACTCAACCCCTCGATCAATGTAGGCACAATGGCGGTGATCGTCGCTACGAGCTGTTGTTGCACTTGCTCTTGGACAATCTCCGGAATCCGCGCCACCTGTGCCTTGAGTTCTTGAACCTCGCGCGCCTGGCTTTCCGAGCTGGTGTTTTTCTCCTTTCGCCCACCAGCGTTATAGTATGACGACCATTTGGTCGACAAGCCTTTGCCGGCCACACGACCAGCTGACGTCGGCTTACTGAGCTTATCCTTGTTCTTCATTACATTCAACACCCTATTTAGAGTCGTGTCCCAAGGGTTGCTCTTAGTCGACCCCACGCTACTGCTTTCAGTCGCCTGCAGAAGGAATGTGAACCATTTAGAAATTTGGCTTCATTAATTAGAATGCAACCATATGGAGCTAATTACGCGGGGGTGTATTCCTTACCAGAACAAGCTCAAGCGCCCTGGTCTTCGGATCCGTGGTAAGCTCCTTTGTTTTCGGGTCCTTCTTGTACCGGGCCCTGACAAAGTTCCTGGTCTGCTTGTCACCGTATTTATCGAAGAGGGGCGGTAGGCCTTGCTCGGCATGGTCCGCCTCCTCCTTGTCCCATATAGGCTCCGCCACTCTGTAACCGCCGGGACCGAGTGTGTGTTCCCCTAAGTTCAGCTCCCGCATTTCTTTCCCCCACTGACTTGATTCGGAGTTTGCGGTGCTCGAGCAATTGATCTTGAAGTCGTTGTAGTCATCTTCGGTGATCGAAGGATTTTTCTCCTTGATCTTCTCATAACTCTCACCTTTCTCGATCATTCTCTTCACCGTGCTTTTCCAAGTAGACAGGGCCTTGCTCATCTTCGTGAGGGCAGCATTGTTCACTTTATTCCCTTTGAGGCTTGTGTTTTCAAATTCAGCGGGGAACTTGTATCGTTCGTGCATCTTCGTGAAGATGAGGATGCGCAAATTCCCTTGGTCAAGATGCCTCAGGTTCTCGGTGTTGATCGAGACGGTGCTCCGGAGAATGCATCCGAGCTGAAGCGAGTACCCCTTGACTATTCGTCCGGGCATCGTTGGATTCCCGTCGGAGTCCACTTCAGTAACTTCCTCCTTGAGGGTGCGGAGCACACTCGGGCGCCGGTCCTTCTGTTGCCTCTTCGGTTGGCTGCCATCTGTGTGTGCACCGCCATCATCAGTGGTGGCATCCTCGACGGCACCATTAGTGGTGGCATCCTCGGCGGCACCATCAGTTGGGTCATCCTCGGCGGTACCATCAGTGGTCTCAGGATCGGTGGGGAAGGCGGCGTCCTCATACAAGTGAGGTTGTTCCTCCATCTCCTGGGATAGCTCCCAGAATGCCTTGCCGCCCGAACACCCGGCCTCATCGTTGTTGGCCATGTTTCTCTCTAAATAGGAAAAAAGTTTGGTCAAAAAGTTGATTATTGTCAAGGAACAAGATCATGGTCTCATCATTTAGGGTTTGTCGACACCGAGGCATCCTATAAGCTAAGCTTCTATCATTGAGGGTTTTTCGACGCCGAGGCACCCTAAAAGCCTAAGCTTTCATCATTTCGGTTTTTATCGACGCCGAGGCACCCTAAAAGCCAAGGTTTTATAATTTATGGTTTGTCGACACCGAGGCATCCTAAAAGCTAAGCTGGGAAGGAGAATTCTAAGTTGGGCCTAATCACTTGGCCATATTGCCGCCTATGGTTTAATGCAGCTAGAATAAAGGGGCACTTGATCCTACTTAATTAACTACTAAGATACCCCGGCCCATGGATTAGTCACAAGTACCCCATATGTCCTATTTTTAGCAAAGTCATGCTAAAATTCACGGAAAATTTCAGCATGACCTTTGCTGAAAATAGGACATATGGAGTACCCGAATTTGCCGGAACGGAAGTTAATCGACATTCCAGCAAACTCAAGGGCCTCTCGGGTGGACAACGCAAAAAAGGCCTGCATCACAACATGGAAAATACATTGGCAGTTACATCAACAGCTTTTTGTGTCTTTTGACAGTACCACATTGATAGAAGTATCACTGTCAGAAGAAGGGGGTTTTAGTTTGAACCAAAGACAACAATTCAAGCCAACTGTTGTAGCTCTGTTCATCTACACATCTCATAAATAATACCTTTAAAAAAACACCAACCCAGACCTAGGCAATAGTGGCATCTTGTTCATTTGCAGATCCCAAAACAGATGGCAATGTTTTGCCATTATCTAGTTTCCACTTATAAAAATTCTTAGCAGCAGCAAAAGCCTAAGGCTCTGTTTGATAGCAAAGTATTAAAAAAACTGCAGTATCAACAAACTACGGTAATTTAGCCTGTAGGCATAACATACCATGGTTTTAACATAACAGAGTATTTTTAGAGTATTGACAATATAGAGCATCTGTTTGGCTGTGGCCTGCGCAGTGCTGTAAGTGTAGATGGCTCCATGGTTTTAACATAACAGAGCAAAGTATTAAAAAAAACTGCAGTATCAAAAAAGAGGTCCAGGGTTCTTTTTTTATGCAGAGAAATTACTACAGTTTTGAGAATACTCTAGTTTTAATTTGGGGCAACAACATGGACAGCAGCGTCTTCCTCCTTAATGCAAAGTTCCTCCAATTTTTTCTCTTTTAACAATCAGAGGAACAATACACAGAACCCCACATGAATCACATGCTCTTTCAACGGGAGAAGACAAAATTACTGAAAGAAGAGAAGTGCACTATATAGGAAAACTGCTGTTTGGCAACAAGGCAACAAGTTCGGTTAATCCAGCAAAACTACATCAAACCGTAGCATAACCATAGTAGAAGGCATAGCTCCCCCCAATTCCAGCACCCCTGTAACCCTAGACCAACACCCACTTTACCGCGTCCATCCTACACTCTCTACCGCATGTCTGCTACACCTTGTATCTACTCTACTCAGCGAGAAATATATCGTCCAGTGTTACTAAGTAGAGAAATTTATTTTGTGCTAAGAAACAAACAGTTCACAGTTGAGGGTGACTTATCAAGACTTTCCCCATTTTTTATGGTTATTATAGTCATAACAAGATCGGTTACTAGATTGGGAAGAAAATTAACGCACGGTTGTGGTAGCTAGTAAGAGTGACTTTTCCAGCAAACAAACAAACAGTGTAGATCTCCATATCTTCTCGTGTCATAATGAAAAAGAACAGTGTTGGAGTGAGAGAAACAAACAAACAGAAAATCAGAGTAGAAAGGTTCTGACACTCAGGATCCTTGTAAGTTTGATCAGTGTTCTAGAACTGAAGAAATGATTTTCTAGTGTTGTGCACTCCTATCATAAGTTTTATCAGTACTCTCCTATATAAGATGATTTAGTGTCTCTTCCAATAGAAAAACAACAATCTACTGTTCAAACAGTAATAACAACAATCTGTTTTCCTTGCTTTCTTTCAGGTAATTTTTTGTTTTCAACTAATGTCACACAAAACTGAATTAATAATCTAGAAATGCATGACAGCCACACACCAGATGTCGCGGTCACATGATGTTACTTCGAACACTGACTACATCCATTCACTGACCCAAGATGAACACACACAATTGATAAACTTTGCAATCAGCCATTCACTGGACCCGAGAGATGCAACTGCCAACACAATTCCTCTACAGGCCCAAAATCAAAGGAAGGCACCATGTGCAATAGCTCATACACCGAAGAGAACAATTAACAGACTAAAACCCCACAACAAAAACCCTAGCCTGCCACATATGAACTGAGAAACATAGGCCACCAAGTGTGCGAGCCAGTCTTGCGGATGTGATGCTACAGCCACAGACATCTAACAAAGATGAGACCATCTACTACACATATGTTCACTTGCAAGGCCTCTCAAGGCCCCTAAAGCGGATCTAAAATCTGACGAGGCAACGATCCCTTTCCAGCATCAGTAAATCGAAACTACAGCTGAGTCGAAGTCCATTCCTAAGGATCAACATACCCGACCACCGACGAATCTAAACTACCACCAAATTCACACCAAGAACAGGAACAAAGAAAACATGCGTTCGGCCTCCAAATCGAGGCTCAACACCGCGAGATCAATAGAAAAGTGAGGAGGACGCACCTGGCGGCATTAGAGCTCCGCGGGAGAGGGCGGCGCGCGTCGGGGACAGGGAGGCCGCGCGGCGTCGGGGCTCCACGGGAAGGCTGCGCGCGTCGGGGACGGGGAGGCAGCGTCGAAGTGGGCCGGGGGGCGCCTGGCCTCGGCAGGAACAACAGTGTAGGGCGGTGCTGGAAGGCGCCGGAGTTGCGCGGGGAGGGCGGCGTCGCGGGTCCTTTGGGCGGCGCCGGAGAGCAGAGGAGAGGGAGCGATGAGATGGAGTGGGGACCAACGCGAGAGGGAGAGGTGTGGGGGGTGGAGGGTAGGCAGGGGTAATTTAGATGGAGTGGGGGAGAATACTAATGGCGCACCCCCTTGCGGTGTGCCATTAGAATGTGATAGCAATGGCGCACCAGCGGGACGGTGCGCCATAAGTAATTTAGATAGCAATGGCCCACCAGCCAGCGGTGCCCCATAAGTAATTTTTTTATTTTTTTGTTGCATCTAATAGTTTTTAAGAAAATGAATATGAATATGAATATGAAACAGTAATAATTTTTTATAAAAACAGTAATAATTTTTTTTAAAATATCATCAGATGTTTTTATTTGAAAATATTTATGAATATAAAAAAATATCATCAAATTTGTTATTTGAAAATACCATCAAATTTGTTATTTGAAAATATAATCAATTTTTTTTTGAAAATATAATCAAATCTTTTTTAGTTGCATTCATTTGTGACGGTGGAACGGGGGAGGGTGCGGGGTTCGTCGGTGGTGGTGGAGCAGGGGAGGGTGCGGGGGGTGCTCGGCGGCGAGGGGGATCTGGCAAGGGCTGGGGAATGTGGCGAGCGGGGATAACGATCGAGATGGAGGGGGATCGAGATCGAGTGTCCTCATGAATATTCAATATTTTTTCATGAATTCAAAAAGTGCCCATGAAATTTAAAAATATTCATGATAGTTCAAAAAGTGCCCATGAAATACAATCAAGAAATGAAGATTACAATTTAAATACAATCGATCTTAGCTAGCTATCTGTTCACAATCTTCTTGCCCTTCTTTTTCGCAAATGGAGTTCTTCTGTGGAATGGATGTCCTTTAGGTAGGGTGGTCCTGCTTCTTCTTGTGGTGTATGCTGCTACTTCATCATCGTCGTCATGTTCGATCCTCGGGTCGCCGTACTTGTCGAAGTCTTGCTCATTGGCTACTCCATCCATTCCGATGATCTTCCTTTTGCCTCTCCTCACGACAACACGACTGGGCTTTGACGGGTCGGTAATGAAGAAGGATTGGTCAACTTGGCAAGCCAGTACCCATGGCTCATTTTTCGCGGTGACGTTTGCGCCCGCGGTCTTGAATTTGGCTTCGGGTATAACCATGGTGGTGAAATACCGGTCTTCTTTTAGGACGCTCTTGGCCCATCTGACACGGAACATCGGGACCTTCTCTCTAGCGTAGCTCAGCTCCCAGATCTCCTCGATCCTTCCGTAGTATCTGTCCATGTCATTACCGGTGTAGGATTCCATCGTTACCCCGGATTTCTGATAACCATCGCTCTTCATGTCCTTGGCCTCGGTGTAGAATGTGTAGCTGTTGATATCGTACGCCTCATAGGTCATCAGGTTGTGCTCGGCACCCTGTGACAAGGCGAATATGAGTTGTTCTTCCGCGGAAGAATCCTCATGTAAAGGGTACGACAGAAGCTTCTGCTTGAACCAACGTGTGAAACATGAGTTGTGCTCTTTGATTATATCACCGTCCGTCCTCTGTTGGCCTCGGTCATTGTACGTCTTCTCAATAAAGGTTTTGTGCTCTACCACCCAAGGATCGACCACGTCTATGTGTTGTAGCGCGACTAGGTTTGCTCTTTCAAAGTCGGCGAGTCGACCCTCGAAGTCGACATGTATTTCGCGGCGACACTCACAGTGACCCCATCTAGCGAGCCTGCCGAGGTGCCTATTGACGGGCAGACCAACGGGGTTCTCGATGCCTAGATAATTCGTGCAGTAGGAGATGCACTCTTCGGTCAGAAAGCCCCTGGCTATGCTTCTCTCTGGACGTGACATGTTGCGAACGTATCCTTTGATGACACCATTCATCCTTTCGAACGGCATCATGCTGTGCAGGAACGTCGGCCTGAGTTGGATGATATCGTCCACGATATGGACCAGCAGATGCACCATAACGTCGGAGAATGCGGGCGGGAAGTACATCTCAAGCTCGCATAGTATCACCACGATCTCTTCCTGTAGCCTTCTGAGTTGCCTCACGCCAACCGACTTCCGAGAGATGACGTCGAAAAAGTTGCATAGGCCAAATAGGGTTTCACGGACGTGCGCGTCAATGATCCCACGGATTGCAACTGAAAGTATCTGCGTCATCAGCACGTGACAGTCGTGAGACTTCATCCCGCTGAACTTCAGCTTCGCTGGGTCTAGGTATCTGCTTATCTTCCCCGCGTAACCGTAAGGAAGTTTTACTCCTACGAGGCAGGTGAAAAACTGCTCGATCTCCTCCTGACTTAGAGTGAAGTACGCGGGAGGGTAGTCATTTCCGGTCTTCTTGGCCTTTTTGCCTTTGCGACGAATTTTCGTGTCCTCCTTCGCCTTATCATCATCATCATCATCATCATCATCATCATCATCATCATCATCATCATCATCATCATCATCATCATCATATATATATATATCGTGAAGCTCCTGCCTGATGCCCATTGATTTCAAGTCTGCCCTTGCTTTCGGCCCATCTTTGGTCCTCTCTGGCATGTTGAGCAGGGTACCAAGCAGACTCTCGCACACGTTCTTCGTGATATGCATTACATCAAGGCTGTGAGGCACACGGTGGATCTTCCAGTACGGCAAGTCCCAGGAAACAGACCTTGTTTTCCATACCTTCAGCAGCGGCTCTGGCGCCATTCGCTTCTTTCCCGGCTCTGGCGCCTTTTGCTTCTTTCCCGGCAGTGGGCAATCTTTCCAATTTTTCAACAGCTCGTCTATTTCCTCGCCGCTCCTCGTACGCGGGCGTCCTCGGGGTTCGGTTTCACCATCAAACAGATCCTTGCGTTTTCTCCACAGGTCATCGTCGCGAAGCCACCTTCGATGTCCCATGAACACGGTTTTTGAAGACCCGGGATCTCTATCTAGCTGGCGATACGTTGTGTCATCCATGCACCCGAAGCATCCAGAAAATCCGTGGACCACCTGCCCCGCGACATATCTATAACCGAGATAGTCGTGCACCGTCGTGAGCAGCGCGGCTCTCATAGGGAAATATTCTTTCTCTGCGGCGTCCCACGTATTGGCTGGCGTTTTCCATAGCGTGTCAAGCTCCTATTTCAGCAGCACTAGATAAAGATTGATGTCGTTCCCTGGTTGTTTCGGTCCTTCAATTAGCATACTCATGTGAATGTACTTCCTCTTCATGCACAACCAGGGGGGAAGGTTGTACATCCACACAAACACAGGCCAGGTGCTATGTGTGCTTCTCTGGCTGCCAAACGGATTGACTCCATCGGTGCTCGCGCCCAGCACGATGTTCCTTGGATCGTTCCCAAATTCTAGGTCTTCAAAGTTCAACGCTTGCCACTGGCTCGCATCCTTAGGGTGACTCAGCATCTTGTCTTTTTTTATCTATCTGCGAATCATTTGTGTCATCTTCTCGCTTCTTCTCCTCCCTATCCGCGTGCCAACGCAGGAGCTTTGCTACCTTAGGGTCCGCGAAATACCGCTACAGACGAGGAGTGATCGGAAAGTACCACACCATTTTTCGAGGAGCTTTCTTCCTCTTCTTGTATCGAGTGATGCCGCACACCGGACATATGGTAGACTCCGCGTGCTCGTCTCGATAAATGATGCAATTGTTCATGCACACATGGTATTTCACGTGCGGTAAATCCAGAGGACACACGATTTTCTTCGCCTCCTCGAAACTGGTCAGGCACTTGTTCCCCTTGGGAAGAAGTTCGTGCTAGAATGACATGTTCTCGTCGAAGCATGCATCGGTCATTTTGTGTTTTACCTTCATCTCCAGAGCCATGAGCGTTATTTTCAGGCGGGTATCCTCGGGCCTGCATCCTTCATACAATGGAGTAATCGCGTCTAACTCAAGTTGATCCATCTTGGCTTTCTCTCGGGCGGCAGCTCTTGCGTTATCCGTCTGCTTGAGAAGCAGCTCTTGAATATGAGGGTCCTGCACCCAGCCCATCGATGGTCCAGCGTCGTCTGCTCCGCCGGCATCATCATCTTCATGATCATGCCCGTCGTCTGCTCCGGCATCTTCGTCATCATCTTGTACTGCATCTTCTACATGATGACTGTGTACAGCATCACCGTCATGATCATTTCCTGGGGATTCTTCGTCTTCTCGCCCGCCCGAGCTGCGGTGGTTGTCTTGCTGCCCTTCCTCATTTCTTGGCCGGCCCCCATGGACGACTACATAGTAATCTTCATCACCTTGCCACATATAGCCATCCATGAAACCACGCAAGAGCAGGTGGTCCCGTACCTGCCCGGAATCCAGGTCCGCAATAAGGCTCTTCAGCTTGCATCTTCGACACGGACTATGGAAAAGTGCGCAATATGGCTCTTCAGCTAGCACCTTCTGGTGGTGCGCCATTAGTAGTTTTGCAAAAAAAAAACATACTAATGGCGCACTATGGAAAAGTGCGCCATTAGTAGTTTTGCAAAAAAAAAGAATAAAAAATATAATAAAAAAACAACATTAGTGGCGCACTTTCAGACAGGTGTGCCATTACTAGTTACAACTAGTAATGGCGCGCTGTGTCTGGATGCACCATTAGTATGTTTGGACAGGCGCACTAGTTATAAAAAAAATTGATACTAATGGCGCACCCTGGGCCAGGTGCGCCATTAGTAGTTTCAACTCTAATGGCGTATAAGAAGGTGGTGCGCCATTAGTATATACTAATGGCGCACTGCTTGTCTGGTGCGCCATTAGTGTCAATCCCATCTATAGCCCTTTTTCTAGTAGTGTTGCCATTGTGGTTATTGTTACCGCCATGATATCTTGATCCGGATCAATTACTCGGGTAACCCGGACCCTGAAAACAGGGACCTAATCCGCCGCCGGGGGGCCCGTGGTTATACTTGGCCTGTTTCATAAACTCCTGCATGATATGGCAGTCCTTCCAGAAATGCGTAGCCGGGTTTTCCTCTGTACCGTGTCTTGGGCAAGGCACATTCAGCTGGCGATCTAGATTGATGGTTGGCCTCCCGTTGCGTGGGGGCGGTCTACCTTCGCGGCGCTGCACATTGTCTTGAACGTTGGTATTGGCCACAAAGTCTGAGTTGCCTTCCGCTTTACGCTTGCCATTGTACCCTGTTCCTGCAGGATTAGTCTGTGCCGGTTTGCCGGCTTTGCTCGCCTTCCCAGATTTGTCTCCGTCTACGTCTGGGTATTTGGTGTTATCAGAGTCTCCATACTTTACCAAAGCGCTCATGAGCGTCCCCATGTCGTTGCAATCGTGCTTGAGCCATCCGAGCTTCAGCCTCAAAGACTCCAACCGGCAATTGTTTTCCAAGGTCACTATTGTCGTACTTGGGTTGATGCTATTGGAGGAGTGCAGAATTTCGGATACTCGCCGCACCCAACTGCTTGTCGTCTCTTGTTCCCCTTGAACACATGCTGCTAACTCAACCACGGACATCGGCTGTTTGCACGTGTCTTTGAAATTACTGATAAAACGGCGACGCAACTCACCCCATGATCCGATGGAGTTAGGTGGTAAACCCTTTAACCATGTCCGGGCCGTGCCCTCAAGCATCATTGTGAAGTATTTAGCACACGCAGCTTCGTCCACATTAAGCATCTCCATAGCCATCTCATAACTTTAAACCCATGCCTCCGGAGCCAGATCCGCCATGTAGTTGGGTACCTTGCGCGGGCCTTTGAAGTCTTTGGGTAATTTCACGCTCCGTAAAGCGAGGATGAGACACTGTACCCCAAAGGAACTGGACAAGACTCCCGTTTCTGCGGTGGTGGGGTGAACCGGCGTCGCTTGACGGGTGTCGTCGCGGGAAGTATATCTAGCCTGGTCCACCGCCTCTTGGGCGTGTGCTCCTGCTCCTGCCAGATTATCCTGCCTCTGCCGGTGCCGTCTCTGCGCGCTGCTAGATACAGCCGGTTCATCTAGGTGCCTCGTGTAACTCCGACTTGGGCGGGGCGTTGAATGACTCCTCTCCCGGCTATAGGAATACGCTTGCTACTGGGTTAACGCCATGTCCATCAACTCCTTAGCCCGTCGTGCCTCCACTGCTACGGGGGACGTCCCGTCAATGGGAAGAGCAGCCAGCCGTGAAGCGGCGGCGACAATGTTGTCCAACGGGTTAGAATAATGACCGGGAGGGGTGGCTATGTGCGGCGCCGGCATAGCTTGGCGATTTGGCTCCGTGGCCGGTGGCTGAACCGACACGCCTGTCCCTGGGGCTCCTCCCCGGTTTACCTCCGGACAGTTACTGGTTCCTGCTCCTGTTGTGTTAAAGAGATTCCTTGCCTCATAAACCGGCGGCAAACGAGATTGTTGTCTTCTGTACATGACCTCCTGCGAGGCGTTCTGATCGAGCCTGAGCCGGAAGGCTTGGGAATCTAGCTCTGCCTGTCTTGTAGCCATCCTGGCTTTCTCTGCATCCAGATCCAGCTTAGCTTGCTCAATCCGGCTCTTCAGCTCAGCAATCTCCGCATCATGCTGCGCCTTGTCGGCCTGGGCTACTTCTGCTGTTGCGAGCGCCGTCAAGGTGCCGACCAAGGTGGATAGGACGTCAGAGGGCGACGGGGGAAGGTCTCCAACTCTGGCTCCCGCTGCCTCTAAGGTTATCGCCCCAGTCGTCGAGGGTTGCTGCATAGATTGTGATCCGTCCATGAAAACAGCAACCATGTTTGGCAGATCAAAGGGGTCCGGAATACTATCGCCATCGGACACACCCTTGGACCGGCCGTCCTGCAACAGATACAAAGATTCGGTCACTCCGGATGAAGATTCATCATCCGAATAGACAACCGTCTCGTCACAAGAATCCGATCCGTCCTCGGCTTGTACTCCATACACCGCTCCAACGAAAACATGCTTCATGGCGGGCTGAAACCGGGCCGATCTCACACGCTGGGCCGGCTCGACGATGTTGGGGAAGATGTCCGGCTCAGGCCCCGGTTCGCCGATCTTGCCGATGAAGACGTGGATGCCGCCGAAGGGGACCCGGTACCCGTATTCGCTTGAATCGGCCTCGGGGCCCCAGCCTGCATCGTAAATGTAGATCCAGCTGCGACGACTCTTGGTCATCCGGCCCACTGCGTAACCCTTGTGCCCTTCAAAGCTGCCCTTCAAAAACTCGAAACCATCGTGCGATAGCCCCAAGGTGGGCGCCAACTGTCGTGGAATTAGCACGGCAGATGTCCGGTTTAGCGGACTTAGGTGTGAGGCCATCGCTCGGGTTAGCTTGAAGGGGTTAAAGCGGACGAAGGACACAGGGAATTTTATACTAGTTCGGCCCCTTCGATGAAGGTAAAAGCCTACGTCTAGTTTGGTGTGGTATTGCTTGGGCTTCGATGACCAGGGAGCGAATCTGCTTGCCTGTGTCTCGAGCTGCTGTTTCTTGTCCTTGAACCATCGCCTTATCGTCCCTTTATATAGGAGGCGACGCCCGGTCCGGTTTACAGAGTCCCGAGGCTGGCTCATAAACGTGTCCGCCTCGGTCCCTACTCTTTCTATCTTACATCCCAAGTTACATGGTACGACGGTTTACAGACCGCGGGCCTTATACTTGGGCCCTAAACCTCTACGGGCTATGACCTCTTGTTATATATTCTACTGGGCTTGTAATAATACAACCTTATTAGTGTAATCCGGACCCTCCTGGCCGGTGTATACCTGCTAGTACTATCCCTGACAGGAGTGGTGATAATGATAGGTGTGCTAGACATGATGACAAGGAAGCAAGCAGCACACGAAAGCAAACAAGAAGCAAGCGAACGATAAACACACGACGAAAGAAGGGCGAATAAAATGGCAAAGGTGAAGTGGGGGAGAGGAAAACGAGAAGCAAATAAATGTAATGAGAAGGATAAGGGTTTGTGATAGGTACTTGGTATATGACTTTTGCGTAAGCCTCCCCGGCAACGGCGCCAGAAATTCTTCTTGCTACCTCTTCAGCTTGCGTTGTATTCCCTCGAGGAGGAAAGGGAGATGCAGCATAGTAGCGTAAGTATTTCCCTCAGTTTTTTAGAACCAAGGTATCAATCCAGTAGGAGACTACGCGCCAGCCCCTCGCACCTGCACAAACAAATATGAACTTCGCAGCCAACGGGATAAGGGGTTGTCAATCCCTTTACGGTCACTTACAAGAGTGAGATCTGATAGAGATGATAATTATATTTTTGGTTTAATAAAACATCAAATAAAAGCAAGAAAAGTAAAGTAGATGTAGATTGATATGTTGAGAATAGACCCGGGGGCCATAGTTTTGTCTAGTGGCTTCTCTCATGATAGCGGTATTCTACGGCGGGTAAACAAATTATTGTCGAGCAATTGATAGAAAATTGAATAATTATGAGACTATCTAGGCATGATCATTGTATATAGGCATCACATCCGAGACAAGTAGACCGAAACGATTCTGCATCTACTACTATTACTCCACACATCGACCACTATCCAGCATGCATCTAGTGTATTGAGTTCATACGAACAGAGTAACGCTTTAAGAAAGATGACATGATGTAGAGGGATAAACTCAAGCAATATGATGAAAACCCCATCTTTTTATCCTCGATGGCAACAATACAATACATGCCTTGCTGCCCCTACTATCACTGGGAAAGGACACCGCAAGATTGAACCCAAAGCCAAGAACTTCTCCCATTGCAAGAACTATAGATCTAGTAGGCCAAACCAAACCAATAATTCGAAGAGACTTGCAAGGATATTATGAGCACACATAAAAATTTCAGAGCAGAACCAAATATCTTTCATAGATAACCTTGATCATAAACTCACAATTCATCGGATCTCGACAAACACACCGCAAAAAGCGATTACATCTAATAGATCTCCTCGAAGACCGAGGAGAACTTTGTATTGAGATGCACAGAGAGAAGAAGCCATCTGGATACTAGCTATGTACCCGAAGGTCTGTGGCAAACTACTCACAACTCATGGTGAGGGCAATGATGATGATGATGAAGGCCTCCGTGATGGATCCCCCTCCCGGAACAGGCTCCAAGATGGCATCTCCATGGGAACAGAAGCTACGGCAGTGGAATTAGGGTTTTCTCTTTGTGTATGGAGTTTCTGGGGTATGTAGGTATATATAGGAAGAAGGAGGGTACCGGGAGCCGTGTGGGCCAGCCTCGAGGCAGGGGGCGCGCCCTGGGAAGGGGGGCATGCCCCCCGCCCTCGTGGGCAGGCCTTCCGTCCCCTGACTTGGTCCTGAAGTTTCCCGAGCGTGATTTCCTCCAAAAATATCTCTTGCGAAGGTTTCATTCCGTTTGGACTCCGTTTGATATTCCTTTTCTGCAAAACCCTGAAATAGGGAAAAACAACAATCTGGACTCGGCCTTTGGGTTAGTAGGTTAGTCCCAAAAATAATATAAAGTGAATGATAAAGCCCATTAAACATCTAAGACTTCATAAATAATAGCATGGAACAATCAAAAATTATAGATACGTTGAAGACGTATCACCCACTCCTTACTTCCGTATGAAACTTGAATGTATGAGACTTCGCTCGCTCTTATACCATCATGCTCCTTTTTTCCTTGCATCCAACAAACCTTATTTTGGACCGGAACTCGGTAGTAGTGTGATGGGAAAGGAGGAGACGAAGGGTCTAATACTACTCTGCTCCTACTTGCGCCAAAGGCGTGAATGTGGTCGAGCTATAGAGAAGGGAGACGGGAAGGCCTGTTGCTGGGGTACGATGTTTATCTTAAGATAACAAGGATTCGTTCCTTGGTGTGGCCCCTGCCCACGCACAAAGGAAACCCGGCAAACACCCTTCTCTCATTAATACATTTTAAACAAGTACAATTCATACGAAATGCATAAGTGAGCAAGGGGGTTACATGATTGAAATCTTACAAATGCCCGTAGGCTTAAAAACTAAAAATAGATAAGGTGACAGTAATCCCTTTCTTGTCCCTCTCCTCAGGAAATGGAAGAAGATGGCAAAAGGGCGAAGGGAGCGCCGAGGCGAAGCACGAGCAGCAGCAAGCACCAAGAGAACATCCCGGTGGCCGCCCCGAAGAGGGTTGGTGATGATGGCGCCGAGAGAAGAGCCGAAGGATGAAGCAGCAGGCTGGCAATATGCGATGAAGGTATTTGATGCCCGCGTACTCCGACTTGACGGCCGCCGCCCACCTCCTTCAGCTACTCCGGCCTCCCAACGCCAGCCGCTCAAGGCGCTGGCGATGCAGATGACGGTGCTGCCGGCGTCGCCCATGGACGGTGTGTCCAACACCTAGTCGGACCCATCATCTTTTCCGGATTGAGTAGTATGTCCTATGTACGTAGGTTATCGAACATAAGGCGGAGATCGTCACCAATGTTTCGACGTGTTTAGTCTTGATGACTACGTCGTCGACATATGCCTCCTCTGTCTTGCCAATTTGTTTCTCTAAGCATGTTTGAATCATGCGTTGATACGTGGCACCATCGTTTTTGAGTCCAAATGGCATAGTATTAAAGCAAAAGGGGTTGTACGGACTCATGAATGCTGTAGCGGCCTGATCGGATTCCTTCATTTTTATTTGATGGTATCCGAGTCAGCATCGAGGAATCACAACGAGTCATGTCCTGCAGTTGCGTCGATAATTTGATCGATGCGGGGCAGTGGAAAGGGATCCTTAGGGCAAGCCTTGTTTAAGTCTATGAAGTCGACACAAAGGCTCCAGGATTTGTCCTTCTTTGGTACCATGACTAAGTTGGCTAGCCAGTCCGGGTGTTTGATTTCCCTTATGAATCTGGTTTCTAGTAACTTGGCCAACTCTTCCCCCATAGCTTGTCTTTTGGGTTCGGAAAATAGTCATAGTGACTGCTTGACTGGCTTGAACCCTTTGATGATGTTGAGGCTGTCTTCGGCCAGCATACGTGGGATTCCCGGCATGTCTCAATGATGCCAAGAGAATATGTCCTATTTTTCCCGAAGGAAGGCACGCAAAGCGCTATCTACCACCGGGTCCAGCTGTGCCCCAATGGGTACCGTTTTATTGGGGTCCGTCGGGTACACTTGGAATTTTGCAATTTCATCTGCTGGCTTGAAAGAGGTAGATTTCAATCTTTTGTCAAGCACTACGTCATCCCTGTCCACCGTAGATCGTAAGGTGGATAATTCTTCAGCCACGAGGGCTTCAGATAGTGCCTCTAGGGCTAAGGACGCGGTTTTGTTCTCGGTGCGGAGTGCTCTGTTCGCATCACTTGCAACTATGATTTTCCATTGGGCCCTGGCATTTTGAGCTTCATGTACCTGTAATGGGGTATAGCTTGAAAGCGTGAGAAAGCATCCCGCCCTATAAGGGCATGGTATCTGCTGTTGAAGGGGTGAATGTCGAAGAGCAGTTCCTCCGACCTGTAGTTCTCGGGTGTACCAAATACTACGTCAAATTTAATGCTTCCCGAACACCGGGCTTCCCAGCTGGGAATAATTCCTCGAATGGTTGTATTGCTTTGTTCAATGCGGGATTTGCCGACCTGCATTTTTGCAAGCGTGTCCTCATATATGAGGTTGAGTCTGCTGCCCCCGTCCATTAGTACTTTAGTGAGGCGGAAGCCGTCTACTATTGGGTTTAGTACAAGAGCGGCCGTGGCTCGGACCGGCCTGACTCGTGGTTCGTCTTTGGCGGAAAAGGTGATTGCCGTGTCGTTCCATGGGCTTGCAGTGCTGATTTGATGGACCTCGGCAAGTTCGTAATTTGCTCTCTTGCGCAGGTTGTTTGAGGAGAACATCTCAAAGACGGTGAAGACATCGAGGTCTTTCTCCACTGGCGTTGCGGTGGCGAGGATTGCTTCACCGCTCTTTGCTACCTGCCGGAGTACCCTGCATGCTCTAAGGCAGTGGGTCGGGATATTGTCTGGGGCGGCATGTTTTTGGCAAGGTTTACCCAACAGTTCATCCAGAACGGACCTGTGTCCTCTGAAAGGTCTGTTTTTCTTGCCATTGTGTATGTTATTGGACGCCCTGCCAGGGTATGTTTGTTTCGCTTTAGCATTGTAACATCCGAAGATGGACTGTTCCATAGGTGTATTCTGGGCTTTCCAAGTGTTTTCCATAGCACGGTACTTTTGTACCAAGTGTGATAGTTCTGCAAGGCTCTGTGTTCGACAGCGATTGAAGGCATTCAAGACTCCCTTGTACGTAAAATTGCGGAGAAATATGGGCACTGTGTCGTCGTCCCAGCAGTCCTTAATCTTGTTTTTAACAAGTAGGAATCTGTCCCAGAAGTGATGAACCGTCTCTTGGGGCTGCTGTTGTATATACATGAGATCACATATGTCCGGTAATCCGGAGTTACTTGGGGAGTGTGTACTATGGTGGGTGTGTGTGGATAAATTTGAGTCCCAACCCAACATAGTGTCCGGGGTTTATACAACCTCCGGTGTGGACGATCTGGGCCTAACAGGATCTGAATGTTTTGCGGGCCCGGCATCTATCAAAGAGCTCGAAAGGCATAGGGTGCCAACTTACAGAGGTGTGTCCGGCTCGATGGGTTCAGAGATCCGAATAGCGCCGGTCTCTGTTTTGAGAGGAGAAGTATTTTCGGCTCGTTCCTCGATTGCCGCCACCAGGTGAGTGATCGGGGTGGAATTGATTTCCTCCTGACTGGATTTAGGCCCGATCTGATCATCCGGCGATGTGATCCATCAGCTCGTTTAAAGAGGAGGAATTCGCCGAAGTCGCGTCATCGGAGTGGCCGGAGCCAAAATAGGAGTGGTGCTCGATGACCGCAGGGAGTGCAGATGGCGTGGCGGCCACGCGGGCGCATACATCAAACCTGCCGAGCTGGAGTATCTGGCCCATGGCTAGATTGTTTCCCATGGCCTTTCACGAGCTCACATCGGAGCTCTCAATGAAAGCACCATTGTCGGTGTCAAAACCAATAGATCTCGGGTAGGGGTGCCCAAGCAGTACGTCTAAGGATCAATGGTAACATGAGACTTGGGACACGATAGTTACCCAGGTTCATGCCCTCTCGATCGATGTAATACCCTACTTCCTGCTTGATTGATCTTGATGAATATGGGGTTACAAGAGTTGATCTACCACGAGATCGTGCTGACTAATACCCTAGAAGTCTAGCCTATGTGGTTGTATTGTAGCTTAGCCTCAACGGACTAAACCCATCGGCTTATATTCACGCCGGAGGGGGCCTAGGGTTACAAAGGTGACTCGGGGAGGAAGGAATCGTTACATCCGGACATCTTTCTTGCCTTACTACATACATAGGAGTGCTAAACAAATACGGGGGAGGGCCTTCTGCTTCTATCTTCATGGCCCATCAATTCGGCTAAGCATCAATGGCCCGGAAGCTTGAGGACCCCAAAATACAGGACTCCTTCACCGCAGTCGGGGACACTGTTAGGACCCCGATCCTAAGTCACACAGGTCTAGCCTGTAACACATCATATCACTTTGCGGCCTCACGCACGGTATCCCCACGGGTGCCACCTTACCTGGCCCGGGACCGTTTACGCATTTTGGTACGCGTATATGATAGTGTCGCTAGCATCCATATGACAGAGAACCCGGGCCGACATGACTAGTTATAAAACAAAAGTGGCGCTAAATTACAGAGACATGCATACATGCCCAGCAACGAACGTGTCGGTCATCAACGTATGAACCCAAGTCGTAGCAAGCTACAAGGACTTAAAGGAACATCGTGTGATATTTCCCCTAAGGGATAGACAGAGGAACGAAGAATGACACATGCCGGCCAGCCTAAGTGTTCCGGAGCAGTAGCAAGCTACCAAGGCTCAGTGGAAGCACTAGGAGACGTTTCCCTGTAAGATAGGCTACCAAGGGTAAACAACTAGGTGTCGGATCCCACACATAGAAATACACATTACACGTACGCATAACATGCAAGTATGTGTTGTACAACATGGCATCACAACATAACTCAACAACTCATATAGATAAAGCCCATAAGAGCCATCATAGCATTTATTACAAACAGAGGTCATATGACCCATCATACAGAGCATACAGGCAACGGAAGCATAACATGTCTGAGTATAGACAACTACAAATGAAAAAGGCTGAGAAGCCTGACTATCTACAAGACCCTCCCAGGGGTACAAGATCGCAGCTGAGGTAACAAGCCAAACGTCGAAGTCCACGTGGAACCACTAGTGAGACTGGAGTCTCTCTGCAAAAACATAAATTAAGCAAACCTGAGTACAAAGGTACTCAGCAAGACTTACATCAGAGCTAGCTACATATGCATCAGTATCAACAAAGGGGGTGGAGTTTGACTGCAGCAAGCCAGCTTTGACTCGGTGGCTATCCTAAACTACGACTACAAGTAACTCTTTTGAGGTGGCGCACACGAGTCCACATATTCACCAACCAATACACCACTATGGATCCGCTCCCGTTTCCCTACGAGAAGGCCATCCATAGCACTCATGCTTATCTTGCGTGTTTTAGAGTATCCACTTTCACTTGTCTATGAACTGTAGAGGTAACCTAGAAGTCCATTTCCGCGGACACGGCTATTCGAATAGATCATATATAACCCTGCAGGGGTGTACTTCTTCACACACGCTCTCACCACTTACCGCCGTTTACACGACATGTACTCGGCAACCTTCAAGCGGAGGCCCAACGAGGGTGTCGGCCACGACCTGACTAACCACACAAGTCTCTCGTCCAGGTTTATCTCCTATTTGGGTTCCATCCGTGGGGAGATCCGGCCGGGTGTCGCTCACGACCCCAAACGATGTGTACATGGTTCCCGAGCCACCAAACGGGCGATCGGTACACCATGCCACGTACCTGCCGCGTCACAGCCCACCCCGAGGGTCAGCACTTAGCACGACCTCCAGTAACTACAAACACCAGAAACTAATTGCAACTCCTGGACAGATATCATGTTGATTAATAAGTCGAGAGAGTCAATTAAGGATCCCAATGTGTGGTAGTAGCTGTTTCATGGATCACGAACATAGAACTCAGTTCTTGAGGGCGGCTGCAATGAGACAACCCACCATGTACTCCTACATGGCCTCTCATCGCCACCTTTACCAAATTGTGTTCACACACTTAGCTCACACACCGTAGGACATGTTCATCACCCTTCCAATTCATCCCCAATGAACCAGACTTGACACAACTCTAATCAATAGCAGGCATAACCGGAAAGCATGAATGAGTAGGCACAACATGGCTCAAACAACTCCTACTCATACTAGTGGGTTTCAACTATTTACTGTGGCAATGACAGGTCATGCAGTGGAAAGGGGTTCAACTACCGCAGCAGATAACAGTTGAAGCGTTGTTGTCCTAATGCAGTAAAAGAGAGCAAGAGCGAGAGAGTGGGATTGTATCGGAATGCTCAATGGGGTTTTGCTTGCCTGGCACTTCTGAAGATAACATTGGGTCTTCATCGGTGTCATCGATCACATCGTCGGAACAACGTCTACTGAGAGGGAACAAACATCAGCAACAGAGAAAGAACACAATCAATGCAATGCGACAATATGATGCATGATCATGACATGGCAAAATGCTGTTGATTGAGCTAATGCAACTAGCAACCATATTAAATGAAGTTGGTTTGAACCAAAGAATCAAATTCAAACTCCATATGTGATTATTTAATTGTCATTTAATTGATTTGACCTGATCAGCAGGTTTAACTTGTTCAAACATGCATGAAAGTGCTATAAACAGATTCCTCATATTTTTCTGATCATTTTTCATATATAAATTATTTTCATCTGAGCTACAATTGATTTTATATGATTTTTAGAAGTTTAAAGCATTTTCTGGAATTTCTAAACCTTTTCTGATTTATTTTAATTCCAGAAAGGCTTTATTGCGTCAGCACTGCGTCAGGCTGAGGTCAGCAGGTCAACTGACCGGTCCAGGTCAAACCTGACCGGTGGGACCCATCTGTCAGTGTCACATGGACTAATCCCGGTCAAACCCTATGCTGACTGGGGTTTGACCAGGGACTGGGCCCACTGTCAGTGGCTATGGGGGTGATTAGTGGGGTATTTAGCCCCTAACTAAGTGGCCACATTGGCCGTCACCGGAGACAAGCCGGCGGCGACCAAAGCAACGGCGGAGACTCGCCGGAGTTGCTCGGGCTCGCTCTACAGGCGGCGGGAGGACGTGAGGTGCAAGGGGTCGAGGGCGTCGCGTGGCACTCGTCCAGGGCGTCGGGTTGGGAAGCAGGCAGGGAAGAGGTGGCAAGGCGTCGTCGGCGCGCTCGCCACGCACCTGCCTATCCTCCTGGCAAGAAGAAGAAGACCACTCAGCCCCTGGTGGGCTGGGCCTCTTCTGCCAGGTAAGGCCCAGGCTACAGTTTAGAATAAATCCAACAATAAACATTTTAGTTTATTATTATTTGCGCATTTAAAATAATATATAATATATAAATGCCCAATGCAAATAAGGTATGATTTAATTCAGTGCCCAAAATATTCCACAAAAATGTTCACTATTTTTGGTTTGGTCTCAAAGCCTTGCCAAAATTATCAACATTGATGAAGGTATTTTGGGTCATTGGAAATGATTTTATTCTTGACCCTAGTTGAATTCATTTGGTGCTAGGGTTTGAACATCCCCATTTCCAGTTTTCTGAGGAGATTAAACATGATGCACATGAAGACCAAGCAAGACAGGCAAGGGCTGGTCTAGGGCTATGACAGAGACGTCATCAACATCTATGAGGTTCCTAATAACAAATCTCATCTCCTTCAAATTTACATTATTTGCCATTTCACCTCGTTTTCATCTCCCCCACATCACAAAAATTTGCCATTTTATTCTCCCTCTTTATTCTTTGTCATTTTCTCATTAGATCTATCTTTTTTGCTTTTGCATTTCCGCTTGTCTTGTTGCTATGGATAATTCTCCCCTCGTTGTGTGCACTCCCGAGAACGAAGTTCTCAATTTTAAGCAAAGAGGAGGAGAGACTCTAAAGGATGCTTGATGTAGGATTTGCAATGCTCATAATAAATCTATTCATAAGCAATCTACTATTGTTCTTCTTCGCAATTTTTATGTTGGAATCACTAGGTATAGATTTGTTCTTGATACTACGGGGGGGGGGGATTTCTTAAGTTTTCCTCCTCTTGATGCTTTGAATGCCATGGGAAGTTTAGTAGGACCTCCTCCTACCATTATCCATGAAATGGTTTTGACTCTTGAGCATGTTACGCAAAGGTAAGATGTTATCGAAAAGAAAATGCTCACCAAAGACCATGCTGAAAATTTGGACCAAATAACCTATGATCTTGTTAATCAGATCGGAGCTAAGGTATGAGATGCTATTAAGTTGATCAAAGAGAAATAACCCATAAATAATGAAAGGGTAGTAGAGAGTCTGGCTCGGATTGATAGGTTAGAAGAGATTTTGAGAAATTTGAGCACGCCTTTTTCTTCCGTTAAAACTATTGAGAAAATCCTTCTTAGTAATAAAACTAACCATACTCTTAAGAACAAGGGTGCGTTCCAGTAGCAATAATGAAGATCTTAGAATGATCAGTGTTTCCTTCAACTTGAAGGAACTTTCTCATATGGAGGAATTCTTTAAATTTATTCCTAGAAGTATTAGCATTGAAAATATCCATGATAAATATTTGAAGAATTACAGTTGTGTGATCGATGAGTTGGAAACAAAAGATGACAACACGTAAGAATCTATGCATTATGCCTAGCTAGGGGCGTAAAGTGATAACGCTTGTTGGGAGGCAACCTAATGAATATATATTTTGCCTCTTTCTTTCTGTTTTTGTGTGTTCACATAATTATGCCTCTGTTATGATTGTGTTTTTTATGTTTTAATTAGTGTTTGTTCCAAGCAAAGCCTTTGGGGTGATCTGGTTGATAGTTGATTTGATCTTGTTGAAAAACATAAACATTTGCGCCCAGTACAGAAAATTCTAACCATCACCAGAGCGTGATAATTTTCTGAAATTTTTATACAAGACTGATATACAAATTGCCCGCTTTTCCTAATTTGTAAGAATGTTTAGAGTTGCAGAAGTATGGTAAATTTTTAGATTTCTACAGACTGTTTTGTTTTTGACAGATTCTGTTTTCGTTGCAATGTGTGCTTATTTTGATGGATCTATGGTTCATATTGAAGGGTATAAGCCGTAGTAAAGTTGGAGTACAATAGGATTAATGCAATAATAAATATGAATAGGTTTTCAACTGTACTTAGAGTTGTGATTTGTTTTATTATACTAACGGATCTCACTAAGGTTGTGTTAAGTTTAGTGTGATTGAAGTTTTAATGTTTTGGGTTAGATCATGATGGATGAAGGAATAAGGAGTGAAAAGAGCGTAAGATTGGGGATGCCCAAGGCACCACAAGATAATATTCAGGAAGTACCAAGCAATTAAGCTTGGGGATGCCCCCGGAAGACATCCCTTCTTTCTTCTAATGACCATCAGTATTTTACTTGGAGCTATATTTTTATTCGTCACATATCATGAGTTTTGCTTGGAGCGTCTTGTATTATATGAGTCTTTGGTTTTTTTTTTGCTTTTTTAATTTGTCACAATCATCCTTGCCGGACACACTTATTTGGGAAAGCCAAATTACACTATGATTTGTAGAATTTCTCTGATGCTTCATTTAATTTTTTTGAGAGCAATGAAATTGCTCTAGTGCTTCACTTATATCTTTTTGAGCATGGTGTGCATTAGTAGTTTTGAAGAAACACTCTCATGCTTCACTTAGATTTATTTCAGAGTTAGTAAATTCTTTGAAGAAATTCTCTCATGCTTCACTTCTATTATTTAGAGATATGAAAATTTCTATGCTCATATTATTCACTTAAATTTGTTTGAGCTTGTCAAAAGCAATTACAACATATAAAACTAGTCCCAAAGTGATAGATATCCAAGAAGGATATAATAAAAACATTCATGAGGATCATTGGACAAAATAAACTTGATTCTTTGTAATGGTTTCTGAGATATGATGATAGTGATATGTGAGTTATGTTGATGAGTAACTGTGCTTCAGTAAGAATATTGGTGTTAAGGTTTGTGATTCCCTATTCAAGAATGAAAGTCAAAAGTTATGCAATGAAATTACATCCTATTTGTGTTATGTTTAAGGTCCTTTTATGATGGTTTTCGTTCCTCGATTGGTTGCTTCTCAATCTATTTGCTAGCCTTCACCTTGTACTAAGTAGAAATACTACTTGTGCATCCAAATCCTAAAACCCAAGTTGTGCCAAATGAGTCCACATTTCTAGCTATATGCGGTATTTCCGCGCGGTCCCAAGAAAATTTGTATGTGCCATTTGTAATATTCAAAATAAACTTTTGTTTTGTGTGCCCTTACCGCTCATGAAGCGACGAGAGGTCGCTGATATATTTTTCATGCTAGATGTGTTATTCTCAAGATGAGTGTTTATTCACTTGCCATTGCACGCGAGTACAGCGGTAATAGGGATTCCAAGTGCTGACATTAAAAAAATTACTTTATGTTGTCAAATAATAAATTCCTTGGAAAGTGTTAGTATGGACGGTACCCGTGGATACGGCTAGCCGTGGAATGTGAAAGTATGGTGGAAAAAGGAATAAACGTTATTTTTATCTTTGGGAACTGCCTATGATGTATCTATCATGGAAACTATTAGGAACTCTTAGTCGTTCTTGTTGACGAGAAAAGCATGCCAACCAAAATAATTTTATCTCTCAATTTAAGCTTTGAGCTCTGTCACCTCTACAAATCCCTACTTCCCTTTGCGAAGGGCATATATATTTACTTTATGCAATTTTTATTTTTCTTTGAGTCTCATCTTCTCTTATAAGGCACCAACTACGGAACACTATTATCACACTTGACCATTGGATGCAGCTAATATTTGGATGTGTAGCATGAATGGAGCAATGACTGAGCATAATGGTCTAGGATAACTTTCTTTAGTGTTGATATTTTGAAAGACATGGTTGCTTGTTGATATTTTTGAGTATTGAAATCTTCATGTCAAAACTAGACTATGGCTTTGATTCATATAAAAGTCCAATATTCCTTACTACAAAGAAAAGAATATTTGACAAACATGATAGGCAGCATTTCACATGAAAAAATCTGTTTTATCATTTACCTACTCAAGGACATGTAGGAATTAAGCTTGGGGATGCTGATATGTCTCCAATGCATCGATAATTTTTGCTTGTAGGATGTTTTTATATGATCAATCTTGGATGTTTTACAACTATTTTATAGCAACTTTATATCATTTTTTTGGACTGACCTATTGACAAAGTGCCAAGGGTCAGTTGTTGTTTTTTGCTTGTTTTTTACTTTGCATAAAATACATATCAAACGGAGTCCAAACATAGCAAAACTTTTTGGATATTGTTTCTGGACCAGAAGACATCCAATGGGCCAAAGAAGCAGCCATGGGGTGGCCCATGAGGACCATAACCCACCAGGGCATGCCCAGGAGCCCAGGCGTGCCTTGATGGGTTGTGCCCCCCACGATGGCCTCTCGCACCGCCTCTTGCTACCTCTTGAGCTTGCGTTGTATTCCCTTGAAGAGGAAAGGGAGATGCAGCACAGTAGCGTAAGTATTTCCCTTAGTTTTTGAGAACCAAGGTATCAATCTAGTCGGAGACCACGCGCCAGTCCCTCGCACCTGCACAAACAAATAAGAACTTCACAACCAACGCAATAAGCGGTTGTCAATCCCTTTATGGTCACTTACGAGAGTGAGATCTGATAGAGATGATAATTATATTTTTGGTATTTTAGTTTAATAAAACAGGAAATAAAAGCAAGAAAATTAAAGTTGATGTAGATTGATATGT
Source organism: Secale cereale (assembly GCA_902687465.1). Lineage (NCBI taxonomy): Eukaryota > Viridiplantae > Streptophyta > Magnoliopsida > Poales > Poaceae > Secale > Secale cereale. Next base: position 640,577,428 of record LR738713.1, on the reverse strand, counting down.
TGAGAATAGACTCGGGGGCCATAGTTTTCTCTAGTGGCTTCTCTCATGATAGCGTTATTATACGGCGGGTAAACAAATTACTGTCGAGCAATTGATAGAAAAGCGAATAATTATGAGCTATCTAGGCATGAACATTGTATATAGGCATCATGTCCGAGACAAGTAGACCGACTCCTGCCGGCATCTACTACTATTACTCCACACATCGACCGCTATCCAGCTGCATCTACTGTATTGAGTTCATACGAACAGAGTAACGCCTTAAGCAAGATGACATGATGTAGAGGGATAAACTTAAGCAATATGATGAAAACCCCATCTTTTTATCCTCGATGGCAACAATACAATACGTGCCTTGCTTCCCCTACTGTCACTGAGAAAGGATACCGCAAGATTGAACCCAAAGCCAAGCACTTCTCCCATTGCAAGAACTATAGATCTGGTAGGCCAAACCAAACCAATAATTCGAAGAGACTTGCAATGATATTATGAGCACACATAAAAATTTCAGAGAAGAACCAAATATCTTTCATAGATAACCTTGATCATAAACTCACAATTCATCGGATCTCGACAAGCACATCGCAAAAAGAGATTACATCGAATAGATCTCCTCGAAGACCGAGGAGAACTTTGTATTGAGATCCAGAGAGAGAGAAGAAGCCATCTAGATACTAGCTATGGACCAGAAGGTCTGTGCTAAACTACTCACAACTCATGGTGAGGGCGATGATGATGATGATGATGAAGGCCTCCGTGATGGATCCCCCTCCCGGAACAGGCTCCAAGATGGGATCTCCACCGGAACAGAAGCTACGGCGATGGAATTAGGGTTTTCTCTCTGCATATGGAGTTTCTGGGGTACGTAGGTATATATAGGAAGAAGGAAGGCACCGGGGGCCGTGTGGGCCAGCCTCGAGGCAGGGGGGCGCGCCCCGGGAAGGGGGGCACGCCCTCCACCCTCGAGGGCTGGACCTTCGTCCCCTGACTTGGTCATGACATTTCCTAAGCGTGATTTCCTCAAAAAATATCGCTCGCGAAGGTTTCATTCCGTTTGGACTCCATTTGATATTCTTTTTCTGCAAAACCCTGAAATAGGCAAAAATAGCAATATGGACTGGGCCTTTGGGTTAGTAGGTTACTCCCAAAAATGATATAAAAGTGAATGATAAAGCCCATTAAACATCCAAGACTTCATAAATAATAGCATGGAACAATAAAAATTTATAGATATGTAGTAGACGTATCAAGCATCCCCAAGCTTAATTCCCGCGCGTCCTCGAGTAGGTAAATGATAAAGAAAGAACTTTTGATGTGGAATGCTAACCAATATAGATATTCAATGTAATTCTCTTAATTGTGGCATGAATGTTCAGATCTGAAGGATTCAAGATAAAAGTTTATATTGACATAAGAAATAACAATACTTCAAGCATACTAACAAAGCAATCATGTCTTCTCAAAATACTATGGCTAAAGAAAGTTATCCCTACAAAATCATATAGTGTTGGCTCTGCTCCCTTGTTATCACACAAAATATTCATATCATGCACAACCCCGATTTCAGCCAAGCACTTGTTTTCATACTTTATCTTTTCAAACCTTTCAACTTTCACGCAATACATGAGCGTGAGCCATGGATAAAGCACTATGGGTGGAATAGAGGTGGTTGTGGAGAAGACAAAAAGAGGGAGATAGTCTCACATCGACTAGGCGTATCAATGGTCTATGGAGATGCCCATCAATAGATATCAATGTGAGTGAGTAGGGATTGCCATGCAACGGATGCACTAGAGCTAAATACGAATGAAAGCTCAACAAATGAAACTAGTGGGTGTGCATCCAACTTGCTTGCTCACGAAGACCTAGGGAATTTGAGGAAGCCCATCGTTGGAATATACAAGCCAAGTTCTATAACGAAAATTCCCACTAGTATATGAAAGTGACTAAGCATGAGATTCTCTACAATAAAGAACTTGGTGCTACTTTGAAGCACAAGTGTGGAAAAAGATAGTGGCAATCGTCCCTTTTTTTCTTTTTTTTGGGCCTTTTTTTTTCTTTGGCCTTTCCCTTTTTTTTCTTTTTTTGCGGAGGGGCTTTATAGATTCAGACTTTCCTCCCATGGGACGATGCTCTAATAGTGTTGATCATCACACTTTCATTACAAATCGAAATTACAACTCGATACTACAACAACAAAGTATGACTCTATGTGAATGCCTCCGGCGGTGTACCGGTATGTGCAATGAAACAAGAGTGACATGTATGAAAAGATTATGCATGGTGGCCTTGCCATGAATACGTTGTCAACTACATGATCATGCATGGCAATATGACAATATGATGCGTGTCATATAAATGGAACGGTGGAAAGTTGCATGGCAATATATCTCGGAATGGCTATGGAAATGCCATGATAGGTAGGTATGGTGGCTGTTTTGAGGAACAATATGGTGTCTGTTTTGAGGAAGGATATATAGTGGGTTTATGGCACCGGCGAAAGTTGCGCGGTACAAGAGAGGCTAGCAATGGTGGAAGGGTGAGAGTACGTATAATCCATGGACTCAACATTAGTCATAAGAACTCATATACTTATTGCAAAAAATTACGAGTCATCAAAACAAAGCAATCAACGCATGCCCCTAGGGGGGGGGGTGGTAGGATTTAACCATCGTGCGCCCCCGACCTCCACACAAAGGTTGACACTCTACAAATACCTCATGCTTTAAATTAGTCACACAACGGTTCACCATACGTGCATGCTACGGGAATCACTAATCTTAACACAAATATTTCTCAATTCCATAATGACTGCACTAGCATGACTTTAATATCACTATCATCATGTCTTAAAACAATTATCAAGCACCCAACATCTCTTTCTATTCAATGCACTTGATGTCAATTTTTTTACTACATTCACATTGGATGTTTATCATGTGAAGAATAGTTTCTTTAGCCTAAACACTTTATCATGCTGTTTTAATAGACTCTCAAATCGATATAAGTGAAGCATGAGAGTTCAATTTTTTTTACAATATATTATCGCCACCATGCTCTAAAAGATATAAGTGAAGTACCAGAGCAAAAACTATTCAACTCAAAAGATATAAGTGAAGCACATAGAGTGTTCTAACAATTTCTAGGCCAGATTTAACTCTCTCAAATAGGTGTGTCCAGCAAGGGTGATTGTGGCAAACTCACAAGCAAAGACTCAAATTATACAAGACGCTCCAAGCAAAACACATAACATGTTGCGAATAAAAATATAGCTCCAAGTATAGTTACCGATGGATGAAGACGAAAGAGGGGATGCCTTCTCGGGGCATCCCCAAGCTTAGGCTTTTGATTATCTTTAATTTACTTGGGATGCCATGGGCATGCCCAAGCTTAGGCCTTTGCTACTCCTTGTTCCATAGTCCATCAAAGCAATACTCAAAACTACAAAACTTCACAACACAAAAGTAAGACAAAAATTCTCGTGAGCTTCGTTAGTAAGAGAAAACAAACCACTACTCAAAGGTACAGCAAATAAATTTATGCATTGTTTTTATTGGTGTTAAACCTACTGTACTCCAAGTTCTGTATGGTTCATATCCTCCATTATTACTCATAGATGCACCCGAATAAGCAAACAACACACGAAAAACAGAATCTGTCAAAGACAGAACGGTCTGTGGTAATCTGCTGGGTTCGCCTACTTCTGGGACTCCAAACAATTCAAACTAAATTTGTAAATTTGAGCAATTTGCCTACCAATCAGCATCAAAAAGAATCAACTTAAAATCATGCTCCAGTAAAATCTTAAGACTACTTTAGAGAGGGCTAACGATTCTGTTTTTCACAGCAAGATCGTATAAACTTCACACAAGTCCTACCGAAGGTTCTACTTGGCACAAACACTAAACAAAACATGAAAACACATCTAATCAGAGGCTAGATGCAATATTTATTCCCTAACAGCAACAAAAACAAAAAAACAAAAAATTGGGTTGCCTCCCAACAACCGCTAACATTTTACGCCCCTAGCTAGGCATGATACAAGATGGATCTAGGTATTGCCATCTTTGGAAGGCAATCCATAAGTGGCTCTCATGATAGATTCATATGGTAATTTGATTTTATTCCTAGGAAAGTGTTCCATGCCTTTCCTTAACGGAAATTGGAATCTAATATTTCCTTCCTTCATATCAATAATTGCACCAATCGTTCTAAGGAAAGGTCTACCAAGTATAATAGGACATGAAGGATTGCAATCTATATCAAGAACAATGAAATCTACGGGCACATAATTCCTGTTGGCAACAATAAGAAAATCATTAATTATTCCCATGGGTTTCTTAATAGTGGAATCTGCAAGATGGAAATTTAAAGAACAATCATCAAGCTCATGGAACCCTAGCAAATCACACAAAGTTTTTGGGATAGTGGAGACACTAGCACCCAAATCACACAAAGCATAGCATTCATGATCTTTTATTTTTATTTTGATAGTAGGTTCCCATTCATCATAAAGCTTTCTAGGTATAGAAACTTCCAACTCAAGTTTTTCTTCAAAAGATTGCATCAATGCATCAACTATGTGTTTAGTGAAAGCTTTATCTTGACTATAAGCATGCGGAGAATTTAGCACGGATTGCAACAAAGAAATACAATCAATCAAAGAGCAATTATCATAATTGAATCCCTTGAAATCCAAAGTAATGGGTTCATCACTATGCAAAGTTTTAATCTCTTCAATCCCACTTTTAGCAATTTTAGCATCAAGATAAAAAAAACTCTGGATTATTGGGACACCTAAAAGCAGAATCATCTCCAATCCTATTCTCATCAAGATTAATACTAGAAAACAAGGATCTAAAAGGAGACACATCAATAACTTTCAGATCTTCATCTTTATTTTCATGCTCTTCCGGTTTGGCAGGCATCTTATTGATCAAGGTGGACTGTTTATCGGAAATTTGGGCAATTAAGTTCTCAAGATGAGCAAACTAAGATTTCAAACCATAAAATTCCTTTGAAATATCATCAAAGTCTTTATTCACATATTCCATAAAGTTTTTCTATTCTCTAAGCTCACTTCTGAAAAATTCATTATGCTCAAATTGTATAGTCATAAAATTTCTAACATTGTTTTCAATCTCCTCCAGCCTCTCGGGGTGAGGGTCAACACTAACAGGGAGAGCCATAATGACAAGCAAGCAATCATACAAGCAAACAAGAAGCAAGCGAACGAAAAACACATGGCAGAAGAAGGATGAATAAAACGGCAAGGGTGAAGTGGGGGAGAGGAAAACGAGAGGCAAATAAATGTAATGCGAAAGATAAGGGTTTGTGATAGGTACTTGGTATATGACTTTTGCGTAAGCCTCCCCGGCAACGGCGCCAGAAATTCTTCTTGCTACCTCTTGAGCTTGCATTGTATTCCCTCGAAGAGGAAAGGGAGATGCAGCACAGTAGCGTAAGTATTTCCCTCAGTTTTTGAGAACCAAGGTATCAATCCAGTAGGAGACCACACGCCAGTCCCTCGCACCTGCACAAACAAATAAGAACTTCGCAGCCAACGCGATAAGGGGTTGTCAATCCCTTATCAGTCACTTATGAGAGTGAGATCTGATAGAGATGATAATTATATTTTTGGTATTTTGGTTTAATAAAACAAAAAATAAAAGAAAGAAAAGTAAGTAGATGTAGATTGACATGTTGAGAATAGACCCGGGGGCCATAGTTTTCTCTAGTGGCTTCTCTCATGATAGCGGTATTCTACGACGGGTAAACAAATTACTGTCGAGCAATTGATAGAAAAGCGAATAATTATGAGACTATCTAGGCATGATCATTTTATATAGTCATCACTTCCGAGACAAGTAGACCGACTCCTGCCTGCATCTACTACTATTACTCCACACATCGACCGCTATCCAGCATGCATCTAGTGTATTGAGTTCATACGAACAGAGTAACGCCTTAAGCAAGATGACATGATGTAGAGGGATAAACTCAAGCAATATGATGAAAACCACATCTTTTTATCCTCGATGGCAACAATACAATACGTGCCTTGCTGCCCCTACTATCACTGGGAAAGGACACCGCAAGATTGAACCCAAAGCCAAGCACTTCTCCCATTGCAAGAACTATAGATCTAGTGGGCCAAACCAAACCAATAATTCAAAGAGACTTGCAAGGATATTATGAGCACACATAAAAAGTTCAGAGAAGAACCAAATATCTTTGATAGATAACCTTGATCATAAACTCACAATTCATCGGATCTCGACAAACACACCGCAAAAAGAGATTACATCGAATAGATCTCCTCGAAGACCGAGGAGAACTTTGTATTTAGATCGAGAGAGAGAGAAGAAGCCATCTAGAAACTAGCTATGGACCCGAAGGTCTGTGGTAAACTACTCACAACTCATGGTGAGGGCGATGATGATGATAATGAAGGCCTCCGTGATGGATCCCCCTCCCGGAACAGGTTCCAAGATGGGATCTCCATGGGAACAGAAGCTACGGCGGTGGAATTAGGGTTTTGTCTCTGCGTATGGAGTTTCTGGGGTACGTAGGTATATATAAGAAGAAGGAGGGAACCGAGGGCCGTGTGGGCCAGCCTCGAGGTAGGGGGGGCGCGGCCTGGGAAGGGGGCGCGCCCCCCACCCTTGAGGGCTAGTCCTTCGTCCCCTGACTTGGTCCTGACGTTTCCCGAGCGTGATTTCCTTCAAAAATATCTCTCGCAAAGGTTTCATTCCGTTTGTACTCCGTTTGATATTCCTTTTCTGCAAAACCCTGAAATAGGCAAAAAACAGCAATCTGGACTGGGCCATTGGGTTAGTAGGTTAGTCCCAAAAATGATATAAAAGCGAATGATAAAGCCCATTAAACATTCAAGACTTCATAAATAATAGCATGGAACAATCAAAAATTATAGATACGTTGGAGACCTATCACCTCTCAGCTCTGTAAATACCCCGATATACCAGAAACCCAAGGGGAGTTGACGAAATTTTGTTCCAGCCACCGCAAGTTCCACAACCACGAGGTCCAATCTAGAGCCCTTCTCCGGCACTAAACCGGAGGGGAGCACGATCACGGAGGGGTCCATCATCCTCATTGGTGCCTCTCCGATGATGTGTGAGTACTTTACCATGTACCTACGGGTCCGCAGGCAGTAGCTAGATGGCTTCTTCTCTCTTTTTGATTCTCAATACAATGCTCTCTTGGAGATCTATTTGATGTAATGACTTCTGCACTGTGTTTGTTGGGATCCGATGAATTGTGATTTTATGATCAGATTATTCTTTCTTTAATATCCATACTTGATTTTTATAGCATCGTATTTCTTCTCCATATATATATATATATATATATATAT
>LR738713.1:640452363-640560402 GCA_902687465.1 Secale cereale | reverse complement strand
TGTAACATCCCAAAATTCTCTGAATTTTGGAATGTTAATAATAAGATATTATTGACTGAATTGCTATGATTTTTAGTAAATTTATAAACTTTTGAGTCTTGTTTTATAAAATTCAATACAATTGCTTTTCTTTTGGACACTTATGAAATAATTTGAAACCACAAATAAAAATGGAGTGAGAATAAAATGACTTTCTCAAAATGTGGTGGAAGAATATTTTATGTGAAGTTCTTTGAAATTTTAGAGTTCCATTTGAATTGGATCATATTTGGAGTTTCAATGTCATTTAAATATTTCCAAATTATTCAAATAAAATATGAGAGGAGATAATGTGACTTCTCCAAAACTATTATTGGAAATATTTAATATTTCTTGGTCATTTTGGGTATTCATAAACCCCATGCTTGTGCACTTGTAAAAATAATGTCCTAACCCTACTGTATCAAGCCCATCTTCATGTTGTTCATATTATTTCTCTTTTCTAGGTGCAGCCCACAAGTTATTTCCTTCCTCCAAACCGAATGGACCTAGCTCAATCTGTTTTCTATTATTTTCATTATTTATTTTATCCACCTGGGCCTTAGGCCACATCAGTGAGCACCATCTTCTTTCCTGTACGTGTGCTTGCTGCACGCGCGTGAACAGCAGCAGTCGCACAAGCACAGCTGCTGCCCGTTACCTTCCTTACGATCGACGTTTCACCCTGACTTGATAACACCTAATATGTCCATAACCACATAACCACTACCTCATTACTCCTAGTTAATTTTCAGTTTCATGTCTTTATTCTCTTGCATTCCATGTACGTGCACACATACACATAAGTACAGAGAAGAAACTGCATGTACGACTTGACTGCTGCCTAACTCCCATTTCTTAACTCTCCTTTCCTTAGTGCGCATCTATTCGCTGTAATGGCCATTAACGCCAACCCGAAAAGGCCGGCGACCCGCCTCCTCCACTGTGATGCAACGAGCCCTCCTCACCACTATTAATAGAAGAAGAGGATCTCCCATCAGCCTGGTCATCTCACACCCAAAACCCCCTCATGTTCACCCTATACAGCGAGCAATTGCTCGCCGGAGCTCCCCTCCGCTACCACCGTCGACCAACAAAATCGATGCCGCCGGTGAACACACTAGGACCCTTGCTTCCTCCTTTCTAATTCTCTCTTTTGCGCGCAACTTGCTGACCCTTTGATTTTCCAGCCAAAGCACGCAAACGGCGGCAACCGAGTTCCATCGGTGTTCTGCCTTGCAGCCACTGCCCACGACCTCCAGCACACCAGAACGACAGTGGCGGTACCCCATCGTCCTCACCTCGTCGCCCGGATCATCCGTAGTGCACCTCTTGTCATCGGCTACGTCTCCGTCGTCGAACTCAACCGAAGCCGACCCGTGCGCTGCCCAACTCCGGGGACCTAGCCGCCTTATTCCGGTGAGCACTTCTATCTCTCTTTTCTAAACCGTAGTGCTAGTGCAAATAAGCTAGGTTCATGTACGTATGCATGTGCATGTACGTACGCATGTGCATGTGCTAGCACTGTTTATCAATCCACCTACCTGTGTGCTAGCTTCGTTGTCTAGCTAGCTTGCTTGTACGTGCTTGCAACCATTTTAGTTCAACCAAATCAGATTTTGTTTGGGACACAACCTTTGATCTACAACTCCTATTAGAGTGATTCTTTCGCTCAAATGATCCTTAGGAAATGTACTTTTCATAAATATACTATGGTTATCACTTCGACCCAATCTAATTTATTCAAACATTCAGATTTGAATTTGAGTATTTGGCATAATTTGCATTCTATAATTTCGATCAAAATATTTTTCTTCTGCAAAGTTGGACCTTAGGTCCCTATGCATCTATTAGAACCTTCATAATAGTCTTGGGGCATATTCAATACTTGATCTGGTTCCAGACTTGGAATTTAGCTTTCTTTAGTTTTATTCTTATTCTTTTAGTCATTTAATTTTGATTCTAGATCCAATCATCATATGTAGACGACCATGATTCATTTTAATCATGTATCTCTAGGTTCCAACCATGCATCAAGTTTCAAATATCTCAAATGGATTACCATAATCCAAATATTCCGCATGGTTCTTCCTAGACCTTGTCTCACAATCATTCATTATATCTAAACTAGGATCTTCCCTTAGTATCAATTGGATCCAACCCTGGAATATGACTTAGGTCATATTTCCGTTCACACCAAGTTGGTCATATCTCAACCTATAGCCATCCACAATATTTTAATAATTTAATAAGTGGTATTTCAATTTGTGTTTTAATCTTCATTTGGATTTTGTTGAGTGTTGAAGTTTTTTTTTTACCATTAGATATAACGAGAAGGAGAGACGACAACGAGTAGAATATTTCATCTTCAGGAATTCAGGCAAGTTGCAACTTGATCATGCCCTGACCTATATTTTCTAATTATGCATATCTCTTTGAATTTAAATACTATGCATGTTTTTAAAAAAAATTGCAAAATATTATTACTAGCTACAACCTTAGGTTCAAGACTTCCTATCATGCTTGGCCGCGCTTGCACAAATGGGTGGGTTGAAAATCAAACAAGTTCTAAACAAATAGACTTTCCCTCTTTTGAGGCAACATTTTGTGAAAACTTAAAAAAAACTATATACTATTTTACTTCTACTCTCTGTGCGGAATGGTATTGACGGGAGCGTCTACAAGTGATTGCGCCCATCGGGGTCTTGCAGTGAATGCGCCCGACTGGGGTCTTGCACAAAGGTTTTGGTGGGGACTGCCGTCCAGGGAAATGAGATCTTCCAAGTACAGTTTGATGTAGCTTCCAGTACAGCCACATGCTACTATGGGCTCTGGCTTAGCTTAGTACTAACGGGAAACCCTTACCTCAGGACCGCCATCGGAGAGGGGCTTTCATTGCCTAAGTTGCGGGCGGCTTGGTCAGGTATAGGGGGCTGTTACGGAAAGGCTTTGTCACAATCTTCTCCTAGTCATACACCCAAGTGTGTAATGATAAATGGGGTTGGTTGTGTCATGTGGGGAACGTGTACGATCTCTGCAGAGGGTTAAACCTAATCGATTAGCCGTGCCCCCGGTTACGGGCAATTTTGAGCAACTGAAGACTTGGACTGAAGAAGAATCTCCCCTCTCTTTTCTAAAGATCTGTTTTAAGGGTTGGTTGAGGATTGAGCACAGTGATTGTGTTTCACTTCAACTATATAAATGTTTTACTAAAATCGGAGAATGAACTTTGGTGCGTATATCCAAAGTCTCACTCCAACTTTTTTTTATACTAAAAATTATTTTATTTCAAAAGAAGTTTGCAAAAATTTAGTATAGGACAAAATTAGCTTTACGCAAAGAAACCTCCACCAATACTTACCCTGCAAACATACATATTCTGTTAAAACTTTCCTTTGCAACTTGCGAGTACATTCCATGTACTCATCTGCACCTGTCATGTGCAGATCTCAGCAGATTAAGAGACGATAGGGTTATAGTCTACACTCAACGAGCCCAGTGGCGTTGATGGAGCCTAACTTAGAGACTACGTATGATTCCGCTGTATTATATGCCAGCATTGAGCTATAACAATGGTATGTATTTGCTTAATTTTGGATCAACCGTTATAGTAAAATGATGTATGTTTTACTGGTATTCATTCTTGTTGCTGTGTGTGCTAGCTATGATCCAGGGATAGCACAGTAAACACAGAGACTTGGATTTCATCAAATCCGGGTCGTTACAAAATGGTATCAGAGCATACGTTGGCTGTAGGACGTGACCCTAGTAAATGGCATATAAAATGCAAGACCTTCATAGGAAGATAACTTCTCTTTTCAGTAGTAATAATAGTATTCTCGTATCCTCTTCTTTTCTTAGTAAGTTCTCATCTTCTTTCAACAACTTAGATGACCAGTCTCCTGGACTCGATATGGATTTTCAAGAGCCTAAAGTTTACTAAAACAAAGGCACCTCCAATACTAAAGTATACATCCAAGAGGTTGAAGAATAACTAAAGACACCCAAGACTAAGATGGTTGTGAAGAAGGTGAAGATTACCACTACAAGGAATATCCCATGTAATTCTAATAGTATCCAAGCCCACCATGAGAGTTGTGTAATAAACGAAAGAGTGCGAGTAGTGTGCCCGACCATGAGAAATCATGTGGATGAAGGTACCATAGGAATTGTTTGTTTGAAATCTATGAGTGCAATTTGGATTTTTGTTGGAGTTCTGCGCCATTGATTTGATTTTGTTGTTATTTGAGTTGTGTGATTTTTTTTTTGAAAAAAAAACTTGCGTTATTAGGATACAAACTTCGTAGATTGTATTATTTATTAAACCTCGAGAGGTGTTAATTACGGAAGATGTAATAGAAGACCTTTCTATGGGTGAAGCGTCACGCACAGAAGACTTTCAAGAACCGAAGAAATGAAGACCCTATGAAGAAATCGTAGAAAACGAGTATTATAAACATTAAGATATGAGTTGTTTATTGATTATTGTGTGTGTATCCATCTCTCTTTCTCTAAAGTTTATCCTCTTCTCTGACCAAACCTTAAACCCAAAGATGAAAGGAATTATTTTGATGGGACAAGTGACACAGGATATAGGGATAATGGAAGACATCAAAGTAAATCCAACGGAGGAGATGGATTATGCTTCCCAGTATTTCATCCGAGAGACTCACACATGGTGTAAGAGGCTTATAGCCATCGATGAATTCCAAGGGAAATTACTTGGGAAGAACTCAAGTTTCAAATTCAATCTCATATTGTCATACGAGATCTGGAGAAACCAAGTGAAGATGAGAGGAAATTTTACGGCTGCAAGTTTTATCGCGACTTGAGTAGGATTAATGCCACCCAAAGACGTTTTATTAGCTTTTCAGGTGAAGACCTCTTAATGAGGAGTGAGAATGACCGAGTGTTAGAACACGCGATTCACCTATCTACATATGAAGTAATGATTTGAGTACGGGATGGACTGGCCCCCATACCGGAGACTCTTATTATATACTTAGTATGTTTAATTGGTAAATCAGAGAGTCTTAAAACCATAGTAGAGTGTTGATGCGACAAGCCTAAAACCATAGAATGGTAAGACATATTATCCCTATAGATAGGCAATCATGCCTAACGTAGATGGTACGATGAGGAAGGATGTGAATATATTCAAGGAGTTCTATCGGAAGCTATCGACCACCATGAGAGCCTCGGTAGTAGTTTTGGAATCTATGGATTCTGAGAAAGACTTCTCTTTTGAGGAAAATCCTAGCTCTAAACCACAAAAGCTCGATGAAGAACCATCATGGAATAAAGCAATTTTGGAAATCACTACAAGTTTGTTCTTAAGGGTGGTAGCTCCCGACACCCTGAAAGGATATTTGTTGCCAAGGCCCAACATGGTTGAGACTCACTGGTGGTGTGTACGTATATGCCAAAGTGACACAAGCATAAGCAATTATACCAATGGAAGACATTCCTACAAGCTGGAGGTGAAGAATAAATCGCTAGCTGCAGATGATATGCCAAAACCCTGGGGAAGTAACCCAAGAAATATCAACCCTAACCCAATTCTTGCTAGCCTCTGCAAATCTCGAGGACGAGATTTCTGTTAAGGGTGGTAGTTTGTAACATCCCAAAATTCTCCGAATTTTGGAATGTTAATAATAAGATATTCTTGACTGAATTACTATGATTTTTAGAAAATATATAAACTTTTGAGTCTTGTTTTATAAAATTCAATACAATTTCTTTTCTTTTGGACACTTATGAAATAATTTGAAACCACAAATAAAAATGGAGTGAGAATAAAATGACTTTCCCAAAATGTGGTGGAAGAATATTTTATGTGAAGTTCTTTGAAATTTTAGAGTTCCATTTGAATTGGATCATATTTGGAGTTTCAATGTCATTTAAATATTTCCAAATTATTCAATTAAAATATGAGAGGAGATAATGTGACTTCTCCAAAACTATTATTGGAAATATTTAATTTTTCTTGGTCATTTTGGGTATTCATAAACCCCATGTTTGTGCACTTGTAAAAATAATGTCCTAACCCTACTGTATCAAGCCCATCTTCATGTTGTTCATATTCTTTCTCTTTTCTAGGTGCAGCCCACAAGTTATTTCCTTCCTCCAAACCGAATGGACCTAGCTCAATCTGTTTTCTATTATTTTCATTATTTATTTTATCCACCTGGGCCTTAGGCCACATCAGTGAGCACCATCTTCTTTCCTGTACGTGTGCTCGCTGCACGCGCGTGAACAGCAGCAGTCGCACAAGCACAACTGCTGCCCGTTACCTTCCTTACGATCGCCGTTTCACCCTGACTTGATAACACATAATATGTCCATAACCACATAACCACTACCTCATTACTCCTAGTTAATTTTCAGTTTCATGTCTTTATTCTCTTGCATTCCATGTACGTGCACACATACACATAAGTACAGAGAAGAAACTGCATGTACGACTTGACTGCTGCCTAACTCCCATTTCTTAACTCTCCTTTCCTTAGTGCGCATCTATTCGCTGTAATGGCCATTAACGCCAACCCGAAAAGGCCGGCGACCCACCTCCTCCACTGTGATGCAACGAGCCCTCCTCACCACTATTAATAGAAGAAGAGGATCTCCCATCAGCCTAGTCATCTCACACCCAAAACCCCCTCGTGTTCACCCTATACAGCGAGCAATTGCTCGCCGGAGCTCCCCTCCGCTACCACCGTCGACCGACAAAATCGATGCCGCCGGTGAACACACTAGGACCCCTGCTTCCTCCTTTCTAATTCTCTCTTTTGCGCGCACCTTGCTGACCCTTTGATTCTCCAGCCAAAGCACGCAAACGGCGGCACCCGAGTTCCATCGGTGTTCTGCCTTGCAGGCACTGCCCACGACCTCTAGCACACCATAACGACAGTGGCGGTACCCCATCGTCCTCACCTCGTCGCCCGGATCATCCGTAGTGCACCTCTTGTCATCGGCTACGTCTCCGTCGTCGAACTCAACCGAAGCCGACCCGTGCGCTACCCAACTCCAGGGACCTAGCCGCCTTATTCCGGTGAGCAATTCTATCTCTCTTATCTAAACCGTAGTGCTAGTGCAAATAAGCTATGTTCATGTACGTATGCATGTGCATGTACGTACGCATGTGCATGTGCTAGCACTGTTTATCAATCCACCTACCTGTGTGCTAGCTTCATTGTCTAGCTAGCTTGCTTGTACGTGCTTGCAACCATTTTAGTTCAACCAAATCAGATTTTGTTTGGGCCACAACCTTTGATCTACAACTCCTATTAGAGTGATTCTTTCGGTCAAATGATCCTTGGGAAATGTACTTTTCATAAATATACTATGGTTATCACTTTGACCCAATCTAATTTATTCAAACATTCAGATTTGAATTTGAGTATTTGGCATATTTTGCATTCTATAATTTCGATCAAAATATTTTTCTTCTGCAAAGTTGGACCTTAGGTCCCTATGCATCTATTAGAACCTTCATAATAGTCTTGGGGCATATTCAATACTTGATCTGGTTCCAGACTTGGAATTTAGCTTTCTTTAGTTTTATTCTTATTGTTTTAGTCATTTAATTTTGATTCTTGATCCAATCATCTTATGTAGACGACCATGATTCATTTTAATCATGTATCTCTAGGTTCCAACCATGCATCAAGTTCCAAATATCTCAAATGGATTACCATAATCCAAATATTCCGCATGGTTCTTCCTAGACCTTGTCTCACAATCATTCATTATATCTAAACTAGGATCTTCCCTTAGTATCAATTGGATCCAACCCTGGAATATGACTTAGGTCATATTTTCGTTCACACCAAGTTGGTCATATCTCAACCTATAGCTATCCACAATATTTTAATAATTTAATAAGTGGTATTTCAATTTGAGTTTTAATCTTCATTTGGATTTTGTTGAGTGTTGAAGTTTTTTTTTACCATTAGATATAACGAGAAGGAGAGACGACAACGAGTAGAATATTTCATCTTCAGGAATTCAGGCAAGTTGCAACTTGATCATGCCCTGACCTATATTTTCTAATTATGCATATCTCTTTGAATTTAAATACTATGCATGTTTCAAAAAAAATTGCAAAATATTATTACTAGCTACAACCTTAGGTTCAAGACTTCCTATCATGCTTGGCCGCGCTTGCACAAATGGGTGGGTTGAAAATCAAACAAGTTTTAAACAAATAGACTTTCCCTCATTTGAGGCAACATTTTGTTAAAACTTAAAAAAAAATATACTATTTTACTTCTACTCTCTGTGCGGAATGGTATTGACGGGAGCGTCTACAAGTGATTGCGCCCATCGGGGTCTTGCAGTGAATGCGCCCGACTGGGGTCTTGCACACAGGTTTTGGTGGGGACTGCCGTCCAGGGAAATGAGATCTTCCAAGTACAGTTTGATGTAGCTTCCAGTACAGCCACATGCTACTATGGGCTCTGGCTTAGCTTAGTACTAACGGGAAACCCTTACCTCAGGACCGCCATCGGAGAGGGGCTTTCATTGCCTAAGTTGCGGGCGGCTTGGTCAGGTATAGGGGGCTGTTACGGAAAGGCTTTGTCACAATCTTCTCCTAGTCATACACCCAAGTGTGTAATGATAAATGGGGTTGGTTGTGTCATGTGGGGAACGTGTACGACCTCTGCAGAGGGTTAAACCTAATCGATTAGCCGTGCCCCCGGTTACGGGCAATTTTGAGCAACTGAAGACTTGGACTAAAGAAGAATCTCCCCTCTCTTTTCTAAAGATCTGTTTTAAGGGTTGGTTGAGGATTGAGCACAGTGATTGTGTTTCACTTCAACTATATAAATGTTTTACTAAAATCGGAGAATGAACTTTGGTGCGTATATCCAAAGTCTCACTCCAACTTTTTTTTATACTAAAACTTATTTTATTTCAAAAGAAGTTTGCAAAAATTTAGTATAGGACAAAATTAGCTTTACGCAAAGAAACCTCCACCAATACTTACCCTGCAAACATACATATTCTGTTAAAACTTTCCTTTGCAACTTGCGAGTACATTCCATGTACTCATCTGCACCTGTCATGTGCAGATATCAGCAGATTAAGAGACGATAGGGTTACTGTAATGCCCCGGATGTAATACTTTCCCTTTTGGGTATATAATAAATCTCCGGCTTCATCTATTTCCATTTCGGGTTCTTTGTCTTTCGGGCTTTCGTCGTTTTGTTGTGTGAGTGTGTGGCATTCATTCATATCATGTAGACATGTGCATTGCATTGCATTTGTGTTGTGGGTTGCATCCGGTTCCGTGTGTTTCTTCCCGTTGTCCGTTTCGTGTTCCGGAGCTCCCTCACGTGTCCGTGACGTCCCGTAGGCCTACTTTGTTGTTCGGGCGTTTTTCGTTACCGGTGTGCCGCGAGGTTGTGTTGTGTGTTGTTGTTTTGTTGTGTGCAACCCGCCTCTCAAATCTCGTCTCGTTTGGACTCCGTTGACTTTTCCCTCCGTTGTCCGTGTGGGTCCGAAGTGCCCTTACTTCGTGTCCCGGAAATACCCCTGTGGCTTTCTTTTATCTCCGTCTGGGCCTTTTAAATCATCCCCGCGATCGGATCCGTCGGATCGCGATCGGAGGGCTCCTAGCGCCCTAAAACTCCTCTTAACCCTAAATTTCTGCTACATATAGACCCCCCCTAGTCTATATTTGGGCATTTCTATCCCCTTCTTCTTCCTCCTCTAGTTCCTTTCCTTTTTTTTCTTTTTCTACTCTTCAGATCCAGCAATCCTCCCAGATCCCGAGGGGATCCAGGTTTCCTTCGAGGCAGCCGCAGCCCGCAGCTCCTCGAGGCGAAGTCAACGCCGCCGCTGTCGTTCGCTCCTTCGATCGGGAGTCGATCGACCGGGCCTGCCTCATCGACCGCACCGCACCGCTTCGCCGTTGCCCGCTCGCCAGCTGGCCCAGGCGACCGACCGCGTCGGGCCTCCGCGCCGTCGCTCGACCCCCTGGGTCCCCACTTCACCGCCACCGCCGCCTGGGCTCGGCCCACTCGCCCGCTCGCCTCCGAGGCCGTTCCAGATCCGCCGCACCGACCGGGCCGGTTTCGCTCCCCCGCGTCAGCCCGCTTCGCCGTCGCCCTGGGCCAGGCCCGACTCGCCGCCGCGGTCCTCCCTCGCTCCAGCCGCGGTGGGCCGCCGCGCCACCTGGGCCGCGTCGCCCCGCTCACCGAGCCGGCTCGGGCTGGGCCGTACAGCCGCCTGCCTCGCCACGCCGAGCCGGCCAGCTCCCACCGGGCCGCCTCCTTCCGGGCCCGTACCAGCGCCGCGGTGGGCCGCCGCCGCGCACTGTTCCTCCACCGGGCCTCGTACTGTTCATCCGGGCCGAGCCCGCACTGTTCATCAGATCTCAGATCTGGATCCCTGAGGTTGACTTTATTCCTTCTAAGTCCCTGTTTCCCTGATCTGAAGTGCCTACTTTGACCTGCTCTAATTTCTTGCCTGTAGCTCCGTTTTGCGCGTGTAGCATGTCCAGATGTTCGTGGAGATGCCCTCTACGTTTTACCTGTTGTAGTCATGCATGTTAGAGGTCATCTAGGGGCTTGTTTTGCTGTTGCAAGAGTGTATCATGATATAAACTGCTGTTATGTGTTATTTTCATGCCACCTTTGACTTGTGATAACTTTTAGCTCGTTTGTCCAAACGATGCAAATGACATGTCCACGTGTTCGTCTTGCCACGAACTACGTGTTGTGTGAGATAGGTTGCATGGTAGATTTATTGTTTCCTTGTTATCATCGTTGCAAAGTGCCATGTTCACATGTTGTGTTTTCACTTGTTATGAAATGCCATCTTGTTGAGCTCGTTGTAATCGTTGAGTTTACCTCAATGATGCATGCTTGTGTGTTTCGGGATCACCTTCATATGTATTTTGATGAGGTGCTTACCCTTTGCCATGTTTAGCTTAGATGTGACTTAAACATGCTCTTTTGTGTGCTATGATGATGTTGCTGTTTTAGGACTTAGTGAAATTTCACTAAGTCTGAAATCTGTAACGTTCCGATGCCATGTTCGTGAGATGTTGTAGGACAAAGCATGATAGTTTTGGGGTGGATTTTGATTGTTCCATGAAGTATATATTGTTGTCTTTCCATCCATGTCCTCACATGTCCATTTGAGTGGCTGTAGCATGTTTATCTTTTGCTCCAAACTTTCAATAAAATTCTGCTGCCAGAATTTTATTTCAAAGTTCAATATGTCCAAGATCATTGCTATTGATCCGTGACTCCGTTGGGGGTGCACTTTGGACCTAGTTGCTGTACATTATATCTAGTTTGTGTTCATGTCCTTTGCCATGCTTTTTGGGTGCTGTAGATTAATTAT
The DNA here is from genome assembly GCA_902687465.1 of Secale cereale. Taxonomy (NCBI): domain Eukaryota; kingdom Viridiplantae; phylum Streptophyta; class Magnoliopsida; order Poales; family Poaceae; genus Secale; species Secale cereale. The sequence continues at coordinate 640,549,029 of LR738713.1, read as the reverse complement.
TTTGAGCTCCCAAGATGCTATGTTGCTGTAATTTGCAGTTTTCGCTCAAATCTTGTTTCGGGCATAACTTTTAGCCCGTAACTCCGATTTCAGCGATTTTTATATCAAACTTGGGTGATTTTCTGTGTAGATTAATAATATCAGGTTGTTATCTTGTTTTGAGGTGTTTTGCTTGAGTGATGTTTTACGTGCTCCTTGTGCATCACTAGTGCATCCATCATGCATACATGTTTATCGAGTGCGCATTGCATCGTGTTGATTGGTGCTTGGTGTGTTTGTCTTGTTTAGAGCCGGAAGTTGAGCACGAGTTTTCCAACGAGGTTGAGCACGAGGTTTCCAACGAGTTTGAGCAAGAGGACCCTTCTTTCGATCCGAACTTCTTCTCTTCAGGCAAGATGACCGAACCCCGATAACATTACTATCTTTGTCTATTGCTAGTAGTCTCGATCTTTAGTTTTGCCTCGATGCCAATGTTCTTCTTGTCAGCCTCCTACTTGTAACCAATTGCCATGTTTAACCACCCTACCTATGCAAACCGTTGCTTGGCTAAGTACGCTTCGCTCAGCCCTTCTTATAGCGTTGCTAGTTGCAGGTGAAGTGGAGATGCTTGCTCCATGTTGAAGTTTGGTTGGGTTATATCACACTATATAAATGCTTTAATTGAAATCACCTATATATTGGCAAGGGTGGAAGGCTAAGCCTTTTGCTTGGTGTTTTGTTCCACTCATGCCGTTAGGATCCGTATAAGCCGGTTTTATGTTCCTTGATTATGCGTTCCTAACACGGTTGGGCTGTATGGGACCCCCTCGATAAACCGCTATGTGCTAAGTCTTTTCCAGCAAATCCCAACTTTGGTACTATTTGCCTAATAACAAACTAAACATGCATAGGGAGTAATTAACCCTCTTTCTTAATCAACAACCCCGGGCCAGTGCTCCACATGAGTGTTGGTCCGAAACGGGGGGGTTACGCGGGGCCACCTCGAGGAAACTCAAGGTTTGGTAAAAACCTGTGGGATCACCCATCCGGTCGTGGCCTGAGACGAGATACGCGCGGCTACTATCAGGGTGTCGGCACGCCGGGAGGATTTGCTGGATTAGCCTTACCTTAGTTCGGTTTAACTTGAGCACGGGATTCCGAGGATACTCGGGTCTTCCCACTTTGGAGTTGCGACTCCGCGGATCGTGGGCTTGTAATGGGTCAAGTTGGAACACCCCTGCAGGGTTTGAACTTTCGAAAGCCGTGCCCGCGGTTATGTGGCAGATGGGAGCTTGTTAATTCCGGTTGTAGATAACTTGACACAATGATACTAATACACTACCAGCGTGTGTTCCGTGACTGTCAATTTCCGAATCGGGATTCGGGAGTTGAACACGGAGGGGTTATGTTTGTGAGCTTGTAGCTAGGATCACTTAGTGATCACTTCTCGCTTTGCCTTCTCTTCTCGCTCTCTCTTGCGTAAGTTAGTGCTAGTTGCTGCTGCAGACTTGTTCTTTCTTCAGCCTTTCCCTCACCTAAAGGCTTTGATAGTTCTGTTACCCGGGAACGGGATTGCTGAGTCCTCTGTGGCTCACAGTTACTTCACACACCAGATGCAGGTCCAGCCGTGAGCTATCCAGGAGATGGCACCGAGCTGGATTGGTAGTACGACGAGGAGCGTAGTCGTTACTACGTGCGCTACCCGGACGATCAGTAGTGGAGTCTCTTACTAGGATTCGATCCGCCTGTGGTTGTTTTATTTATCTGAGTTTGGTACTTTGACATTTGGCTTTTGCCCTTAGAGGGTTGTAGTGATCTTATTGAATGATGTTTGAGACTTGTACTGTTATTCTGTGACGTGGCGATTGTAAGCCAACTATTTTCAGTTTACTATCCCTCTTTTACATGAGTTGTGCAAAGATTACCAAACTTGAGATCATTCTAGGATGGACTTATGCCTTTAAGTCGTGCCTCGACACGTAGGAGGTATAATTCCATCCTGGGCATTACAAGTTGGTATTCAGAGCCTTCTCCGACCTAGGAGCCCCCACTGTTTGATCGAACCGTTGACGGTTGAGTCTAGGCACACACTGAAAACTTTTTGAGTCCTATATTATATCGGAGAGTAGGATTTCTTTGCTTCTCATCCCTTTTCTCTCTGGTGAGGACTCCTGACGTCTACTCTTGTCTCTCCTATCTTCAAAATTGCACAAATTTTTTTTTTTAGGATTCCCGCTAGTATTCTGGGATTGTTTCGATGTTCTTGTGACAAGGATATTGTTCTCGATGCCTCCTGTTACCGAGGAGTTGAGCTTCGGGGTATCATTGTAACAAGCATATCGCGACAGTACTAAATACTTAAGACGGCCGACATCGAAAATCTCCCCTATACGGCCAGTGGCAAGATAACCCCGACATCACCCAGTACTGGGGAGGTAGTTCGGGAGTATTGCCATAGCTTGTTATAGTGGATGCTTTTCGAAGGTCCGAGGTACACAGTTTCCGAGAAAGACTGGTTATGTGTTGAAGGATGGATACACCTGGATGTAGGTTAGAGTTGATTGCGCGGTGCTTCCCGTGTATCCCCAACACCTGATTGCATAACTGGAATCTTTCGGAAAGCTATAGGTGGGTTTTATCCAGTAGATCGTAGGCATTCTTCCAACGAATGCAGGTTAGTGAGTTCGGGGTTCGACATTGAGTGAAGGAGTTATATGACCGAGGTTACTATCAGGAGTTGCATCTTAAAGGGTCCTTGGCTATGCTGATCCAAGGATTGCAAAACCTTTTCGTAACGCGTTCATATGCTTTCAGCACGAAGATGTTAGGACGAAACTCCTCTCTTGTGTTTGTTCCTTTCCGTACCTTGTTGTTTTATTATTTTATCCTTTTGATCCCTATGTGGCTTCTCGTGAAGACTGATGTTACCAATTAACTGAGAAATTCATTCGTTCCTCTTGTTCGGATGATTTCATTCGTTCTTATTGTTCGAATGATTATTGTGAAGACTTGTTGCAATTCATTCCATTGATTCAGCTTATTCCTTTTGTCAATCAATTGCTGATTCGTGGTCATCTCTTACAGGATGGCTCCGAAAAAGGTTCCGAATGCCAACCCAGAGGTGGAAGAGGTCCCAGAGCATCCTCCTTCCCCTCCTCCTCCGCCTGAGGCTTGGAGAGCAATTATGCAGACTACTGCTCAGAACACTCAGTTGATGATGCAGATGATGCAGATGATGCAAGCTAATCAAGCTAATCAAGCTAATCAGGGTGTTCCAATGAACCAAGGCAACTTTTTCCAGCAGCACCATGCTACCCTCAACCAGTTCTTGGCCAACAATCCTAAAGCTTTCAGTTACTGTGTCGACCCTCTTGATGCTGAAGATTGGCTGACCGATATAAAGAAGCACTTTGAGTGCAGTAACGTGAAAGAAGATGACTATGTGAAGTTTGCAGCCTTCCAACTGAAAGATCAAGCAGCTGATTGGTGGCAGCAGTACAAAGACTCAAGGCCGGGTCAAGTGATCTCGTGGGAGAACTTCTGCAAGGATTTCCGCTCGCATCACATTCCTACAAGTGTCATCGAGGGTATGCGTGAGCAATTCCGCAACCTCAAGCAAGGTTCCATGACAGTCTATCAGTATAATGTCAAGTTCCAAAACCTCGCTCGCTATGCAAAGCAAGACATACCTGATGCAAAGAGCAAAATCTATCAGTTCCGTGGAGGTCTCAAAGATGAACTTCAGCTTGCTCTCACTTTGTTCGAGCCAGACGAATTCGATAAGTTCTATAATATGGCTTTGAAACAAGAAGCAGCTCAGCTTAAGATGGAGGCTTCTAAGAAGAGAATTCGAGATGCTGTTCACTCTACCTCATCGTCTCAGTTGGCTGCGAAACAACAGAAATTCTGGCTTCCTCCTCCTCCAATGATTCGAGCTCCATTCAACAACTCCAACAACAAGAACTCTAGTGGTCGTGGTTTCTCCCACCCACCCAACCCAAGCAACCAGTCGAAGAAGCAGTTTCAGTCTCAAGGCTCCAAGTCCAGTGGCTCTCAGTTCCGTCCTCTCTCAGAAGTGACTTGCAACAAATGCACTCAGAAAGGTCACTATGCAAACAGATGTCCGAATCCGAAGCGTCTTCCTCCGCCTCCTCCTGTCGGTACCGCTATGGTCAAGCATGATCCAAAGGCTGCCAGGGTCAATCTGATGAATGCAGCACAAGCAGAGGCTTCTTCTGATGTCATTCTGGGTAACCTTCCAGTGAACTCTTTTCCAGCTAAAGTGTTATTTGATTCGGGTGCATCATGCTCTTTCATGTCTCAACCATTTGCATCCAAGCACAGCATTGCCACTTCAAATTTGCCTCAGAAGTTGCAAGTTGTTTCTCCGGGCAAGATTATGACTTCTAGTGTTATGCTCCGGATGTTTCTATTCGCATGGGAGATTATCGTTTTCTGGCTAAACCGGTGATTCTTGGTCATTCTGACATCGACCTCATTCTCGGAATGGATTGGCTTTCTCAGCACGATGCTCACATTGATTGCGCTCAAAAGGAAGTCAAATTGACTCATTCTGATGAAGATGTGATTATCTTCGCCTCCAGGGATAATACTATTCGGCTTTTCTCTCTTAATGATAAGGGTGAAATTAATGCCATAGAGCAAATTCCAGTGGTGAATGAATATCAAGACGTCTTTCCAGAAGAGCTTCCAGGCATGCCTCCACACCGTCAGGTGGAGTTTGTCATTGAACTCGAGCCGGGCACCGAACCTGTCTGTCGGCGTCCTTACAAGCTCTCTTCAGATGAATTGAAGGAATTGAAGAAACAGTTGGATGAACAGGAGCGTATGGGTCTCATCAGACCGAGTACATCTCCGTGGGGCTGTGGTGTCTTATTTGTCAAGAAGAAAGATGGCACGGAGCGTCTCTGTGTTGACTACCGGCCACTGAACAAGAAGACGATTAAGAACAAGTATCCACTCCCCAACATCAATGAACTCTTTGAGCAGCTCAAAGGAGCTAAAGTATTCTCTAAGCTGGACCTCCGAATGGGCTACCATCAAATTCGCATTCGCGAGGAAGACATTCCCAAGACGGCGTTCAGAACGAGCTACGGTTCATATGAGTATACCGTCATGTCCTTCGGGCTCGCCAATGCTCCTCCTACCTTCTCAAGGATGATGCATTACATCTTCAACCCCTATACAGGCGAGTTTGTGCTAGTGTATCTGGATGATATTTTGGTGTTTTCCAAGAATGAAGAAGATCATGAAAAGCACTTGCGTCTGGTTCTTGATCGACTCAGAGAGCACAAATTCTATGCCAAGTTCTCAAAGTGCGAGTTTTGGCTCGATAAGGTTCTCTACCTGGGCCACATTATCTCAGCTGACGGTATTGCGGTTAATCCCGAGAAAGTTGAAGCAATTGTCAACTGGGAAGCTCCTCAGAATGTCAAGCAGCTCCGCAGTTTTCTGGGTCTTGCCAGCTATTGCAGAAGGTTTGTGGAGAACTTCTCCAAGATTGCCAAGCCTCTTTCCAACCTCCTTCAGAAGAATGTCAAATACTTTTGGTCTCCCGATTGTGAAGTGGCTTTCAAAACCCTCAAAGAGAAGCTTGTCTCAGCTCCAGTTCTGATTCCTCCTGATGAATCCAAGCCCTATGAAGTGTTCTGTGACGCTTCCCTTCAAGGCCTTGGTGGTGTGCTTATGCAAGAGAAGAGAATTGTGGCATATACTTCACGTCAGCTCAAGCCAGCTGAGAAGAACTATCCCACACATGATCTCGAGCTAGCAGCTGTGGTACATGCTCTGATTACGTGGAGACATCTGTTGTTGGGCAGAAAGGTCGACATCTTCACTGATCACAAGAGTTTGAAGTACATCTTCACGCAGCCGCATCTGAACCTCCGCCAGACTCGTTGGGTCGAGATGATCCAAGAGTACAACCCCAGCATTGAGTACACTCCAGGCAAGGCGAATGTGATTGCAGATGCTTTGAGCAGAAAGGCATATTGCAACAGCCTTCTTATCAAGCCACACCAGCCTGAGCTTTGTGAAGCTTTCAGGAAGCTCAACCTTCAGGTTGTTCCGCAGGGTTTTCTTGCTAATCTCCAAATTGCTCCTACCTTGGAAGATCAAGTCCGTGAGGCCCAGCTCAGTGATACCATGGTGAAGAAGGTGAAACATGGCATTGCAAAGGGCACTCCAAAATATAAGTGCTTCCGTGTTGATGAGAGAGATACCTTGTTCTTCGAGGACAGACTCGTTGTTCCCAAAGGTGATCTCAGGAAGCTCATAATGGAAGAAGCTCATGATTCTCTTCTTTCCATTCATCCTGGCAGTTCCAAGATGTATCAAGACCTCAAGCAATCTTACTGGTGGACACGCATGAAAAGGGAAATTGCCCAATTCGTGAATGAATGTGATGTATGTAGAAGAGTGAAAGCAGAACATCAACGTCCAGCCGGTCTTCTCCAACCTCTTCCTATTCCTGAGTGGAAGTTCGACCACATTGAAATGGACTTCGTCACTGGCTTTCCTAAATCCAAGCGAGGCAATGATGCTATCTTTGTGGTGATTGACAAGCTTACCAAAGTCGCTCACTTTCTTCCAGTCAAAGAATCAATCAATGCAGCTCAACTTGCAGAGCTGTACACTTCCAGAATTGTGTCCCTACATGGCATTCCTCAAGTGATATCCTCAGACCGTGGCAGCTTGTTCACATCAAAGTTCTGGGACTCCTTTCAGTCCGCCATGGGCACGAAGATCAGGTTCAGCACTGCCTTTCACCCTCAGACTAGTGGTCAAGTCGAGCGTGTAAATCAGATCCTTGAAGATATGCTCAGAGCCTGTGTCATCTCCTTCGGCATGAAATGGGAAGACTGTCTTCCATTTGCAGAATTCTCTTACAACAACAGCTTTCAAGCAAGTGCAGGCAAAGCACCGTTTGAAATCCTCTATGGCAGAAAGTGCCGTACCCCTCTCAACTGGTCTGAAACAGGTGAACGCCAACTTCTTGGCAATGATTTGATCTCTGAAGCCGAAGAAATGTGCAAAGTCATACGTGAGAATCTCAAGGCCGCTCAGTCGCGCCAGAAGAGTTACTATGACGGAAAGCATCATGATTTGGCTTTCGACATCGGTGATCATGTCTATCTCCGAGTTTCTCCGATGAAAGGAACCCAGAGATTCGGTATCAAAGGAAAGCTTGCTCCTAGATACGTCGGGCCTTTCAAAATTCTTGGCAAAAGAGGCGATCTAGCCTATCAGCTCGAGCTCCCTTCCAACTTTGCAAATGTTCATGATGTCTTCCATGTGTCTCAGCTTCGCAAATGCTTCAAGACGCCTGAGCGAATGATTCCGTTTGAGGAGATTGATCTTCAACAAGACCTTTCCTACCGAGAGCATCCAGTTGCAATTCTCGAAGAAACCGAACGCAAGACTCGCAACAAGACCATCAAGTTTCTGAAAGTCAAGTGGTCACATCACACAGACCGAGAAGCTACCTGGGAACGAGAAGATCATCTTCGTTCCGAGTACCCTTCCTTTTTCCAGTCCTAGATCTCGGGACGAGATCTTTTTGTAGTAGAGGAGAGTTTGTAATGCCCCGGATGTAATACTTTCCCTTTTGGGTATATAATAAATCTCCGGCTTCATCTATTTCGATTTCGGGTTCTTTGTCTTTCGGGCTTTCGTCGTTTTGTTGTGTGAGTGTGTGGCATTCATTCATATCATGTAGACATGTGCATTGCATTGCATTTGTGTTGTGGGTTGCATCCGGTTCCGTGTGTTTCTTCCCGTTGTCCGTTTCGTGTTCCGGAGCTCCCTCACGTGTCTGTGACGTCCCGTAGGCCTACTTTGTTGTTCGGGCGTTTTTCGTTACCGGTGTGCCGCGAGGTTGTGTTGTGTGTTGTTGTTTTGTTGTGTGCAACCCGCCTCTCAAATCTCGTCTCGTTTGGACTCCGTTGACTTTTCCCTCCGTTGTCCGTGTGGGTCCGAAGTGCCCTTACTTCGTGTCCCGGAAATACCCCTGTGGCTTTCTTTTATCTCCGTCTGGGCCTTTTAAATCATCCCCGCGATCGGATCCGTCGGATCGCGATCGGAGGGCTCCTAGCGCCCTAAAACTCCTCTTAACCCTAAATTTCTGCTACATATAGACCCCCCTAGTCTATATTTGGGCATTTCTATCCCCTTCTTCTTCCTCCTCTAGTTCCTTTCCTTTTTTTTCTTTTTCTACTCTTCAGATCCAGCAATCCTCCCAGATCCCGAGGGGATCCAGGTTTCCTTCGAGGCAGCCGCAGCCCGCAGCTCCTCGAGGCGAAGTCAACGCCGCCGCTGTCGTTCGCTCCTTCGATCGGGAGTCGATCGACCGGGCCTGCCTCATCGACCGCACCGCACCGCTTCGCCGTTGCCCGCTCGCCAGCTGGCCCAGGCGACCGACCGCGTCGGGCCTCCGCGCCGTCGCTCGACCCCCTGGGTCCCCACTTCACCGCCACCGCCGCCTGGGCTCGGCCCACTCGCCCGCTCGCCTCCGAGGCCGTTCCAGATCCGCCGCACCGACCGGGCCGGTTTCGCTCCCCCGCGTCAGCCCGCTTCGCCGTCGCCTTGGGCCAGGCCCGACTCGCCGCCGCGGTCCTCCCTCGCTCCAGCCGCGGTGGGCCGCCGCGCCACCTGGGCCGCGTCGCCCCGCTCACCGAGCCGGCTCGGGCTGGGCCGTACAGCCGCCTGCCTCGCCTCGCCGAGCCGGCCAGCTCCCACCGGGCCGCCTCCTTCCGGGCCCGTACCAGCGCCGCGGTGGGCCGCCGCCGCGCACTGTTCCTCCACCGGGCCTCGTACTGTTCATCCGGGCCGAGCCCGCACTGTTCATCAGATCTCAGATCTGGATCCCTGAGGTTGACTTTATTCCTTCTAAGTCCCTGTTTCCCTGATCTGAAGTGCCTACTTTGACCTGCTCTAATTTCTTGCCTGTAGCTCCGTTTTGCGCGTGTAGCATGTCCAGATGTTCGTGGAGATGCCCTCTACGTTTTACCTGTTGTAGTCATGCATGTTAGAGGTCATCTAGGGGCTTGTTTTGCTGTTGCAAGAGTGTATCATGATATAAACTGCTGTTATGTGTTATTTTCATGCCACCTTTGACTTGTGATAACTTTTAGCTCGTTTGTCCAAACGATGCAAATGACATGTCCACGTGTTCGTCTTGCCACGAACTACGTGTTGTGTGAGATAGGTTGCATGGTAGATTTATTGTTTCCTTGTTATCATCGTTGCAAAGTGCCATGTTCACATGTTGTGTTTTCACTTGTTATGAAATGCCATCTTGTTGAGCTCGTTGTAATCGTTGAGTTTACCTCAATGATGCATGCTTGTGTGTTTCGGGATCACCTTCATATGTATTTTGATGAGGTGCTTACCCTTTGCCATGTTTAGCTTAGATGTGACTTAAACATGCTCTTTTGTGTGCTATGATGATGTTGCTGTTTTAGGACTTAGTGAAATTTCACTAAGTCTGAAATCTGTAACGTTCCGATGCCATGTTCGTGAGATGTTGTAGGACAAAGCATGATAGTTTTGGGGTGGATTTTGATTGTTCCATGAAGTATATATTGTTGTCTTTCCATCCATGTCCTCACATGTCCATTTGAGTGGCTGTAGCATGTTTATCTTTTGCTCCAAACTTTCAATAAAATTCTGCTGCCAGAATTTTATTTCAAAGTTCAATATGTCCAAGATCATTGCTATTGATCCGTGACTCCGTTGGGGGTGCACTTTGGACCTAGTTGCTGTACATTATATCTAGTTTGTGTTCATGTCCTTTGCCATGCTTTTTGGGTGCTGTAGATTAATTATTTTGAGCTCCCAAGATGCTATGTTGCTGTAATTTGCAGTTTTCGCTCAAATCTTGTTTCGGGCATAACTTTTAGCCCGTAACTCCGATTTCAGCGATTTTTATATCAAACTTGGGTGATTTTCTGTGTAGATTAATAATATCAGGTTGTTATCTTGTTTTGAGGTGTTTTGCTTGAGTGATGTTTTACGTGCTCCTTGTGCATCACTAGTGCATCCATCATGCATACATGTTTATCGAGTGCGCATTGCATCGTGTTGATTGGTGCTTGGTGTGTTTGTCTTGTTTAGAGCCGGAAGTTGAGCACGAGTTTTCCAACGAGGTTGAGCACGAGGTTTCCAATGAGTTTGAGCAAGAGGACCCTTCTTTCGATCCGAACTTCTTCTCTTCAGGCAAGATGACCGAACCCCGATAACATTACTATCTTTGTCTATTGCTAGTAGTCTCGATCTTTAGTTTTGCCTCGATGCCCATGTTCTTCTTGTCAGCCTCCTACTTGTAACAAATTGCCATGTTTAACCACCCTACCTATGCAAACCGTTGCTTGGCTAAGTACGCTTCGCTCAGCCCTTCTTATAGCGTTGCTAGTTGCAGGTGAAGTGGAGATGCTTGCTCCATGTTGAAGTTTGGTTGGGTTATATCACACTATATAAATGCTTTAATTGAAATCACCTATATATTGGCAAGGGTGGAAGGCTAAGCCTTTTGCTTGGTGTTTTGTTCCACTCATGCCGTTAGGATCCGTATAAGCCGGTTTTATGTTCCTTGATTATGCGTTCCTAACACGGTTGGGGTGTATGGGACCCCCTCGATAAACCGCTATGTGCTAAGTCTTTTCCAGCAAATCCCAACATTGGTACTATTTGCCTAATAACAAACTAAACATGCATAGGGAGTAATTAACCCTCTTTCTTAATCAACAACCCCGGGCCAGTGCTCCACATGAGTGTTGGTCCGAAACGGGGGGGTTATGCGGGGCCACCTCGAGGAAACTCAAGGTTTGGTAAAAACCTGTGGGATCACCCATCCGGTCGTGGCCTGAGACGAGATACGCGCGGCTACTATCAGGGTGTCGGCACGCCGGGAGGATTTGCTGGATTAGCCTTACCTTAGTTCGGTTTAACTTGAGCACGGGATTCCGAGGATACTCGGGTCTTCCCACTTTGGAGTTGCGACTCCGCGGATCGTGGGCTTGTAATGGGTCAAGTTGGAACACCCCTGCAGGGTTTGAACTTTCGAAAGCCGTGCCCGCGGTTATGTGGCAGATGGGAGCTTGTTAATTCCGGTTGTAGATAACTTGACACAATGATACTAATACACTACCAGCGTGTGTTCCGTGACTGTCAATTTCCGAATCGGGATTCGGGAGTTGAACACGGAGGGGTTATGTTTGTGAGCTTGTAGCTAGGATCACTTAGTGATCACTTCTCGCTTTGCCTTCTCTTCTCGCTCTCTCTTGCGTAAGTTAGTGCTAGTTGCTGCTGCAGACTTGTTCTTTCTTCAGCCTTTCCCTCACCTAAAGGCTTTGATAGTTCTGTTACCCGGGAACGGGATTGCTGAGTCCTCTGTGGCTCACAGTTACTTCACACACCAGATGCAGGTCCAGCCGTGAGCTATCTAGGAGATGGCACCGAGCTGGATTGGGAGTACGACGAGGAGCGTAGTCGTTACTACGTGCGCTACCCGGACGATCAGTAGTGGAGTCTCTTACTAGGATTCGATCCGCCTGTGGTTGTTTTATTTATCTGAGTTTGGTACTTTGACATTTGGCTTTTGCCCTTAGAGGGTTGTAGTGATCTTATTGAATGATGTTTGAGACTTGTACTGTTATTCTGTGACGTGGCGATTGTAAGCCAACTATTTTCAGTTTACTATCCCTCTTTTACATGAGTTGTGCAAAGATTACCAAACTTGAGATCATTCTAGGATGGACTTATGCCTTTAAGTCGTGCCTCGACACGTAGGAGGTATAATTCCATCCTGGGCATTACAGTTACGGTCTACACTCAACGAGCCCAGTGGCGTTGATGGAGCCTAACTTAGAGACTACGTATGATTCCGCTGTATTATATGCCAGCATTGAGCTATAACAATGGTATGTATTTGCTTAATTTTGGATCAACCGTTATAGTAAAATGATGTATGTTTTACTGGTATTCATTCTTGTTGCTGTGTGTGCTAGCTATGATCCAGGGATAGCACAGTAAACACAGAGACTTGGATTTCATCAAATCCGGGTCGTTACAAAATGGTATCAGAGCATACGTTGGCTGTATGACGTGACCCTAGAAAATGGCTTATAAAATGCAAGACCTTCATAGGAAGATAACTTCTCTTTTCAGTAGTAATAATAGTATTCTCGTATCCTCTTCTTTTATTAGTAAGTTCTCATCTTCTTTCAACAACTTAGATGACCAGTCTCCTGGACTCGATATGGATTTTCAAGAGCCTAAAGTTTACTAAAACAAAGGCACCTCCAATACTAAAGTATACATCCAAGAGGTTGAAGAATAACTAAAGACACCCAAGACTAAGATGGTTGTGAAGAAGGTGAAGATTACCACTACAAGGAATATCCCATGTAATTATAATAGTATCCAAGCCCACCATGAGAGTTGTGTAATAAACGAAAGAGTGCGAGTAGTGTGCCCGACCATGAGAAATCATGTGGATGAAGGTACCATAGGAATTGTTTGTTGGAAATCTATGAGTGCAATTTGGATTTTTGTTGGAATTCTGCGCCATTGATTTGATTTTGTTGTTATTTGAGTTGTGTGATTTTTTTTTTGAAAAAAAAACTTGCGTTATTAGGATACAAACTTCGTAGATTGTATTATTTATTCAACCTCGAGAGGTGTTAATTACGGAAGATGTAATAGAATACCTTTCTATGGGTGAAACGTCACGCACTGAAGACTTTCAAGAATCGAAGAAATGAAGACCCTATGAAGAAATCGTAGAAAACGAGTATTATAAACATTAAGATATGAGTTGTTTATTGATTGTTGTGTGTGTATCCATCTCTCTTTCTCTAAAGTTTATCCTCTTCTCTGACCAAACCTTAAACCCAAAGATGAAAGGAATTATTTTGATGGGACAAGTGACACAGGATATAGGAATAATGGAAGACATCAAAGTAAATCCAACGGAGGAGATGGATTATGCTTCCCAGTATTTCATCCGAGAGACTCACACATGGTGTAAGAGGCTTATAGCCATCGATGAATTCCAAGGGAAATTACTTGGGAAGAATTCAAGTTTCAAATTCAATCTCATATTGTCATACGAGATCTGGAGAAACCAAGTGAAGATGAGAGGAAATTTTACGGCTGCAAGTTTTATCGCGGCTTGAGTAGGATTAATGCCACCCAAAGACGTTTTATTAGCTTTTCAGGTGAAGACCTCTTAATGAGGAGTGAGAATGACCGAGTGTTAGAACACGCGATTCACCTATCTACATATGAAGTAATGATTTGAGTACGGGATGGACTGGCCCCCATACCGGAGACTCTTATTATATACTTAGTATGTTTAATTGGTAATTCAGAGAGTCTTAAAACCATAGTAGAGTGTTGATGCGACAAGCCTAAAACCATAGAATGGTAAGACATATTATCCCTATAGATAGGCAATCATGCCTAACGTAGATGGTACGATGAGGAAGGATGTGAATATATTCAAGGAGTTCTATCGGATGCTATCGACCACCATGAGAGCCTCGGTAGTAGCTTTGGAATCTATGGATTCTGAGAAAGACTTCTCTTTTGAGGAAAATCCTAGCTCTAAACCACAAAAGCTCGATGAAGAACCATCATGGAATAAAGCAATTTTGGAAATCACTACAAGTTTGTTCTTAAGGGTGGTAGCTCCCGACACCCTGAAAGGATATTTGTTGCCAAGGCCCAACATGGTTGAGACTCACTGGTGGTGTGTACGTATATGCCAAAGTGACACAAGCATAAGGAATTATACCAATGGAAGACATTCCTACAAGCTGGAGGTGAAGAATAAATCGCTAGCTGCAGATGATATGCCAAAACCCTGGGGAAGTAACCCAAGAAATATCAACCCTAACCCAATTCTTGCTAGCCTCTACAAATCTCGAGGACGAGATTTCTGTTAAGGGTGGTAGTTTGTAACATCCCAAAATTCTCCGAATTTTGGAATGTTAATAATAAGATATTATTGACTGAATTGCTATGATTTTTAGTAAATTTATAAACTTTTGAGTCTTGTTTTATAAAATTCAATACAATTGCTTTTCTTTTGGACACTTATGAAATAATTTGAAACCACAAATAAAAATGGAGTGAGAATAAAATGACTTTCCCAAAATGTGGTGGAAGAATATTTTATGTGAAGTTCTTTGAAATTTTAGAGTTCCATTTGAATTGGATCATATTTGGAGTTTCAATGTCATTTAAATACAGAGACATCGGTATTCATTCTTGTTGCTGTGTGTGCTAGCTATGATCCAGGGATAGCACAGTAAATACAGAGACTTGGATTTCATCAAATCTGGGTCGTTACAGGGAGGGGGGAGGGGATGCGCTTGTTAAGGCCGGAGGTAGGGGATGGATCTGGGCATGGCGGCAGGCAGCCATGCCGGCCGGCGAGGGGAGCTTGGCCACCGGCGATGGAGGTTGTGGTGGCCCAGTCGTAGCCCGAGAGGAGGGGGACGGGATCCACGTCAGTGGAGGCTGGAGGTAGACGCGAGAGAGCGAGCGTGACGAGGAGACCGGTGGAATTTTCAGCCGGTGCCCCGGCTTTAAACATTTCCCTTTCCAAGACAGGGTTGCCCTACCACTCTGGTGCGGAGCGTGTCCTTGTGGACCTTTGAAGTACATTAGTAACTTGATCTGAAGCTTCTTGCTCATCATCATTAACTTCCTCCCTAGTCGGTGCAGGCACCTCAGGAAGAACTTCCTGCGCTGCGCTACTTTCCGGTTCGAAAGGGGTGACTGTCACCTCATCAAGTTACACTTTCCTCCCACTCACTTCTTTCGAGAGAAATTCTTTCTCCAGAAAGGATCCATTCTTGGCAACGAAGATCTTGCCTTCAGATCTGAGGTATAAGGTGTACCCAATAGTTTCCTTTGGGTATCCTATGAAGACACATTTTTCCGATTTGGGTTCGAGCTTTTCAGGTTGAAGTTTCTTGACATAAGCATCGCAACCCCAAACTTTCAGAAACGACAGCTTAGGTTTCTTGCCAAACCAAAGTTCATATGGTGTCATCTCAACGGATTTAGACGGAGCCCTATTTAAAGTGAATGCGGCAGTCTCTAAAGCATAACCCCAAAAAGATAGCGGTAAGTCGGTGAGAGACATCATAGATCGCAGCATGTCCAACAGAGTACGATTTAGACATTCGGACACACCATTACGCTGAGGTGTTCCGGGCGGTGTCAATTGTGAAACAATTCCACAGTTCCTCAGGTGCGTGCCAAATTCGTGACTTAAATATTCACCTCCACGATCTGATCATAAGAACTTTATTTTTCTGTCACGTTAATTCTCGACCTCATCCTTAAATTCCTTGAACTTTTCAAAGGTCTCAGACTTGTGTTTCATCAAGTAGACATACCTATATCTACTTAAGTCATCCGTGAGGGTGAGAACATAACGATAGCCTCCGCGAGCTTCAACACTCATTGGACCGCACAAACCGGTATGTATGATTTCCAATAGGTTGGTCGCTCGCTCCATTTTTCCGGAGAACAGAGTCTTGGTCATCTTACCCAAGAGGCATGGTTCGCACACATCAAATGATTCATAATCAAGAGATTCTAGAAGTCCATCTGCATGGAGCTTCTTCATACGTTTGACACCAATATGACCAAGGCGGCAATGCCATAAGTATGTGGGACTATCATTATCAACTTTACATCTTTTGGCATTCACACTATGAATATGTGTAACATCACGTTCGAGATTCATCAAGAATAAACCATTGACCAGTGGGGCATGACCATAAAACATATCTCTCATATAAATAGAACAACCATTATTCTCGGATTTAAATGAGTAGCCATCTCGCATTAAACGAGATCCAGATACAATGTTCATGCTCAAAGCTGGTACTAAATAACAATTATTAAGGTTTAAAGCCAATCCTGAGGGTAGATGTAGAGGTAGCGTACCGACAGCGATCACATCGACCTTGGAACCATTCCCGACGCGCATCGTCACCTCGTCCTTCGCCAGTCTCCGCTTATTCCGCAGCTCCTGCTTTGAGTTACAAACGTGAGCAACTACACCGGTATCAAATACCCAGGAGCTACTACGAGCGTTGGTAAGGTACACATCAATAACATGTATATCATATATACCTTTGATGTTTTCGGCCTTCTTATCTGCTAAGTATTTGGGGCAGTTCCGCTTCGAGTGACCCGTTCCCTTGCAATAAAAACACTCAATCTCAGGCTTGGGTCCATTCTTTGGCTTCTTCCCGGCAACTGGCTTACCGGGCGCAGCAACTCCTTTGCCGTCCTTCTTGAAGTTCTTTTTTCCCTTGTCTTTCTTGAACTTAGTGGTTTTATTCACCATCAACACTTGATGCTCTTTCTTGATCTCCACCTCCGCTCATTTCAGCATTGAATACATCTCGGGAATGGACTTCTCCATCCCTTGCATATTGAAGTTTATCACGAAGCACTTGTAGCTAGGTGGGAGTGACTAAAGGATTCTATAAACGACCGCTTCGTCTGGGAGATTCATTCCCAACTGAGACAAGCCATTGTGCAACCCAGACAATTTGAGTATGTTCTCGCTGACAAAACTATTCTCCTCCATCTTACAACTGTAGAATGCGTCGGAGACGTCATATCTCTCGACTCGGGCATGAGCTTGGAAAACCATTTTCAGCTCTTGGAACATCTCATATGCTCAGTGGTGCTCAAAACGCTTTTGGAGCCCCAATTCTAAGCCGTAAAGCATGCCGCACTGAACCAGGGAGTAATCATCACAACGCGAGTGCCAAGCGTTCATAACGTCTTGGTTCGCTGGGGCAGGAGCGTCACCTAACGGTGCTTCAAGGACATATGTTTTCTTGGCAGCTATGAGGATGATCCTCAAGTTACGGACCCAGTCCTTATAGTTGCTAACATCGTCTTTCAGCTTGGCTTTATCTAGGAACGCGTTGAAGTTGAGGGTAACATGAGCGTGGGCCATTTGATCAACAAGACATATTGTAAAGATTTTAGACTAAGTTCATGAAAATTAAGTTCATCTACACAAATTTAATGATCTCCCCCTCAGATTGACATCTCTCTAGTTATCTAAGTGATACATGATCCGAATCGACTAAGCCGTGTCTGATCATCACATGAAACAGACTAGTCATCAACGGTGAACATCTTCATGTTGATCGTATCTTCTATACGACTCATGTTCAAACTTTCGGTCTTCCGTGTACCGAGGCCATGTTTGTACATGCTAGGCTCGTTAAGTGAACCCTAAGTGTATTGCATGTGTAAATCTGGCTTACACCCGTTGTATGCCAATGTTAGAGCCTATCACACCCGATTATCACGTGGTGCTTCGGAACAATGATCCTTAGCAACGGTGCATAGTTAGGGGGAACACAATTCTTGAATTTTAGTGAGAGATCATCTTATTCACCATCGTCGTTCTAAGCAAATATGATGCATAAACATGATAAACATCACATGCAATCAAATAGTGACATGATATGGCCAATATCGTCTTGCTCCTTTGATCTTCATCTCCGGGGCTCCATGATCATCATCGTCACCGGCATGACACCATGATCTCCATCATCATGATCTCCATCATCGTGTCTTCATGAAGTCGTCTCGCCAAAAATTACTTCTATTACTATGGCTAACGTTTAGCAATAAAGTAAAGTAATTACATGGGCGTTATTCAGTGACACGTAGGTCATACAATAAATAAGACAACTCCTATCGCTCCTGCCAGTTGTCATTCTCATCGACATGCAAGTCGTGATTCCTATTACAAGAACATGATCAATCTCATACATCACATCATATCTTTTGGCCATATCACATCACACGGCATATGCTGAAAAAACAAGTTAGTATTCCTCTAATTGTTGTTGCAAGTTTTTACGTGGCTGCTATAGGTTTCTAGCAAGAACGTTTCTTACCTACGCCAAAACCACAACGTGATATGTCAATTTCTATTTACCCTTCATAAGGACCCGTTTCATCGAATCCGATCCGACTAAAGTGGGAGAGACTGTCACCCGCTAGCCACCTTAAGAAACTAGTGCATGTCAGTCGGTGGAGCCTGTCTCACGTAAGCGTACGTGTAAGGTCGGTCCGGGCTGCTTCATCCCACGATGCCGCCGAATCAAGATTAGACTAGTAGCGGTAAGAGAATTGAACAAATCTATGCCCACAACGGCTTTGCGTTCTACTCGTGCAAGATACTATGCAAAGACCTAGCTCAGATGCCACTGTTGGGGAACGTTGCAGAATTTAAAAAAAATCTACGCTTCACCAAGATCAATCTAAGGAGTCATCTAGCAACTAGGGATAATGAGTGCATCTACATACCATTGTAGATCGCGAGCGGAAGCATTCAAAAGAACAATGATGATGGAGTCGTACTTGTCGTGATACAAATCACCGATGATCCCAACGCCGAACGGACGGCACCTCCGCGTTCAACACACGTACGGTGTAGCGATGTCTCCTCCTTCTTGATCTAGCAAGGGGGGAGGAGAGGTTGATGGAGATCCAGCAGCACGACGGCGTGGTGGTGGATGCAATGGAATTTCTGCAATGCTTCACCAAGCACCGCGGTAGGAGGGGGAGGTGTAACGAGAGGGAGAGGGAGGCGCCAGGGGCAAGGGTGCGGCTGCCGTCCCTCCCCCCCACTATATATAGGGGCCCAGGGGGGCGCCGGCCCTAGGAGATCCAATCTCCTAGGGGGGGGGGGGGGGCGGTGTAACATCCCAAATTTTCAATTTGGAATGTTATACATAGATCATATTGCATTTGCATGTTTTTGCATTTTCGTTCGTGGAGTTCCTCTAAATTTTAAGCAACTCAAGGACCTACGGAGAGAGTTGGGGATTTTACCGTTTTCGTATTTGAGTTCGCTCGAATACCGGTACGAGGACAGTGTGATTCTAATTATTTTTCCCTCCTAAAAATATTTCTAAATAAAAAATATGAGCGGAGATAATATGAATTCTCCAAAATAACAGAAATATTGGAGGAAAAATGTTAAAATCACTTTTGGTATTTTTCTGGAGTTATTCGCGGATTTATTTGCATAGGAAAAATACGTGTTTTTCAAAATTACATTTAGGTCTGGAAAAAATGTTCACTTTGTCCTAAATATTATTAGATGACGGTGAAAATTTATTTCGGGAATTTTGGAGTCCGTTTGGTATTACTTTCGTTAGTTTTTCTGCGCCGGGACTCTTTTAGAAAAAAAAATAGGAAACCGACTTAGAATCGTGAAGGACCAGGAGACTGGGCTTTATAAGCCGCAACCGCCGGCCCAACAAGCCTCGCCTCGCCCGCGTCGCCCGAACCCTAGCCGCCCGTCGCGCCAGCCGCGGCCGCCGGCTGCCCGCCGCCGCCGCCGCCCCGCTGCCGCGCCCCGCCGCCGCGCCGCTGCCGCGCCCCGCCGCTAGCCGGCCGCCGCCGCGTGCCGCGCCGCCATCGCCGGAGACCGCCGCCTCGCCGCCGGTGTTCGAGGTTGTTTTCGTTTTTTTTTTCGGTTAACCGATCGGTTCGTTTAGGAAAAACCTAGATCTGTTTTTTTTAGATTAGATCGGTTCGGTTTTTTTATTTTCCGCTGGTTTAGTTAAATAGCGGACGTTCGTCCGTACGGTCGTTTTAACGAACGGTTTTCGTTAGTCAACCGCAGATAGCAAACGTTCGTTCGTTAGCCTGTTCGTCGTTTTCTTTTTTGGGGTATTTATCCACGGTTATTCCTATCGTGATTTCTGCCCTGATCTTGTTTCGCGTTTTTCTTTTCGCTCGAGAGTTGGAATCAGGTGATTCAAAATCCCAGATCTTCGTCTCGAAGCCCTCTTTACGTTTAACCAACTGGAACAAAGTTTTGGCTACTGTAAAATTTGACTTTAGGCCAACTAGTAAACCGGAGCTCGTTTCTTTTGCAGTTTGAGTTTCGTTGCTTCTTTCGAGTTGATTCTTCTTGCAAACCGGAGTTCTTAAGTTGAGCTGTCTGGTTAGATCTCTTATTTGAGTTTTACCCGTGCATTAGCTAAGTACTTATTGTATGCTTGTTTGTTTGATTGCGATAGAGTACCCGGAGTGCGCCGCTTGCTACTTTGAGTCTCTAGGTTTTGCGGATCATCAGCAAGGCAAGTAACACTTTGATCATACTTTCCAATTACCCAGTTTTCATTGCATTAGTTCAACCCTCACACATTGCATGAGTAGGATCAATTAACTTGTGGGATTGGGAAGTAGATTGAGGTAGTACTTATTACCTGCATTACATTCAAACCCTTGGCAGTTACTTCTACGTTTGCTGCTAGGACATGCTATGCTCGTAGATGTGGATTGGGTGAGTGAAATCCATGACAGATGTGAGATTGTTTAATTAATGGTTCAACTTAAGGTGGCAACATTAATACACATTTGGGTGGATTGAGGCATCTGGGTATTCCAGTGATTGCCTGTTTTTCTTTTGGACCGCCACCCAGGCTCAAAGGGATCATGAGATTATTCATAATAGAAACTTCCGTGTGCAGCCACAATGCTATTATGGGCTCTACCATAGTATGAGTAAGTTGTGCGAACTCTTACAGTGGTGGACTAGCAGATGTAGGGAATGTAGGTTGGTACAGTCCGCCCGATCATAAGGTGCTAGCGCTTCTGAAAGACTGTCTCGGTCATCCGTTTCTCAAACACCATTCAGTGCGAGAAACCAAACGGAGGCGATCGAGTCTTGTGGGAAAAGTGCACAAACCTCTGCAGAGTGTACAAACTGATCATGATTAGCCGTGTCCCCGGTTATGGACGTCTTGAGTATCTAGTACTTGGATTTTCATGTGCATCTCATCATGTTACTTTAATTTAATTTTGTTGGGTTTAATGATGAACTTTAATTGGGGTTGAGAGGATGTCTATCTTCTCAATGATGTTTCAACTACCATGATAGTTAATTAGAATGCATTCCTTTGAAGTAGGGAAAAACTGTCTTTACGCAAAAACTTTACCATAGAGCTTTCCACCAGCCAAATATTACATATAGTATAGCTTAATTTCATTGCATTCTCTTGTGTTACCTTGCTAGCATATTCCATATGCTGACCCGTTTTCGGGCTGCAACATTTCATGTTGCAGACTTTTCAGACGACGAGTAAGATGCCCTTTTAGGTCGTGGTTCTATACTCAGTGATGCTGCTGGAGTTGATGGACTCACTTATCTTCCAAGCCTTCCGCTATTATCGTGTTAGATGGCCTTCAGCCATATTATTTGTAATAATTTCATCGTTGGACCTTCGATGTAATAAGTGTGTGATTGCTACTCTGTTATAAATCCTTCAAGTACTGTGCGTGTCAGCATTACTGATCCAGGGATGACACTGATACATAGAGATCAGACTGTTTGAGGTCTGGTCGCTACAAGATGGTATCAGAGCACACGCTGACTATAGGACACGACCACTAAGACAAGCCCTAGAACACAATTCACTCTTCTCTTTCTGACTCCTTATCTTTTCTACTCTTTAGGATGGTGCAAGCAAAGCACAAGTACATGCAACCGGATGAAGAAACACCCTTTGGACGACACCTGAAGGAAGTCACAAGATATCTCAATATTGGATTACCAATTTTCACTGGAACCTACAATGCCACTCTACCTAAGGAGGAGCGTTGGTTGATTCAAGCTCAAGTTCCAGGAAGGACGTTCGCACCCGTCACCTCACTCATAGCGTTTTCCTTTAATGCACCTACATGGAGCCTAGGAAGGAGCATGGCAGCCCACATTGCTATGGGAAGGATTGGAGAAGTCTACCAGCAGGAGCTAAAGGACACCATCTACAAGATTTGTGGACGCCGAGATGAGAATTGGGATATGATCAGCACTCGGAAGGGTATATCCATTGCAGCATTCATCTAGGAGTTGAACCACCACATTCGTCGCCAGGAGCACCAGATGTGTGCTGGGATGATAGATTTGAAGAAAGCCCTAAATAGGAATTTGGAGCTAGAGGAAGAACTCAAGTCTACACGCGACGGATATGAGGAGGAGATGAAGATACTTGTGGAGAAGAATGATGATTTGACCTGGAAGTTAGGGATACTCATGGGAGAAGAAGACAAGGAAGAAGAACCCATGGAGATTCCACCAGAAGATTATATCATCATAGATGACACGGATTCGGAAGCTGAGGATAGCAAGGACGAAGACTATAAAGATGAAGCTGGAGCAGATATTATGGAATCCTCTGCCGATCAATATTTTTAGATGACCACCCTGTGACTAGTAGTTTACCTCCATATATTAGATTTAGAGCACGTTTGTAACGATCGTTAGATTTGTAAGACCTTGTTTGAAATTGATTGGTCTCATATTGATTGTGTGTTTGTCTCATGTGCACATGGGTAGTGATTTTCCCTTAGACCTCTTTTCTATTCTAATCTCTTCCCTCTACACCCATCAGATGCCTCCAAGACGTGAAATCGAGTTTCCGCCTGAGCTCACCCAGTTGATCCAGCAGCAGAACACCCTGATGCAACTTCTTGTCCAGAACACTCAGAACAACCACAACAACAACAACAACAACCCTCCACCACCACCACCCGTGGACAACCTAACACGTTTCTTAAGGTTGCAACCACCCGTGTTTGCTAGCAGCATCGAACCAATTGTGGCTGATGACTGGCTACGCAAGATTGGAAGGGATTTGACCACCGCCAATTGCTCAGATGCTGAGAAGGTGCGATTTGCCACACACCAGTTGTCTGGACCAGCCGCAACATGCTAGGAGAATTACAAAACCACTTACCCCGTAGCCAATGTGACTTGGGATCAGTTTCAGCAAGCTTTTCGTACCGCCCATGTCTCGACTGGAGCCATGAGTATGAAGAAGCAGGAGTTTCGCAATTTGCGTCAAGGAAACCGTACTGTGGCCCAGTACGTGGATGAGTTTAGTACCCTATCTCGTTATGCCCCGGATGATGTGGCTACAGATGCCAAGAAGCAGGAGAGATTCATGGAAGGGCTGAATGATGAGATGAGTGTACAGTTGATGGTGGCCACTTTCAATAACTACCAGGAGTTGGTTGACCCCGCCCTAATGATTGAAAGGAAGCATGAGCAGATTGAGAGTCGCAAGAGGAAGTATGGGAAAGGAAAGTATAACTCTGGAGCTCAGCAGAAGCCCCGCTTTACCCCTAAAGCGGTAGGACAATTTCAGCACACCCATGTAGGAGGTAGCTCGCACAATCACAATGGCACCAAAAATGGGAATGGAAATGGGAATGGTGCCAATGGAAACCAGAACCGCCCTACACCATCCACACCCACCAAGAGGGATTTTAGCCATGTCACTTGTTACAAGTGCGGGAAGACTGGACATTATGCTAATGAATGCCCAGAAGTTAAGAATGGGATCGGCAATGGAAGCGCCGGGAAGAAGCCCAACCCGTTCAACGAAGGACAAGTGAACCACCTGACTGTGGAGGAGGTAGAGGAGCAACCAGATGCAGTTATAGGTAAGTTCTTAGTTAAGTCCTTTACTGCACTCGTTCTTTTCGATACTGGTGCATCGCATTCATACATTTCAAGGGGATTCGTGGATAAGTATAAGCTGCCGACCCAAGCCCTTAGATCGCCCATGTTAGTAACCTCACCAGGAGTAGAGTATATGGCTAAGTCATGGAGTGATCAGTTGCCCTTAAGGATTGGTAATTACATATTCCCTTCGGACCTAATAGTATTGGAATCTCAAGGACTGGTTGTGATATTAGGCATGAATTGGTTATCTAAGTATGAAGCGAATATTGAATGTGCCAGTAAGACCATTTTGCTTACTACGCCGGAAGGAAGAAGGATCAAGTATGTATCCCGGCATGAGTGAAAGAGGAGTAGATTAAATTCCTTGTCAGGAGTTGTTCAGGAGGAAGTGAAAGTAGTGAAGGATTATCCGGATGTGTTTCCAGAGGAGTTACCTGGCATGCCACCGGATAGAGATATAGAGTTTTTGATTGAACTTTTGCCAGGCACCGGGCCAATTTCTAAGGGACCATATAGGATGCCCGCAAATGATTTGGAGGAAATTAAGAAGCATATTAAGGAATTACTGGATAAAGGATTCATACGCCCAAGTTCTTCGCCTTGGGGTTCGCCAGTACTTCTAGTGGAGAAGAAGGATGGATCGTTAAGAATGGTTGTTGATTACTGAGGATTGAATGAAGTAACGATCAAGAACAAGTACCCATTACCAATGATCAATGATCTGTTCGATAGATTGCAAGGAGCTAGGATATTTTCCAAGATCGATCTACGATCAGGGTACCATCAATTGAAGATCCGAGAGCAAGATATCCCTAAGACGACCTTTACCACTTGGTATGGGTTGTACGAGTATACCGTTATGTCGTTTGGTCTGACAAACGCACATGCATACTTTATGAACCAGACGAACAAAGTGTTTATGGAGTATTTGGATAAGTTCGTCGTAGTGTTCATAGATGCTATATTGATGTTCTCGAAAGATGAAGAGGAGCATGAAGAGTATTTGCGTTTGGTATTGGAGAAGCTCAGAGAGCATCAGTTATATGCCAAGTTTAGCAAATGAGAGTTTTGGTTGAAGGAAGTCGGAATCCTCGGACATGTTATATCCGGAGAAGGAATTGCAGTAGATCCCGCCAAGGTTGACACTGTGACCAATTGGGAAGCACCGACGACGGTTGGAGAGATTCGGAGTTTTCTTGCTCTCGCAGGATACTACCGGAGATTTATCGAGAATTTCTTGAAGATTGCAAAACCAATGACGGAATTATTGAAGAAGGACACCAAGTTCAGTTGGACCGAAGAATGTGAGACTAGTTTCCAGCAGTTGAAGAAAAGGTTGGTATCATCCCCTGTGTTGATTCTTTCATATCAACATAAGGATTACGAGGTGTACTGCGACGCTTCACGTCGAGGACTTGGAGCTGTTCTTATGCAGGAAGGAAGAGTTGTTTCTTATGCTTCACGACAACTAGAACCTCATGAGATGAACTATGCCACCCACGATTTGGAGTTAGCAGCCGTAGTGCATGCATTGAAGACGTGGAGACATTTTCTCATTGGAAACCATTGTGAAGTATATACGGATCACAAGAGTCTGAAGTATATATTCACTCAGAAGGAGCCGAATCTTAGGCAAAGGAGATGGCTGGAACTCATTAAGGATTATGACATGAGATTGCATTATCATCCCGGAAAGGCTAACGTAGTAGCTGATGCGCTAAGCCGTAAGAGCCATGTCAATACCCTAATGATGGAGGAGTTTCCAAAGGAGTTAGCCGAGGACCTACGAGAACTACGGTTGGAGATAGTTCCGAGAGGCTATATAGCAACCTTAGAAATCCAGTCTACCCTGATGGACAAAATCAGAGAAGCTCAGAAAGCTGACAAAGAGATTGCCTCTATAAAGGAGAGGATGAGCGAAGGAAAATCTAAAGGATTTCGTGAGGATGAACATGACACCCTATGGTTTGAGGATCGGATCTATGTGACCAATGACCCGGAGATTAGGAAGTTGATTTTACAGGAGGCCCATGATTCACCATACTCGATTCACCCAGGAAACACTAAGATGTATTTAGATTTGAAGGATATTTTCTGGTGGACCGGTATGAAGAAGGATATTGCGGAGTATGTAGCAGTTTGTGATGTATTCCAGAGAGTGAAGGCAGAACATCAGAAGCCAGCAGGACTGTTACAACCTATGCCAATACCCGAATGGAAGTGGGAGAAGCTTGGCATGGATTTTATCACCTGATTGCCCAGGACCAAAATAGGATATGATTCAATCTGGGTAGTAGTAGACCGATTGACGAAGGTAGCCCACTTTATTCCCGTGAAAACCACATATACCAGTGCAAAGTTGGCCAAGATATACATGACCAGAATTGTATGTCTGCATGGAGTTCCGAGGAGTATTGTATCAGATAGAGGAACCCAGTTTACCTCAAAATTCTGGAATCAGTTACATGAAACTTTGGGTACCAGGCTAGAGTTTAGCACAGCGTTTCATCCGCAGACAGATGGACAGACTGAAAGAGTCAATCAGATTTTGGAGGATATGCTAAGAGCCTGTGCCTTAGATTATGGATCTAGTTGGGATGACAACTTTCCCTACGCAGAGTTCTCATACAACAAAAGTTACCAAGCCAGTTTGAAGATGGCACCATTCGAGATATTGTATGGAAGGAGATGCCGAACACCGTTGTCATGGGACGAAGTTGGAGATCGACAGTTGTTTGGACCAGACTTAATTAAAGAGTCTTAGGAGAAAGTGAAGTTGATTCGAGATAGACTGATGGTAGCTCAGACCAGGCAGAAGAGTTATGCAGACTCGAAGCGCAAGGAGATAACCTATGAGATAGGAGACAGAGCGTACTTGAGAGTATCGCCTCTGCGAGGAGTTAAACGTTTCGGAGTTAAAGGGAAGTTAGCCCCGAGATTTGTGGGACCTTACCGTGTTTTGGAACGCATGGGAGAGGTTGCCTACAAGTTGGAATTGCTCGAAGGATTGTTAGGAGTGCACGACGTGTTTCATGTTTCGCAGCTTAAGAAGTGCCATGCGGAGATGGCCGATATCCCGCTTAGAGACACAGTACCCCTGGAAGCAATTCAGTTGGACAGTCATCTGACCTACGAAGAGAAGCCTATTAAGATTCTCCAATTTTCGAGTAGAGTTACTCGTAGTAAGGTTATCAAGTTTTGCAAAGTTCAGTGGAGTCACCACATCGAGGAAGAAGCCACCTGGGAGCGAGAAGATGATCTACGCAAGGACCACCCACACCTGTTCTCTAGCCAAGTCAAATCTCGAGGGCGAGATTCATTCTAAGGGGGGTAGGTTTGTAACATCCCAAATTTTCAATTTGGAATGTTATACATAGATCATATTGCATTTGCATGTTTTTTCATTTTTGTTCGTGGAGTTCCTCAAAATTCTAAGCAACTCAAGGACCTACGGAAAGAGTTGGGGATTTTACCGTTTTCGTATTTGAGTTCGCTCGAATACCGGTACGAGGACAGTGTGATTCTAATTATTTTTCCCTCCTAAAAATATTTCTAAATACAAAATATGAGCGGAGATAATATGACTTCTCCAAAATAACAAAAATATTGGAGGAAAAATGTTAAAATCACTTTTGGTATTTTTCTGGAGTTATTCGCGGATTTATTTGCATAGGAAAAATACGCATTTTTTAAAATTGCATATAGGTCCGGGAAAAATGTTCACTTTGTCCTAAATATTATTAGAGGATGGTGAAAATTTATTTCTGGAATTGTGGAGTCCGTTTGGTATTTCTTTCATTAGTTTTTCTGCGCCGGGACCCTTTAAGAAAAAAAAATAGGAAACCGACTTAGACTCGTGAAGGACCAGGAGACTGGGCTTTATAAGCCGCAGCGGCCGGCCCAACAAGCCTCGCCTCGCCCGCGCCGCCCAAACCCTACCCGCCCGTCGCGCCAGCCGCCGACGCCGCCTGCCCGCCGTCGCCGCCGCCTAAGGATGGCAATTTTATCCATGGACATGGATATCCATGGATATCCGACCCGAATGGATAGGGTTTGGATATGCTTTTGTGTCCATGGGCAACGCCCAAACCCGACCCGATTACTGGTGGGTAGGACATGGATATAATCTTGTACCCATGGGTATATCCAAACACGACCTGATAGTATGACTTAATGGCAAAAATCTGCTATGCCTACCCCGCAGTCACATGTCCCACTGCAATTTTACACTTTTTTTATCCAGAACATGCAAAAGAAATTACCCAATCCTCGTCATAACTTTTATTAGTCGACATTCAATCCCCACTGTAACATACCCCAATGCCCTTCCCTTATTTTTATCTCCTTGTTAAATGACTCGTCATTCTCATTTGTTAGAAAAATACTAAATGATCTTATGTTGTTAGTGGACGTTGATTTACCACAAGTGAAGCCTAGCCTGACACGAAGTGAAGAATGGAAGATCTTGTGTTAGCATTGTGTTATGTCTTATTTATATGTCTAGAGAGGACCCAATGGATATCCAGTGGGTATGGATATCCATCGGGTTTGGACATGGACATAATTTTTCACCCATGGATTTTTTCATGGGCGGGCAAAGACTGTCATGATGGATATGGATATGGATTTGATATTGTTCTACCCGATCCAAACCCGACCCATTGCCATCCTTAGCCGCGCCGCCGCCCCGCTGCCACGCCCCACCGCCCCGCTGCCGCGCCCCGCCGCCGCGCCGCCGCCGCGCCGCTGCCGCGCCGCTAGCCCGCGCCGCTGCGTGTCGCGCCGCCGTCTTCGGAGACCGCCGCCTCGCCGCCGGAGTTCGCCGGAGTTCGAGGTAGTTTTCGTTTTTTTTTGGTTAACCGATCGGTTCGTTTAGGAAAAACCTAGATCTGTTTTTTTAGATTAGATCGGTTCGGTTTTTTTTATTTTCCGCCGGTTTAGTTAAATAGCGGACGTTCGTCCATACGTTCGTTTTAACGAACGGTTTTCGTTAGTTAACCGCAGACAGCGAATGTTCGTTCGTTAGCCTGTTCGTCGTTTTTCTTTTTCGGGGTATTTATCCGCGGTTATTCCGATCGCGATTTCTGCCCTGATCTTGTTTCGCGTTTTTCTTTTCGCTCGAGAGTCGGAATCAGGTGATTCAAAATCCCAGATCTTTGTCTCGAAGCCCTCTTTACGTTTAACCAACTGGAACAAAGTTTTGGCTACTGTAAAATTTGACTTTAGGCCAACTAGTAAACCGGAGCTCGTTTCTTTTGCAGTTTGAGTTTCGTTGCTTCTTTCGAGTTGATTCTTTTTGCAAACCGGAGTTCTTAAGTTGAACTATCTGGTTAGATCTCTTATTTGAGTTTTACCCGTGCATTAGTTAAGTACTTATTGTATACTTGTTTGTTTGATTGTGATAGAGTACCCGGAGTGCGCCGCTTGCTACTTTGAGTCTCTAGGTTTTGCGGATCATCAGCAAGGCAAGTAACACTTTGATCATACTTTTCAATTACCCAGTTTTCATTGCATTAGTTCAACCCTCACATATTGCATGAGTAGGATCAATTAACTTGTGGGATTGGGAAGTATATTGAGGTAGTACCTATTACCTGCATTACATTCAAACCCTTGGGAGTTACTTCTACGTTTGCTGCTAGGACATGCTATGCTCGTAGACGTGGATTGGGTGAGTGAAATCCATGACAGATGTGAGATTGTTTAATTAATGGTTCAACTTAAGGTGGCAACATTAATACACATCTGGGTGGATTGAGGCATCTGGGTATTCCAGTGATTGCCTCTTTTTCTTTTGGACCGCCACCCAGGCTCAAAGGGATCATGAGATTATTCATACTAGAAACTTCCGTGTGCAGCCACAATGCTATTATGGGCTCTAGCATAGTATGAGTAAGTTGTGCGAACTCTTACAGTGGTGGACTAGCAGATATAGGGGATGTAGGTTGGTATGGTCCGCCCGATCGTAAGGTGCTAGCGCTTCTGAAAGACTATGTCTCGGTCATCCGTTTCTCAAACACCATGCAGTGCGAGAAACCAAACAGAGGCGATCGAGTCTTGTGGGAAAAGTGCACAAACCTCTGCAGAGTGTACAAACTGATCATGATTAGCCGTGTCCCCAGTTATGGACGTCTTGAGTATCTAGTACTTGGATTTTCATGTGCATCTCATCATGTTACTTTAATTTAATTTTGTTGGGTTTAATGATGAACTTTAATTGGGGTTGAGAGGATGTCTATCTTCTCAACGATGTTTCAACTACCATGATAGTTAATTAAAATTCATTCCTTTGAAGTAGGGAAAAATTGGCTTTGCGCAAAAACTTAACCATAGAGCTTTCCACCAGCCAAATATTGCATATAGTATAGCTTAATTTCATTGCGTTCTCTTGTGTTACCTTGCCAGCATATTCCATGTGCTGACCCGTTTTCGGGCTGCAACGTTTCATGTTGCAGACTTTTCAGACGACGAGTAAGATGCCCTTTCAGGTCGTGGTTCTATACTCAATGATGCCGCTGGAGTTGATGGATTTACTTATCTTCCAAGCCTTCCGCTGTTATCGTGTTAGATGGCCTTCAGCCATATTATTTGTAATAATTTAATCGTTGGACCTTCGATGTAATAAGTGTGTGATTGCTACTCTGTTATAAATCCTTCAAGTACTGTGCGTGTCAGCATTACTGATCCAGGGATGACACTGATGCATAGAGATCAGACTGTTTGAGGTCTGATCGCTACAGGCGGCCAGGGTGGGAAACTTACCCCCCAAGGCACATGGGGCGCCCCCACCCCTCGGGTTCCCAACTCTAGGTGCAGGGGGAAGCCCATTGGGGGCGCACCAGCCCACTATGGGCTGGTTCCCCTCCCCCTTTGGCCCATGGGGCCCTCTGGGATAGGTGGCCCCACCCAGTGGACCCCTGGGACTCTTCCGGTGGTCTCGGTACACTACCGGTGACCCCCGAAATTCTCCCGATGGCTGAAACTGGACTTCCTATATATAATTCTTTACCTCTAGACCATTCCAGAACTCCTCGTGATGTCCGGGATCTCATCCGGGACTCCGAACAAGATTCGGGTTACTGTGTGCATATATCTCTACAACCCTAGCGTCACCGAACCTTAAGTGTGTAGACCCTACGGGTTCGTGAGACACGTAGACATGACAGAGACGACTCTCCGGTCAATAACCAACAGCGGGACCTGGATACCCATGTTGGTTCCTACATGTTCCTCGATGATCTCATCGGATGAACCACGATGTCAAGGATTCACTCAATCCAGTATGCAATTCCCTTTGTCTATCGGTATAGTACTTGCCCGAGATTCGATCGTCGGTATACCGATACCTTGTTCAATCTCGTCATGGCAAGTCTCTTTACTCGTTCCGTAATACATCATCCCGTGACCAACACCTTAGTCACATTGAGCTCATTATGATGATGTCTTGCCGAGTGGGCCCAAAGATACCTCTCCATCATACAGAGTGACAAATCCCAGTCTCGGTTCTTTCCAACTCAACAGATACTTTCAGAGATACCCGTTGCGTCCCTTTATAGCCACCCAGTTACGTTGTGACGTTTGTCACACCCAAAGTATTCCTACGGTATCCAGGAGCTACACAACCTCATGGTCTAAGGAAAAGATACTTGACATTGGAAAAGCTTTAGCATTACGAACTACACGATCTTTTGCTAGGCTTTGGATTGGGTCTTGTCCATCACATCATTCTCCTAACGATGTAAACCCGTTATCAATGACATCCAATGTCCATGGTCAGGAAACCGTAACCATCTGTTGATCAACGAGCTAGTAACTAGAGGTTTACCAGGGACAAGTTGTGGTCTGTGTATTCACACATGTATCACTGTTTC
Organism: Secale cereale; assembly: GCA_902687465.1. Lineage (NCBI taxonomy): Eukaryota > Viridiplantae > Streptophyta > Magnoliopsida > Poales > Poaceae > Secale > Secale cereale. The sequence continues at coordinate 640,517,616 of LR738713.1, read as the reverse complement.
CGGATAATACAATTTAAGCATGAATAACAGACAATTATCATGAACAAGGAAATATAATAATAACCATTTTATTATTGCCTCTAGGGCATATTTCCAACAATAGTATGTAAGCTTTGAGTCATATATGCATGATGTAGATGTTAGTTTAATTCTTATAGTTCATCTCATCCAAAATCAATTAGTTTAAAAAATTCTACATTAAAATTCATGGAATTGTGCATTGTAAAGCATAAAGTAAAAAACGAAAGGAGACAATTCATTTGGAAAAAAGTGTTCGGGCAATTAAGATATGGAAGATTCTAGAGAACAAATAAGGAGAAGTGCTTGTGTTTTGAGGTTTGTGTAATATTATGCTTAAGTTCAACCATGGAGTCTTCTAGATTGTACATGTGGTAGAATCTGGTGGAATGTAGGTGATATCCAACGGCCAGTTGTAGCGACCACGATCCGAATGGACCGAAGTCTCTGTGTTCTGTGTCATCCCTGGATCTCTATGCTGACACACACAGTACTTGAGGAATTATAACAGAGGTAAATCACATGTATTAAGTAACGTAAATACTATTACCTCAATAGATCATAGCGGAAGCAACAAGGTTGTGGATTCCCATCAACACCAACGACAAAGTTGAGTGTAGAAAGCGTAACCCTAACGTAACACTTACTCGTCGTAAGATAATCCTGCAACAAGAGACGTTGCAGCCACAAAGGGTCAGTACATTGAATGTACTGGCAAATTCACACTGTAATGATAATGAACAAGTCCTACAACTACATGCATATTTGGCTGGTGGAGGCTGTAAGGTTAAAGTTTTTGCGTAAAGCCAATTTTTCCCTAATGCAAAGGAATAGATTTTAATTAACTATCATGGTAGTTGAAACATCGTTGAGAAGATACACATCCTCTCAACCCCAATTAAAATAATCATTAAAACCCAACAAAATTAATTAGAGTAACATGATGAGATGCACATGAAAATCCAAGTACTAGATACTCAAGACGTCCATAACCGGGGACACGGCTAATCATGATCAGTTTGTACACTCTGCAGAGGTTTGTGCACTTTTCCCCACAAGACTCGATCGCCTCCGTTTGGTTTCTCGCACTACATGGTGTTTGAGAAACGGATGATCGAGACACAGTCTTTCCGAAGAGGTCCCCTTAACCAGATAGATAGGCCGGTACACCTACAAAACCCACTACATCTGCAAGCCCATCATGGAAAGGTTTCCCACAACTTACTCAACTATGCCAGAGCCCATATTGGCATGTGGCTGCACACGGAAGTTTCTAGTATGAATAATCTCATGATCCCTTTGAGCCTGGGTGGCGGTCCAAAAGAAAAACAGGCAATCACTGGAATACCCAGATGCCTCAATCCACCCAGATGTGTATTAATGTTGCCACCTTAAGTTGAACCATTAATTAGCAAACTCACATTTGTCATGGATTTCACTCACCCAATCCACGTCTACGAGCATAGCATGTCCTAACAGCAAACGTAGAAGTAACTCCCAAAGGTTTGAATGTAATGCAGGTAATAGGTACTACCTCAATCTACTTCCCAATCCCACAAGTTAATTGATCCTACTCATGCAATGTGTGAGGGTTGGACTAATGCAATGAAAACTGGGTAATTGGAAAGCATGATCAAAGTGTGAACTTGCCTACAAGGTTGATGAAGATGATTCGCACTCAAAACTCTTGATATCTCTACTCGTCACACTCCGGTCAATCTATCGTAAGCAAGCAATAGTAACCACACATAAGCAATCACTCAGAAAAATCGGACAGAACGAATGAACACTTCGGAAAACTTCGAAAACACATGAATGACTCTTGAAACACAAAATAATTTCCAACAGTACCAAAATTATGTGAATTTGCCCTTATCAGAAAGTTTAGGTCAAGAGCTTCGATTTGCAAAAAGAATCAACTCAAACGGAGTTACGAAACTCAAGTTATGATCAAACGAAATTCAAATCTAAAACTAGTTGAATTCAAATTTTAAAACTTTGAAAAACATGTTCAAGTTGTATTACTGGAAAGAGGGTATCGTAACGAAGACGTGGGCGTTGGTTTCGTCGGATTTGGAGTATCCGATAAAAAGTTAAGGCCGTTTGAAGTATAGGGACTATTTTGTAAATAAAATATTCACATCTAAGTCCCTGGCCGAAACTAAACAGAAAAAGAAAAAGCTATCAAGCGAACGTTCGTTTTCCAGTCCTAACTGGCGAACGTTCACTGTATAACTGAACCGAAAAAAAACGATCTAAAACTAAAAACCTAACTAAGCAGAAAACCAGGGCGGGTTTATACCTATAAGGTTTTCTGTCGATAAACCGCCGGTTCGGCGAAGAAAACCGGTGAGGTCGAATCGGATCTCGCCGGCGGTGAACTCCGGCGAGGCCTGGCTGGAGGCGGCCGCGGTGGCTTGCGGTGCGGCGCGGCGCTGGGCATGTGGCTGCGGGGCGCAGCGCGGGGCGAGGGAAGGCGCAGCTGCGGGCGTCGGCGAGGCAGCAGCAGCCTACAGCAGCGGCGGCGTTTTGCGGCGGCGGCGGTTGCGTCAGGCGGCGGCGGCGCGATGCGAGGGGGGGGGGACGGGGCTCGGGCGACGCCCTTTATAGGAGGGAGGGGCGAGGCGAGGCGTGGGGAAGGGGGCGAAGGGGAGGTGGCCGGATCGAGCATCGCGTCCATGGCGGTGCGGCAGCGTGCGGGAGGAGGAAGGCGCTCGAGCTGGGCCGCGGCCTGGCGGAGCTGGGCCGGCCCAGTTTGGCGAGGAAACATTTTTTTAAACATTTTTTTTAACAGACAAGAAAACGAATAAAAGCAAAATAAATAAAAATATCCTATAGGCATATAATATATCAAAATTTGCAGAAAAATAAGCCCTAAAACATGAACATTTTACTACTGGCAAATAAAATGCCCACAAAACTAATAAATCAAAAGGTCCTACTTCTGCAATAAAATCCAATAAAAATCATATTTAAAATACCAAAATGAATTCAAATCTATTTCTCTCCAATTTTCTGCTGTAGGGAATCATGTTACCCTATTTTCCAGGTAATTTCTTTTTGGAGAAAAATAATTTGAATAAAACCCAAATAACTCAATATTTGAAATTGAGTTGCAGAAAATTTCAGAAAAACTTCCAACTCATATTTCCTATAATTTGAAGAAGTCATTTTATCTTCTCTCGGGACAATCATTGAGTTGCTGAAAGTCACTGATTGAAAATATTGCGAGGATGAGATTCAAAATCCTTTCAAATTCCTTTATCATTTAATATAAATGGAAGAAGTCATATTATCTTCACTCTAGGGTTTTGTCTTGAAAAGAATTTGAATTTCCTCAGAGATCAAAAGCAAAGTGAAAGTTTTGGGAAAGTCATTTTTTTCCCTCTCATTTAACTTTCAAAAGTTTCAAATTTCACTCAATTTCACTCAGCACATCAAACAAGCAATCAAACTATCTATTTATTATAACATTCCAAAATTTAGAATTTTGGGATGTTACAAAACTACCACACTTAAAATGAATCTCGTCCTCGAGATTCGGAGAGGCTAGCAAGAAATAGGTTAGGGTTTGGGGTCTTCTAACAAATCCATTGATTGGTGTGGCCTAGTGTGCTACCACACTTAGGAACAGGGATACGGTTCCATCAAAACTCAGGTACTCCATCCTTTGGGTTGATGGCATCGGTCTTCTTTGATCTTCAGGCTAACTCCCTCTCGGGGCTCTTTCAGTTGGGGCATAACCTTGTCCTCAATTTTGGTGTCCTTTCATCTTGGTAAGGTTCTTTCGAGACTGGTTCCCTTAACTAAAAGGTCTGGCGCCAATACTAAACAAATATCGATATCTCATGGTGGTTGTCAAGCAAATTAACTGGGTCCCTGCAGAAACGGGTCTGGGCTTCATCCTCATGGTATATCCTACGGTTGGCAACAGCATGCCGTGTACAAGGGAAGAACTTCTATACCTTTCTAAGGCTTAACAAGGTTTTGACATCGTCGTTTCCCTACTATAGGTAAGTCACTCAGATTTACCATCCCGTATAACAGAGGCGAATAATAAGAGTAAGTCGGTATGGTGATCAATCCATCCCGCACCCAAATCATTACCTTGTATATGGTTTACTGAATCTCGCATCCTAAGACTCGGTCATCCTCACAGGCATTGCAGAAATTTTCTTGACGACGAACTGAGTTCGGATAATTTCATTGATTCTGCAAGCCAAACAAAACATCTAACGTTTCTTCACAACCCTTGGGTTTAACGTAAACACCTATAAGATCGTATCTTGGCAAAGTCGTAACTTCTTCCAGGGGTTTTCCTTCAGCAGGAGTGTGCTTGCTTTCTTGTCAGGTCCTGGGGCCTGTGGGTTATGGCTTATCTCACCACAAGCAACACTTGGTCTCATCCTCGGGTTGCAAATGCTCATACTTCCAACATCCAACTTCCTTGGCTTTCTTACATCCATCCAATTATACCATACTTCTCTGTGGGTAAAACTACGATGTAACTACTCAGACTCATCTTTGGGCAATCCATTCCAAGTCTGACGTAGCTAACCACTTGCTAGTGTATTTGGGTAACGGTGTTGGATTCTACCACACTTAAAATGAATAACACTAGTTTCTTCCGAATCTTGTTCCATGCATCATGTCTTCACTCATCACTATAGAGTAACAACTCATAAAATCCAAAATCAATACCAGGCTGCTAACTTCACCGACTCTCAACTTACTACAGTCTACTGCATTTCCATTTTCTTGCTTCAACTCCAATACTTAGCACAAAACTCCTTCTTCTTGGTACAATCTATAGCAAAACGCACTGCTTTACTACATCATATACACATAATTATAGACAAGTCTCGTGGTTCCCTTGTGATTATGTAGCCTCCTTAGGTCCTCAGCTAAAGGGTCCACGTCAGAACTTGTGTATCCTCAATTCATCCTTGGGGTCACTATAGTTCCATACTCCAGCATTTCACCCTCTTAAAATCCAATTGTTCTTCTTTTCTTCTCATCCTTGGGGTAAACTTCATATCAAACATAACTCCAACTATTCGTGCAAACTCTACTCCTTGGAGCAACACTTTCCTTTCTATTGGTTCAGAGTTCACTCAGTAAGGTTCAACTAAACAAAATGCATTGGTTCATCCAAAAATCCATATTCTCCTCATATCAAATCTTTTATTACTTCTTGAACCAATTTTCAATACTCCAATTTCCAAGGGTGCATCACTACAATTGCTACTATCCTGATGGTCTGGTAGGGTCAAGAATTCCTTCCATCTATATCTATTCGTCCTAGCTAAGGACGCTTCAGTTCCACCAGAATTGTGCAACGTGATTCTTAAAATCATCAATCTTTTGCTTCATACTCAGGCATCCCTGGGTAAAACAAAGTCTTACTTCGAGTATTTCTCCAATCTGACGTATGGCCTCCATAGCAGCTTCACGAACAGAATCGAAGAATGTTGGTCGTGGTACTCGAGAGATGAAAAAGTATTGACCCATAGTCTTTGGGCAAACTCCTTTCACACAGTGGTGGTGTACCTCCACGTACCAAAGTTCAACTCCATTCTCCATGAAGGGATAACCCTTATAAACTGCATCTCCTTCCAGTTGAATATGCTTCATCATGTCCTTCAGGATCTTTGGATAATCCTGATCGCTAGTCAGATTCATGATGGTTTCCGGGCCTTTGAGAAAAGACTCGTAAAGGGTTGTCATGTGTGGGCATAAGACAAAAGGGGTTCTTAGGACAACATACGGACATCCTTGGGTAAAATGGGGTCATTTGTCCGAGAAGGGTTTGGGGTCAACTGGTCCATGGGTTCTAGGTCTTGGTCTGGGTGAGATAGCAAGAGAGGCATGCAAAATAGTCCAACAACTTGCATCTCCTTCTTGGATTCCAAAAGTATCAACTTATATTGCTTCACAAACTATTACAATGTTATTTCCATACTCAACTCAACATTGTAATAAAGATGTATTCCTTATTTAGCTACATGCTTCATTTTACTATCTAGATCTCAACTACTCTGATCATCTTTCCTCCGGTCTGAACCTTCTCTTGGCAAAAAGCTCTACTTCCTTGTAGCATAAACTAATGGCGTCAGACAAATCTAAGGACTTCATGGTGACTATTGGGTTCTTCGCTTCCTGGTTGGGCAGTTGCTAGCATAATGACCTAAATCCTTGCACCGATAACATGTGATGTTACTCAGGTCCTTTTCCGCAGAAGTTGGGTTCTTCTGGGGACACATGTTCTTCCTCTTACTTGACTTCTTCGTTCCTATCAATTCTTCTATCTCCTGTGGATCAAACATCACTTCTTCTGTCGGGAAGTCTCCCAGATACTCTTGACTTTCCCTCATGCATTGTTGTGAAAGATGTCCTTTCTCTCCACATGAGTAACAAGCACGGGAGTAATATCTGTTTAGGCCTTCTCCATTAGGGTCGTCAATATCTTCCTCCATCGCGGATTCCCTTAAGATTTCCTCGAGGACTTCTTTCATTGCTTCTTTCTTCTGTTGGATTGTACGTTGCATCATGGGGAAAATGTGGCACTGAGCGTGGTAGTGGGTAGTCCCTTCACACAAGAAACAAGTAATCTGCCTAGTTGGGCATTCTTCATCTAGGTGACTTCCTTCACACTTAGGGCATTCATCCTTGTGCTCCTCCTGGGTGTGTCCTATTTCTCCACAAATCCTACAGGCACAAGGCTTCCTCTTCGGGTTGTCTCCACGCTCTCGGATGAGACGGGATCCTAACAGAGTCTTCTTGAATTCCTTCCAATTTTCTTCTCTATTACTTCCTTGTATGGCTTGATGCATCTTCCACCATGTTGCAGCACTTTTCGTGAAGTACTAAAGAGCGTATTGAACATCATACTTCCTTGCAAACAATTTTTTCCTGAAGTGATCCTCCATGTTTTGTATCCATAGCTCTGCCTCCGGCTGAGTCATTGGTCCTGAGACTTCAAGTCTATCTTCAGTCATCCTCTATTGGGTCCAAGGGTTTTGGGATGAGAGTTGGGAGATGGAGAGAGATACACTCAATACAAACAATGGTTTTGAAAAGACGGTTTTAGTTTGTGGCCGTCAAAAAACATCAAACAAATGAAGGCTCACAATCGTCGCATCTAACGTAAGTACATAACAGGGGTTTGGTTTCGTCGGATTTGGACTATCTGATAAAAAGTTAAGGCCGATTGAAGTGTAGGGACTATTCTGTAAATAAAATATTCACATCTAAGTCCCTAGCCGAAACTAAACAGAAAAAGAAAAAGCTATCAAGCGAACGTTCGTTTTCTAGTCTTAACTGGCGAACGTTCACTGTATAACTAAACCGAAAAAAAACCCGATCTAAAACTAAAAACCTAACTAAGCAGAAAACCAGGGCGGGTTTATACCTATAAGGTTTTCCGGCGATAAACCACCGGTTCGGCGAAGAAAACCGGCGAGGTCGGATTGGATCTCGCCGGCGGTGAACTCCAGCGAGGCCCGGCTGGAGGCGGCGGCGGTGGCTTGCGGTGCGGCGCGGCGCTGGGCGTGCGGCTGCGGGGCGCAACGCGGGGCGAGGGGAGGCACAACTGCGGGCGTCGGCGAGGCAGCAGCAGCCTACAGCGGCGGCGGCGGAAGTGCGCGGCGGCGGCGGTTGCGTCAGGCGGCGGCGGCGCGATGCGAGGGGGGAACGGGGCTCGGGCTGCGCCCTTTATAGAAGGGAGGGGCGAGGCGAGGCTGGTGGACAGGCGTGCAAGCCCCTGCGCTAGGCGCTGCACAGTAGGGTCCAGCGCCGTCGTGGCAGGCGCTACACAAAAAGGTCAGGGGTGTGAAATAGTTTCACGGGCAGTTCATTTCATGAATTGATTACGCAAACAGGTCAAAATTGTCAAATTTGCCTTGGTACTCTGATCCACTGTTCAGAGTCATGCGTGCCAGCAGAAATGTTTCGGTTTCTGGTCCAACAATTACCCACCACGGTAAAAGAAACAACCGTATATGTTATTGAAAAGTTACTTGTTAGGCTGCTGTGAGCTGTCACGAATATTGCAGCACAAACCAACCACACAAGACAAGCCTGCTGCACGTCATGAATAGTGAACGCATATCACTATGCAGGCTAATCAGGAATAGGTACCTATTGCATGCACCTTGTGCACCGTCCTATATGGCCAGAGGCAAATTTGACAATTTTGACCTCTGGTCGAAATAAATTCACAAAATGAACTGCCCGTGAAACAATTTCACACCCCTGATCTTTTTGTGTAACGCCCGCCACGACAGTGCCACACCCTACGGTGCAGCGCCTACTTCGGGGGCGTTGCACGTCTAGCCAGCGTCGCACCCGGGTGATCCGAAAAATTACTAAGTCAGTGTGCAACGCCTGAGAGCTAGGCGCCACACTATACCTAGGCATTGCACTAGTGGTTGCACTACAAAATGAAGCAACCACTAGTGCAACGCCTACGAGCTAGGCGCTGCCCATTAACTTAGTAATTTTTAGGCAGTTCGGGGTGCGACGCTGGCCAGACGTGTAGCGCCCCCAAGCTAGGCCTTGCACAGTGTATGTGGGGACCCCGACTTAAGAGTCGAGATCACCGAATGCACGTGTACAGTGATCCCAGAGATCAATGCTCACTGAACACACAGAAGCTGAATAACAAGAGTCTTACATCCATACATACCGTCTTACACAAATTATGGCCATTATGGCCAACTCTTACATAGATAAAGCCTCATGGGCTGAATAGCAAATAAACTCGAATAGCGGAAGTCTTCGTAGATAAGTAGAACCCATGCCATCTGCCTTAACCCTACAGGCATTCTGACTGGGAAAGCGTCCTAGTTCGCATGTTCGTCTCGATAGAATTCTTCTTCAAATTCCTGCTCCTCCATGCTTGGCCAGTTAAATAACAAGTGGCAAGCCAATGAGTACTTTGAATGTACTCACAAGCAACCCATGATTTGGTTCAAGGTAACAATGCAACTGTACAACAACGAGCAACCCAGCTACAAGCTAGATTAAATATTCTACCATTTGTAAAAGTTGCATCAATGTACTTGGGTAACCTCGAAGATAGGTTACAGATATCAACATGAATAGAGTTCAATTCTTTATCAATGAGTCAAGTCACCACCTTGACTCAAAACACACACACACTTTCACCGAGGTTGTAAAATTCTGGATATAGTTTAAGTAGCACCTCCCAACTGTCCATGACCGTGGACACGGCTATTCGAATAGTTTTACACTCTGCAGAGGTTGCGCACTTTACCCACAAGATCCGGGAAGCTTTCGTGTCACCCATGATCCCGCAGTACCTCAAGTACTCGGGGGAAGCACCCGGTCATTACCTTTCCCTAGACGACACTAACATAGGGTCCACTCGTTGGTGCACGGCCCTCGTGTACAAACGATAGATCATGGGACTTGCCCTTTTACAATATCACGCGTACACGAAGGGACCAACGGTGTGTCCGGTGCCCTGTAAAAACAGTCATGGTCGCCTATCCAAGCACGACCCCGTCCCGGGAGTGACCTCAAGTCTCCCCCGTCACTAGTGATGTGGGCACCATGCTAGTATCAGCCTAAGTAATCAATAATGCCCTGTCCCATAATGGGTAGAGTGGTTGCACATGTTTGGTTGGGACGGTAATCACACATAAATCTAATCCATCATTTTACCCACACACGAGATCTTTCTTGGCACACCACTTCTTCCTCAAGTGATGACCTAACTCAACATCACCCTCGGGCATTAGGGGCACCCGATGGGGTTTTCAACTTGAATGCAACAACGAAGGATTCATGGCACATATGCATCACTATGCATCGCAACTAATCTTTTGTCATTGCATCTAAGCACATGGTAAAGATCATGAGTAGGGTATGCATCATGTGGTGGCTTTCAACTAGTTCACCACCGTCACTCTTATCATCATGCATTCGGAAATAAAAGGGTTCGGAGGAACACAAGGGGTATCATAGTCAAAGGGCGGCTTGCCTGGATTGGCTTGGTCTTCAAGGTCTTCAAATCCTTCCCCTCCTTCTTCTTCAGCAACCTCATGAAACACGGTATCTAATTGTCGCAATAAACAACGGGAAAATAACAGAAAATCCAAAGTGCTCAGAAAAATGTCAACTTATTTTTATAAACTACTAGAGGGAAAACTAAGATGGCAAAAATTATTAGTTTGAGATTTGGAGTGACAGAAGGGGGTATATGAATTTTTGAACAGAGGTTTTAGTGTTCAAATATAGATTTAAATTTGAACAGAACATAAAAGGTCCATGGATATGGGTGAAAGCGACATCATTAAATAGGTTGGAATTTTACAAGTTTTTACGAACTAGAATTAATTCATTTGGATAAATATTTAATCCTGTGGAATTATTTAAAAACTTAACAGAAAAGAAAAAGGAAAAGGGCTGCTGTGCAACTGGGCCAGAACGGCACAGTGCAGCAGGCCCAAAGGGGAACTAGCCGAGCGCACGGGTGCCTGCGCGCGCGCCAGGTTTCAAACCTGACGAGCGGGGCCCGGCGTCAGTGAGAGGAGAGAGAGGCGAGGGCGAGGAGAGGCTGACAGGCGGGGTCCGCCTGTCATCCCTAACCCTCCGGCAGAGGGCCGGCGAGCTCACTGGCGGCGATTCGGGGCACGGTAGGGCGAGCTAAGGGCAGGGACGGAGTCAGCGTGGAGTCGCCGATCTGATGGAGGTGGAGTTGGTCGCCGGAGTGGCCTGGTTCGCCGGCAGGGAGGAGGCACGGCGGAGATGCTTTGGGTGGAGGTGGTTCCGGCCGTTTCCGGAAGCTGTAGAGAGAGGAAACGAGGGGAAAATGATCAGTGGGGTTTTGTGGTTCTAGATCGACCGAGAGGAGCGGCAGGGAGGGCCTGTACCGAGCGGACGGCGGCGAGCCGCCGCGGTGGAGCTCGAGCTCGATCTCGAGCTCGGGCCTGTCTAGAGGGGAGTGAGTCGCGTAGGGGGATGATTAGGTGGGTGAGAGAGCGGTTCGTGAGGAGAGGAGGGGCGCGGGTTGTCCTTTTTTAGGCGAACGGCGAGGTGCCGTGGACCCGTGCGCCGGCGAGCTTCTGCCCGTTGCCACTGGGCTCGGGAGGAGCCGGGGTGGTATGTGTGGTGTTGTTGGATGCGGTCCAGAGCCGGGGAGAGGAAGAGAGAGAGCAGGGGGAGTCCAGAGCAGCGCGCGTGCGAGGAGGCTCATTGGAGCTCTCGGGCGGCCGTCGCGCGTGCGAGCTGGGGCGAGAGGAGGGAGAAGGAGGAGGGGGACAGAGCCGGGGCGCGTTGCGGACGTCGAGGCGCATCGACTGGCACGAGTGGGAGGCTCGAGGTGGTCGGGCGCTGCGGATTGGAGGAGGCTACAGTGCGGGAGCGCACTGTAGCGTGCTCCAGAGCGCCCAAATGGCCGGCATGGCCGTGTCTCACGCGCTCTGGGCGCGGCCACCGTGTCCATTGGCCCTAGGGGCAAGTAAACAATGCAGGAGAGTCGTTGGATGCCTGGGAAATCTTCTAGAAGAAGAGGGGGCTGAGATAGAATGGTGAAAACTGCTGTCCAGAATGCCATTTGGGTTTTACCCCCACTCAATCATGGAGCTGAGGCCAGAAAAGAGTTGCTGGAGGTGCAGGGCAGCCTGAGGGAGCTGTGGTAAAAATTTGGGCTCAATGAGACTAACAAAAGGGGTGAAAGTGGTAACTTTGGAAAATCACCAGAAGGTGTTTGATGTGGTTTTGGGCAACCTAATGATTTTCATTAGACATGAGACTTAACAGGATTAAATGGCATATGGAAATAGGGTGCTCCACCAAGTTTGGGCTCATTTGAAGAAACTTGCCAATGTAACTTTGGTGAACCCTAGAAATCAACAGAAATGGTTTCACCATGTTTGAGTTAAGCTAATCATCCCCCCTTGATGCACCACTTGGTGTAGTGTCATCATTTGGGGTTGTGATCATGCCCACAAAGTTTGAAGCCCCAAGTAAAAAGTTGGTAATTTAAAGTTGTTCAAACTTGAATTTGAACAGAAATGGTTTTGGGGTACTCTGATCAAGTTACCCTTCTCCAAAGCTTGTGCCATTTGGTCTAGATGCATTATTAGACCATTCTAGCATGTGTACCAAGTTTGAGAGCATTTGGACAAGTTTGGCAATGTAAAGTTGCTCAAACTTCAAATATGGATAGAATGGTTTTGAGGGGTTTTGATGACGTTTTATTGCTTCCCAAGGCATGGGGCTTGGCAAGATCATCACATATGTTATATATGCCATGATAGAATTTCCCTGGAATTTTTAGAGAATATTTCCTTTGTAAATATTTCAAATGCTTGAAATATCCAGAAAGGGTTTCTGAGGGATTTGTCCAATATTTTGAACATGACCAAGTGTTGAAACTCTTATATATGGACAATATATGTCCTGGGAGTCAGCCTGGATTTTGGCAAAAAATTTTGAAATAGTTAAATAATTTATCCCTATTAAAGACCATTTCTGGCCTTAAGAAAAAGCCTTTAAATAAAATAGGAAAATAACTTTTAAAATTATATTTTTGTGGTTTATGGGAGTCCTATATCTACTAGGTTTCCAATATACTCTTTGAAATAATTTTCTCACCCTAAATCAAGCACTTGCAGTGCAAACCTCAATTCAGGGTTTTTTGGAAAACTAATCTTTTTGAAAATACTTTTTGGCCAAAATATTTTTGTAAGAAAATACTATACTGTTATATACACTTGGTATGATCAACTGGCAGAAGTCTTGGGGTAAGGAGATGAAATCTACAAGAGGGAGTAGTTGACTTTAAAGAGCACTTGAGAATCACTGAGAGAAAAACGTAATTCCAAATAAAAGCCAAATGATGCCAAAAAATATTGCTGGTCCAAATTTTCATGCTTTATTGATGCAAATGACATGTTACAATGCAGGGTGCAACAGAACTACCCCCCTTACAAGAATCTCGTCCCCGAGATTCCTAAACTAGGTCTTAAGAGAGATCGGGATACTCGGATCTAAGATATAGTCTTCACGTTCCCAGGTTGCTTCTGCTTCCGTGTGGTTGTTCCACTAGACCTTGAAGTACTTGATGGTGCGGCTTCGCGTCCGTCGTTCTGCTTCATCCAGAACGCGAATGGGCTTCTCCCCGTAGGTCAAATCAGGCTGAAGATCAATGGCTTGGTGATCAACATCCTTGTAGAGGTCAGGCTTGTTCGGAACTTGGAGACACTTCCGGAGTTGTGACACGTGGAATACGTTGTGCACATCGGATAGCTCAGGTGGTAGTTCCAACTGGTAAGCCACTTCTCCTCGTTGTGCAGTGATCTCAAAGGGTCCAATGAACCTTGGTGCGAGCTTCCCCTTAACATGGAAACGCTTGGTTCCCTTAAGAGGAGTTACTCGCAAGTACACGTGGTCTCCGACACAGAAACTCATATCTCGGCGATGAGTGTCATCATAGCTCTTCTGCCTTGCTTTGGCTGCCTTCAAACGTTCTCTGACTAGTTGGACTTGCTCTTCTGCTTTGCGGAGAATATCTGGTCCAAAGACTAGTCCTTCTCCGGTCTCTGACCAGTTGAGGGGTGTGCGACACTTGCGTCCATACAGCACCTCAAATGGTGTCATTTGAAGGCTCCACTAATAACTGTTGTTATAGGAGAACTCGGAAAAAGGGAGGCAATCTTCCCACTTGGCTCCGTATGCCAAGACGCAGGCTCGGAGCATGTCTTCGAGAATTTGATTTACTTGCTCTGTCTGACCTCCGGTCTGCGGGTGGAAAGCCGTGCTGAAAGACAACTTGGTTCCCAAGGCTTCTTGGAACTTCTTCCAGAACCTTGAGGTGAACTGGGTTCCTCGATCTGACACAATCTCCTTGGGAACACCATGAAGGCTTACGATTTTGTCGATGTAGAGAGTTGCCAGCTGGTAGCCATCATAAGTAGTCTTGACAGAAATGAAATGGGCTACCTTGGTCAAATGGTCGACTATGACCCAGATGGAGTCATGTCCTTTATTCGACCTTGGTAATCCAGTGATGAAGTCCATTCCGACTTTATCCCACTTCCACTCAGGAACCTTGAGTGGTTGGAGCAATCCAGCGGGTCGCTGATATTCAGCCTTGACCCTCTGGCACACATCACACTTTGCAACATAGGTTGCCATCTCTCTTTTCATCCCGTGCAACCAGAATATTTCCTTCAAGTCCTGATACATCTTGGTTCCTCCAGGGTGGATGGAATACAGAGTGTCGTGGGCCTCTTGCAGGATCAGGTTCTTCAGCTCCATTTTGTTTGGTACACAGATGCGGCCTTTGTACCAAACAATCCCGTGCTCGTCCTCGGAGAATCCTGGGGCCTTGCCTAGCTTCATCTTCTTCTTGATGCCTTCAATGCTTGCGTTCCCACCTTGTGCCTTCTTGACTTCGTCCATCAGGGTTGGTTTGACTTCCAGATTGTCTAGAAATCCAGGGGTGACCAATTCCAAACTGAATTGTTCCAGCTCTTCAAACAAGGCTGGCTGCCTTTTTTGAATTATGGCATTCAGGGAGCAAGCCTTTCTGCTTAAGGCATCGGCTACCATGTTAGCCTTCCCGGGGTGATATTGAACACTGAGGTCATAATCTTTGATTAGTTCCAACCATCTTCGTTGCCTCATGTTCAATTCCGTCTGGGTGAAAATGTACTTCAGACTTTTGTGGTCTGTGAATATCTCACACCGTTTCCCTAGTAGTTAATGTCGCCATGTCTTCAAGGCATGAACCACTTCTGCTAACTCAAGATCCTAAGTAGCGTAGTTCTCTTCATGAGGTCGTAGCTGCCTTGAGAGGTAAGCTATGACTCGGCCTTCTTGCATCAGAACGCTTCCCAATCCGGTTCGAGAGGCATCACAATATATCACGAACTCCTTGTGAATATCAGGTGTTGCCAGAACTGGGGCGGTGGTCAATCTCTTCTTGAGCTATTGGAAGCTTTCTTCGCATTTTGGCGTCCATTCGAACTTCTTGTCCTTCTTCAGGAGCTGAGTCATTGGCCGGGCAATGCTAGAGAATCCTTCCACGAATTTGCAGAAATAGGCCGCAAGTCCGAGGAAGCTTCTGACTTCCTTGACGGTCGTTGGAGATTGCCATTGGGTCACAGCTTCGATCTTTGCGGGATCAATTGACAATCCTTCTTTGGTCAAGACATGACCTAAGAATCCAACTTTATGTAGCCAAAACACACACTTGCTGAATTTGGCGTATAGTTGGTGCTCTCGAAGCTTGTCTAGGACCATCCTCAAATGTTGCTCGTGCTCTTGCTCCGTCTTTGAGAAGACAAGAATGTCATCAATGAAGACAACAACAAACTTGTCCAAATATTCCATGAAGACTTTATTCATGAGATACATGAAGCTGGGGCATTGGTTAACCCAAAAGACATGACCATGCACTCGTACAGGCCATATCTGGTTACAAATGTCGTCTTCAGAATATCTTGGGGTCTGATCTTTAGTTGGTAGTACCCAGATCTGAGGTCGATCTTGGAGAACACCTTGGCTCCGGTGAGTTGATCAAACAGATCTTCAATCTTGGGAAGTGGATACTTGTTCTTGATTGTAACCTCATTGAGGGACCGGTAGTCAATGCATAAGCGGATGGTACCGTCCCTTTATGCCACAAACGGAACAGGTGATCCCCAAGGGGAGGCACTTGGGCGGATAAATCCCTTCCTCAGCTGCTCTTCCAGTTGCTTCTTCAACTCGGCTAATTCTTCCGTCCCCATTCTATAAGGCTTCTTATAGAATGGGTCCTGCCCCGGGCATGAGCTCGATGATGAACTCAACGTCACGGTCAGGGGGCATTCCCGGTAGCTCATCCGGAAAGACATCGGGATACTCGCATACTACCGGTACTTGCTCCAGTCCAACTTCAGACAGACAGTTGACTTGAGTATTTTGAGCAGAAGAGGAGTTGGAAGCAAACTTAACCTCGACTCCTTGGTCATTGGTCACAATGACAGTCCGATTAGCACAATCTAATAGGCCTTGGTGCTTGTTGAGCAAATTCATGCCTAGGATCACATCCAAGCCTTGTGATCTCAGGACAATAAGGTCTGCTAGGAAATCTACCCCGTTAATGGTAATACTGACTCCCTTACAGCCTATCTTGGCTCTCATCTCTGCTCCGGGGGTTTGTACTACCATGGGGATATTCAGGGGTGTAGGGGTCATGCCACTTTTTAATGAAAATCTTTGAGTGACAAATGAATGCGTGGCTCCAGAATCAAACAAGACAGTTGCAGGTGTTGAGTTGACAAGGAACGTACCCAGCACGACGTCCGGGTCTTCCTGGGCTTCTTCAGCAGTGACGTGATTCACACGCCCCTTCCCATGGTTAGGCGGGTTGCGAGGAGCTTGGTTCCTTGGTGGCATCCCGCGGCCTTGTCCTAGGTTCTGCGCATTGGGGTGCGGGGCATCAGGCTTCTTGTTGGGGCACACCCTTGAGATGTGTCCTGACTGACCACATCCAAAGCAAGTGACTTGGTTTGGATTATTGATCTTGTTGCCACCACTGTTATTGGGGTTGAATGCTAGCCTTGGGTTGGCATACTGCTGAGGCTAATATTTGGTGTGAGGTGCAGGAGCTCTTGGATGTTGGTAGGATGGCTTGACCGGGGCTGGCTACCACGGGCGAGGCTTCTGGTTGCTGGAACTTCCCTTGCTGATCATCTTGCGCTTACGAGTGTCTTCCAGAGCACGCCGCTTGTCTTCAAGCATGAGTGCATTGTTCACCAGGTCAGGGATGGTTGGGCAGTCACACACGACAAGCGAGTACTGCAGAGTCTGATTGAGGCCTTCCATGAAGCGCTCCCTTTTCGGAGCATCAGTGCTGACATCTTCAGGGGCATACCTTGACAGAACACTAAACATCTGCATGTACTCCTTGACACTGCCTCTTCCTTGCTTCAGGGCTCGAAACTCATGCTTTTTGATAGCCATGATTCCGGAAGGAATATGGGCCTTGCGGAATTCTGCCTTGAAGTTGTCCCAAGTGATGTCTTGCCCAGCATGCATGACCTTGAATCCATCCCACCAAGCTCTAGCAGCCCCCCCCCCCCCCGAGGCAGTGGGCAGCATAAGCCACCTTCTCACAGTCTTCGATGCAACCGACTAGTTCCAGCAAGTCCTCAATGGTGCGGACCCAGTCGTCTGCATCCAGGGGTTCAGCAGTCTCGATGAAAGTTGGCGGTGCATGCTTCTTGAACTCTGCCAACGTGGAACGTCCAGTGCCATTCCCCGCCGGCTGGCGGTTGTTGGTGACAGCTTGAGCAATCATCTGAAGGGCTGCGGTGTTGGCTTGGCGTTCCTCTCGGAAATCCTGGAGAAGCTGAGTCATGTCCATGTTCGGAGGAGGTGGTGGTGGAGCTTGGTCGTGGGTTAGGTCTTGGCCGGCCTCTGATTGGGCGGATGCTCCGGCTTCAGGCTGCTGGGTAGAGGTACCAGTATGAGTTACAACAGGCATCCTGTTGGAGCGATAAAAGGTCTCATGATTTGGAAGAGGGAAAGCAATAAAGATGGGTGCCTAGTAAGGGGGTGGGTGTGACACTAATCATCTTCATGCAAGGGACGAAAGGGGCCAAACACATTCATTAAAATCCAAATGGGTGATGCAGGCGTTTACGTATTCCCGAAGGGAAGATACGACGTACATCCAAACACAACAAAAGCAAATACTAGATGGCTTCATATGAACCATACAAGGACTCGACTTCGCATAAGGGTTACACGACCTATCCTACCGTAGAGGTCGTGAACTGGCGTATCCGAGTTGCAAATAATGCCTAAGCGGCGGAATGCTTGGTCGCGTATTCTGGCTCTTCTGGGTCTTCCTCCTTGTCTTCATCTGTCTGGGCCCCCTTATCACTTGAGGGTGTGGGGGAATGGAGGAGTTGGATACGGCGGTGTTTTGTCGGTGGTGCAGGGAAAAGCTTGCGATATTCCCTTGCCGTCATACGGCATCGCTGGGGTGGCTCTTCATCCTTGGAAGGTACATCTCCTGAGGGCCTTCCGCCTCGATACACGATAGCGGACCGTCCGGGAGGTGCACCCTCCTTCTTGATCCTATCTGTCTTCTCTTGTGCTCGACGAAGAAGTGCCTTGGTCTTGTGAAGTTCTTCTCGGAGCTTCATCGATTCCCAGGCCAAATCTTGTGCCAAGCTGTCGGCACATAGGGTGAAGTAGGTCTGGAATCGAAGTGGAAGTCCTTCCTTCAGTGGAGGGGCTTGCGCGTTGCTCTCATCTTCACCTTCCTTCCGGTAAGGCAAGAAGCGGGTTGTCATCTTGGCTGCCATCTCCGGAAGAAGCTCGCGGAGACGGGTTAGTGCCTTGTGTGCAGCAGCCTCGACATTGAGGGGTAGTGTTGTCATCTGGGGTCCCTCGAAGAACCAACTTGTGGGAGGATCGTTTCCCTTCACGATCACTTCCACATGGTACTCCACCTCAGTGTCATTAACCCAATGCTCATGGTAGGTGAGGATGGGTGCTCGATGGAACTGGCACTCCTCGAGGCTATCCTCGAGAAGCAAGGGGAACCCAGTGGTCAGGTGCTCTTCAGGTACAGTGGCCATCTACAAAGGTTGAATAGGAGAGGTTAATAAGCTGATGATATCTCAGGTTTGGTAAGGTTTAGAAAAGAAGAGAGGTTCAGAAGGTTTTTGAAAAGGGTCTCATCTAACTAACGCCCATGCTAACTAAGGCTTCCAACAGTCAGGATGGCTCTGATACCAGCTCTATGGGGAACCCGACTTAAGAGTCGAGATCACCGAATGCACGTGTACAGTGATCCCAGAGATCAATGCTCACTGAACACACAGAAGCTGAATAACAAGTCTTACATCCATACATACCGTATTACACAAATTATGGCCATTATGGCCAAGTCTTACATAGATAAAGCCTCATGGGCTGAATAGCAAATAAACTCGAATAGCGGAAGTCTTCGTAGATAAGTAGAACCCATGCCATCTGCCTTAACCCTACATGCATTCCGACTGGGAAAGCGTCCTAGTTCGCATGTTCGTCTCCATAGAATCCTTCTTCAAATTCCTGCTCCTCCATGCCTGGCCAATTAAATAACCAGTGTCAAGCCAATGAGTACTTTGAATGTACTCGCAAGCAACCCATGATTTGGTTCAAGGTAACAATGCAATTGTACAACAATGAGCAACCTAGCTACAAGCTAGATTAAATATTCTACCATTTGTGAAACATGCATCAATGTACTTGGGTAACCTCGAAGATAGGTTACAGATATCAACATGAATAGAGTTCAATTCTTTATCAACGAGTCAAGTCACCACCTTGACTCAACACACACACACACTTTCACCGAGGTTGTAAAATTCTGGACATAGTTTAAGTAGCACCTCCCAACTGTCCATGACCGTGGACACGGCTATTCGAATAGTTTTACACTCTGCAGAGGTTACGCACTTTACCCACAAGATCCGGGAAGCTTTCATGTCACCCACGATCCCACAGTACCTCAAGTACTCGGGGGAAGCACCCGGTCATTACCTTTCCCAAGACGACACTAACATAGGGTCCACTCGTTGGTGCATGGCCCTCGTGTACAAACGATAGATCATGGGACTCGCCCTTTTACAATATCTCGCGTACATGAAGGGACCAACAGTGTGTCCGGTGCCCTGTAAAAACAGTCATGGTCGCCTATCCAAGCACGACCCCGTCCCGGGAGTGACCTCAAGTCTCCCCCGTCACTAGTGATGTGGGCACCATGCTAGTATCAGCCTAAGTAATCAATAATGCCCTGTCCCATAATGGGTAGAGTGGTTGCACATGTTTGGTTGGGACGGTAATCACACATAAATCTAATCCATCATTTTACCCACACACGAGATCTTTCTTGGCACACCACTTCTTCCTCAAGTGATGACCTAACTCAACATCACCCTCGGGCATTAGGGGCACCCGATGGGGTTTTCAACTTGAATGCAACCACGAAGGATTCATGGCACATATGCATCACTATGCATAATCTTTTGTCATTGCATCTAAGCACATGGTAAAGATCATGAGTAGGGTATGCATCATGTGGTGGCTTTCAACTAGTTCACCACCGTCACTCTTATCATCATGCATTCGGAAATAAAAGGGTTCCGAGGAACACAACGGGTATCATGGTCAAAGGGCGGCTTGCCTGGATTGGCTTGGTCTTCAAGCTCTTCAAATCCTTCCCCTCCTTCTTCTTCAGCAACCTCGTCAAACACGGTATCTAATCGTCGCAATAAACAACGGGAAAATAACAGAAAAACCATAGTGCTCAGAAAAATATCAACTTATTTTTATAAAATACTAGAGGGAAAACTAAGATGGCAAAAATTCTTAGTTTGAGATTTGGAGTGACAGAATGTGGTATATGCATTTGTGAAAAGAGGTTTTAGTGTTCAAATATAGATTTAAATTTGAATAGAATAGAAAAGGTCCATGGATATGGGTGAAAGTGACATCATTAAATAGGTTGGAATTTTACAAGTTTTTAGGAACTGGAATTAATTCATTTGGATAAATATTTAATCCTGTGGAAATATTTAAAAACTTAACAGAAAAGAAAAAGGAAAAGGGCTGCTGTGCAACTGGGCCAGAACGGCCACAGTGCAGCAGGCCCAAAGGGGAACCAACCCATCGCACGGGCGCCTGCGCACACGCTAGGTTTCAAACCTGACGGGCGGGGCCCGGCGTCAATGAGAGGAGAAAGAGGCGAGGGCGAGGAGAGGTTGACACGCGGGGTCCGCCTGTCATCCCTAACCCTCCGGCAGAGGGCCGGCGAGCTCACAGGCGGCGATTCGAGGCACGGCAGGGCGAGCTAAGGGCAGGGACGGAGTCAGCGTGGAGTCGGTGATCTGATGGAGGTGGAGTTTGTCGCCGGAGTGTCCTAGTTCACCGGCGGCGAGGAGGCACGGCGGAGATGCTTCGGGTGGAGGTGGTTCCGGCCGTTTCTGGCAGCTGCGGAGAGGGGAAACGAGGGGAAAATGATCAGTGGGGTTTTGTGGTTCTAGATCGAGTGAGAGGAGCGGCGGGGAGGGCCTGTACCGACCGGACGACGGTGAGCCGCCGCGGCGGAGCTCGAGCTCGATCTCGAGCTCGAGCTCGGGCCTGTCTGGAGGGTAGTGAGTGGCGTAGGGGGATGATTAGGTGGGTGAGAGAGCGGTTGGTGAGGAGAGGAGGGGCGCGGGGTGTCCTTTTATAGGCGAACGGCAAGGTGCCGTGGACCTGTGCGCCGGCGAGCTTCTGCCCGTTGCCACTGGGCTCGGGAGGAGCTGGGGAGGTGTCTGTGGTGTTGCTGGATGTGGTCCAGAGCCGGGGAGAGGAAGAGAGAGAGCAGGGGGAGGCTAGAGTAGCGCGCGTGCGAGGAGGCTCATTGGAGCTCTCGGGCAGCCGTCGCGCGTGCGAGCTGGGGCGAGAGGAGGAAGAAGGAGGAGGGGGATAGAGCCGGGGCGCGTTGCGGATGTCGAGGCGCATCGACTGGCGCGAGGGGGAGGCTCGAGGTGGTCGAGCGCTGCGGATTGGAGGAGGCTATAGTGCGGGAGCGTACTGTAGCGTGCTCCATAGCGCCCAAATGGCCGGCATGGCCGTGTCTCACGCGCTCTGGGCGCGGCCACCGTATCCTAGGGGCAAGTAAACAATGCAGGAGAGCCGTTGGATGCCTGGGAAATCTTCTAGAAGAAGAGGGGGCTGAGATAGAATGGTGAAAACTGCTATCCAGAATGCCATTTGGGGTTTTACCCCTACTCAATCATGGAGCTGAGGCCAGAGAAGAGTTGCTGGAGGTGCAGGGGAGCCCGAGGGAGCTGTGGTAAAAAGTTGGGCTCAAGGAGACTAAGAAAAGGGGTGAAAGTGGTAACTTTGGAAAATCACCAGAAGGTGTTTGATGTGGTTTTGGGCAACCTAATGATTTTCATTAGACATGAGACTTAACAGGATTAAATGGCATATGGAAATAGGGTGCTCCACCAAGTTTGGGCTCATATGAAGAAACTTGCCAATGTAACTTTGGTGAACCCTAGAAATCAACAGAAATGGTTTCACCATGTTTGAGTTAAGCTAATCACCCCCCCCCCCCTTGATGCACCACTTTGTGTAGTGTCATCATTTGGGGTTGTGATCATGTCCACAAAGTTTGAAGCCCCAAATAAAAATTTGGTAATGTAAAGTTGTTCAAACTTGAATTTGAACAGAAATGGTTTTGGGGTACTCTGATCAAGTTACCCTTCTCCAAAGCTTGTGCCATTTGGTCTAGATGCATTATTAGACCATTCTAGCATGTGTACCAAGTTTGAGAGCATTTGAACAAGTTTGGCAATGTAAAGTTGCTCAAACTTCAAATATGGACAGAATGGTTTTGAGGGATTTTGATGATGTTTTCTTGCTTCCCAAGGCATGGGGCTTGGCAAGATCATCACATATGTCATATATGACATGCTCGAATTTCCCTGGAATTTTTAGAGAATATTTCCTTTGTAAATATTTCAAAAGCTTGAAATATCCAGAAAGGGTTTCTGAGGGATTTGTCCAATATTTTGAACATGACCAAGTGTTGAAACTCTTATGTATGGACAATATATGTCCTATGAGTCTCCCTGAATTTTGGCAAATATTTTTGAAATAGTTAAATAATATTTCCCTATTAAAGACCATTTCTGGCCTTAAGAAAAAGCCTTTAAATAAAATAGGAAAATAACTTTTAAAATTATATTTTTGTGGTTTATGGGAGTCCTATATCTACTAGGTTTCAAATATACTCTTTGAAATAATTTTCTCACCCTAAATCAAGCACTTGCAGTGCAAACCTCAATTCAGGGGTTTTTGGAAAACTAATCTTTTTGAAAATACTTTTTGGCCAAAATATTTTTGTAAGAAAATACTATACTGTTATATACAGTTGGTATGATCATTGAGCGGAAGTCTTGGGGTAAGGATATGAAATCTACAAGAGGGAGTAGTTGACTTTAAAGAGCACTTGAAAATCACTGAGAGAAAAACTTAATTCCAAATAAAAGCCAAATGATGCCAAAATATTTTGCTGGTCCAAATTTTCATGCTTTATTGATGCAAATGACATGTTACAAAATGCAGGGTGCGACAGTGTAGTGTGGCGCCGTCGTGGCGGGCGCTACACAAAAAGTTCAGAGGTGTGAAATTATTTCACGGGCAGTTCATTCTGTGAATTGATTTCGCCAAGAGGTCAAAATTGTCAAATTTGCCAGTAAATGAGCCAAATAGACTGACAAAGCTGGCTCCTGACCGTGCCCTACTTTCCCTGCTGCAGTCTCTGCAAATTGGCCGCCTAATTAGCCTGACACCCCAAATGGCCTACTACTACAGTCTCCACATCATGAATCTTGGCATAGCTGTACGTACCGGATAAGAGGGTGCCGGGACTCCAGGGTACTGTCGCACCTTTTCGATTGATACATCGTATCAATGTGCTTGCTCCTTTCATGCAGCACAGGATCCTTGCGTGGAGAAGTTGTAGACTCGCCGTCAACATTGAGCACCACTTGTTCCGCATCTCGATCCATAAGATCACCATGTAGCCTTCCTAGCCACACACCTTGACACACCGCAACGGTAGCAGCAATATACTGTATTGCATCAACTGCGGGTACTTTACTCTTATTACTCAGCTCAAGACGACATTTCATTGGACGGTCAATTGAATTGCAATATTTCATACCACAATTTTCAAGTATCTTCTTTGTGTATGCCTCCTCGCATAGTGTGATCCCTTCCATCTTTTGATGTACCTCTATACCGGGGTAGTAGCTCAAAAGACCGAGATCATCTCTTCATGTGCTCCAGTAATCAATAGGTCGTCGACGCAGATGCCAACTAGTAGCTGATCTCTTCCTTCAAATCGCTTGTACATTGCATGCTCTAGTGGGGCTTTCTCAAATCCAAGAGATATTAATGTCCGATCAAGTTTGATGTTCCACCTCCGACAGCCTTGGCGTAGCCCGTACAAGACTTTGTGTAGCTTTAGTACCTTGTTCTCTTCTTCCACTTTGATGAACCCGGATGGTTGATACACATCTTATTCTATCTTGCGGGTCAAAGTCGCGGATTTTACTTCCATGTGATGTATCTTCCATGATTCGTGATCCGCAAGAGCGATAAGTAATCTCAGATTCCATCTATCGTGTACGTACTCTTTGGAACCTTCCTCTTGCACGTACTCTTTGGCTACTATCTTTCTTGACCTTGAATTCCCACTTGAGTTCTATGGCACTATGTCTGTTGAGAAGATCCACTATGACGTCAACACTCCTCCATATTTGCTTCTTCAGAATTTTCCGATTCCTCGAGGTGCAAATTTCATTACCCTTTACTTTTCATCTTCGCCGAATTTATCTGAAACCCACCTTCTAGAGAGAAGTCTAACACGCGTCGTTCTTGTGCAACAGAAGAAGACACACTTGCTTCTGAAAGTGTCAAATTCCCTGCTTCTGGTGATTTGGGACCTCCCAAACTGCAAACCAAAGAGTCTACAGCACAAGAGCTGCTGTTTTCTGACCCGTCCACTTTTTCTAGACGTTGCCCATCTTCTGGCACATCCATATGATGGCTTTCCTGTGGTGATGAGCTCTTCTCAAGAGAGCTAACTGCATACAATTTGTAGTGGTCATCACCAACCATCTCACTTGGCCAACTCGTACATTCACTAGGTTGTGCGCTACCCAGGTAACTTTTTCTGCTGCTGCCTAGGAGCGTTATCTGCCGAGCATCGTCACGTCAGGCATCACGTCTTTGCCGTCTTCTTGTGTGACCACATAGTCACACATGGTGTCGTGGACTTCTGACGCCACATCTTTGCCTGCTACTAGCACGATCACACCCTCACGCCTTGCGTCTTGATCTTCTGGCGCCACAACTTCGCCCAGGGTTACTTGCGCGGATGCACTCACCGGACCGCTGTCCAGCTGACCAAGATCATCTAGATCCTCCTTGTCCACTAGCTCACACATCAACATCATATCCCCATCGTCTCCTTCCTCATCCACGAGCGTCCGCTTCTTCGGTGCTTCTTCGTAGCCAGCCTTGAAGTGACCGAGGAGGCCACACTTATGACACCTCACTTTTTTATGTCAAACTTCCTCCTCGGTGGTGCGGGTGCATCCTCGCCATCCGAGTCGGTGAAGTTCTTTCTCGCTGAGCACTGCTTCCCTTTCTTCTTGCTACTACTCCTAAATCCGCCTTGCTTTTCTAGGGTGACCCACTGCGCCTTCGTGAGCATCACAAGCTCGTCGTTCCTCCCGTCCCCAAGACTGTACCACATACGCTCATCGTGAGCCTTGTACCTTACGAAAATATCATCGATGGAGAGAGTCGTGAGATCGACGCACTGCTCGATTGTCGTGACAATTTCCAGGTACCGGGGAGGGGCCGCACGCAAGAAACAACGGAAATCCGAGGCCTCCACGAGGTTTTCTCCAAGCGTGCGAATCCGAATGACGAGAGTTGCCACCCGTGAAGCGAACACGTCCACCCCGTGAGGTTGTCTTTTCTGCTAAGTCCTAGTTTTGGCATAATAAAGTTGCATCTTTGCATCCTTGTAACTTGATGTGTGTATGTCCAAATTGAGTGTATAATATGTCAAAATGATCGTGGTGATATGCTCTTGTAGGATCGAAAGTATGTCTAGAGGGGGGGTGATTAGACTACTTGACAATATAAAATTTTTGCCTTTAGATCATGAACAGTTTTTGGCAGTTTCACAATTATGATCAATTCAAGTATCACCCTACACATGCAATTCTAGAGTATAAGCAGCGGAAAGTAAATTGCACATGTAGTAAAGAGAGGTGGAGAAGATCAAACGCAGTTTGGAGACACGGAGATTTTTGTCGTGGTTCCGATAGGTGGTGCTATCGTACATCCACGTTGATGGAGACTTCAACCCACGGAGGGTAACGGCTGCGCGAGTCCACGGAGGGCTCCACCCACGAAGGGTCCACGAAGAAGCAACCTTGTCTATTCCATCATGGCCTACGCCCACGGAGGACTAGCCTTACTCGGGGTAGATCTTCACGAAGTAGGCGATCTCCTTGCCCTTACAAACTTCTTGGTTCAACTCCACATCTCAAAGACGGAGGCTCCCAAGCGACACCTAACCAATCTAGGAGGCACCACCCTCCAAAAGGTAATAGATGTGGTTGATGATGATGAACTCCTTGCTCTTGTGCTTCAAATGATAATCTCCCCAACACTCAACTCTCCTCACTGATATGGCTGTGGTGGAAGAAAGGATTGAGTGGAAAGCAACTTGGGAAGGCTAGAAATCAAGTTTCATATGGTAGGAATGGAATGACTTGATCTCAACACAAGGGTAGGTAGTTCTCTTCTCAGAAAGTGTATGATAGGAGTGGTAGACTTTCTGATGGCTCTCTCCACGAATGAAGAGGGGGTGGAGGGGTATATATAGCCTCCACACAAAATCCAACCGTTACACACATAATTGAGCAATCTCGGTGAGACCGAAGTGAAAACTCGGTCAGCCCAAAAGTTCAAATATAGTGAACGTTGGGGTTTTCGGTGGGACCGAAAATACCATCTCGGTGTGTCCGATATGAGTCAAAGGTAGGAGCTTTCCATTCTCGGTGGGACCGAAATTAACAACTCGGATATTCCGATATGATGTCAATTGGTTACAGAAGGTTGGCAGTCCAGTTTCGGTGAGACCGAACTCAAAATCGGATGGACCGAAATATCTAGGGTTTGGAAGAATAGCTGAGGTGGTTCATCTCGGTGGGACTGGGTTTGCAGAATCGGTTGGTCCGAGATTACTTATGAGTGTGTTAAGTAGTGAAAGGTGCTGATAGTTGAAGGAGCTAAATCACTAAGCACTTGAGCAACCAGATCATCAACACAACCTCATCCCCTTTTAATAGTATTGGCTTTTCCTATGGACTCAATGTGATCTTTGATCACTAAACCAAAAATGGAGTCTTGAGCTTTTGCCAATGCTTGTCTTAGCATTTTGAGGGGTCCACTTCCTCAGACATTTCCATACCCATATCATCAAACTTCTCTGAAATGATTCTCAAGTAAATATTAGTTCAATGATATATATGTTGTTATTAATTACCAAAACCACCCGGGGATTAGTTGCACTTTCAATCTCCCCCTTTTTGGTAATTGATGACAACATATAGATCAAAGCTTCGACAAAAGATATAATCAATGAATAATATCGTCGCTTTGAGAAGTATGTGATAAACAAGAGCTCCCCCTAAATTTGTGCATTATTTAAAATTTGCGTTTGAATACAAATGCACAATCGATTAGGATTATGGATCACTCTTCCATGTCACATACATCTTGGTGGAGCGCACAAAATGATAAGAATGAATAACATGCACCCAATCACCAAGACAAGAGTAAATGACCTTACAAGAATGAATAGCATATGATAAGCATTAAGTACACATTAAAGCATAGTATGACCAAGCACTCATTAAGGTAGCATCAAACGTAGTAGCAAGCACACTGAAAGTATCGAAAGACCAAAAGAAACAAATGTATCTCAAAGAAACCGGCAAAAGAACGAAAGAGCACTCTCTCTCTCGAAGCCCTATGATCTATACAATTTCTCCCCCTTTGGCAACAAGTTACCAAATAGTTCGAAAAGGTATAGAGCTAAGCGTCACTGTGGGCTCTGCTGGCGGCTCCCGTCTGGGTAGATGTCGGAGTAGAAATGACGGCATCGGCGAAGACTTCTGCTGATGTCTGCGCTGGAGGAGTGGATGCTGGAGCTGTAGCTGGAGTAACTACTGGAGCTGTAGGAGGTGCTGAAGTGGTAGCCCTAGAGTCAGTCACTGGGATAGCTGCAGATCTGGATCCTCTGGGAACCTGAGCAGTCTGGCGATGAGAGTCCTGGACTAGATCATCCTGCATGAGCTCTGCTCTCTCCTGCCTTGCTTCCTCCATGTCTGCCTCAAGCTTGTTGACGGACACCTGAATCTCAGTCAGCTTCACGTCCAGAGCGTGGATCTTGTCCTCAACAATCCTCTCTAGGCTTTCCTGAGATTGTTCAATGCTGGCCAGGCGTTGTTCAATCCTCTGGGTAGCTTCAAGAATCTGCTCTCCGAAGCTCTTTGGTTTAGCTGCTGCTGCTGCTGCCTCTTTGTCAGCTTTAGCTTTCTTTGCAGCTTCGATTTTGGCTTGTCCTTCAACTGAGGTTGGATCCTCCTCATCCATCACAACAACGTTGTCCTCATGCTCTGGCTGCAGTGGCAAGTGCTTCCTATCCAACATGAATTTGCCCGTGCCAAACTTGGCATTGATAAGCATCTGAATCTGCGGGGCAAATCCACACGACCTCTTCTGGTCAGCTGCAATCCTCTTAATGGTCTCTACCATTAAGTCCATCACCTTGAAAGGTGCCTTCTCATCAAGAATGTGCAGCATGTTGATAGAATAGCCTCGAATCATGCGGTGGTCTCCAGACTTGGGCATCAAGGTATGCCTCAAAATAGTGTTTGTGGTGGTCAGACCTGCCTGGAGATAGTACACTGAGCCAAGCTTCCACCCTTCCAAATCAGTAGCGGGGATCTCCTTGTACATGTTCTTCATGGAATCATGACTCTTCTTAGGAATCCCATAGAGATCAATATCGTCCTCTCTCTGCACTGGAGCATTCAGAAGTTCTGCCCATTCTTCAACAGACGAAGAAAACCTTTGACCTTCAGTCATCCAGGTGATCTTGCCATCAGGATAGAAGTGGGCTGTGGCGTAGAACTGCATGATCATCTCGTCATTCCAAGCTGTCAGCTCCTGACCCACAAAATCAGCAACTCCACATGCAGTGAAGCTCTCATGCACATGGGGAAAGAAGTCTCGGTGCTCTTCACTGTCAATGTACTTCCAGTCAACATACCTGGTGTCAGCAACAATAGGCTTCTTATCCATCAGCACGGTCTCATAGAAGTCCTGCTGCTCTCTGGTGTGGAATCTGGGGTCCACAGCAGTCCTTCTCCTCACGGCATATGGATCAGACTGTCTCCATAGCCTGAGACCTCTATCCTTCCTTGCCTTCATATCCTCGGCTTGAGGATGAGCATCGTTGTGGAGCGGCAACTTAGGACGGAGCTTAAGCAACACATGCTCTTCTTCAGACTCAGACGGTGGCATCTCACCTTTGTTCTTCTCAGAAGCTGGAATGCTCCTGGTTGTCCTCTTGGGCTTGGCTGGAGCTGCCTTGGCTTGAGCAGGCTTCTTGGGCTTAGAAGAGGCTTGAGCCCTAATAGCATCACCCATGAACTTAGCCTTCTGAGGAGGAGGCTGGGGTGCATCTTCTTCTTCTTCTTCAGCAGCTGCATCAACTTGAGGTTCAACATATACTACCCTCTTCCTCTTGGAAGTTTTCTTCACCTTACTTGGAGCTGGCTCCTCCAAGTTTAGCTTCTTTGCAACAGCTGATTGCTTGACCTTGCTGGTGCCTTTCCTCGACTGCTGCCCTTGGTGCTCTTTGGCAACAACATTCCTCTTGGGCTTGGAGGTAACTTCCTCAGCAACGAAGTCAGAGTCTTCATCATCAGAATTTCTCTTCTTTCTGGTTCTGGTGGCTGCAGGAGGCAAACCACTAGGGGTGCTCCTCTCACCATCATCACTGAAACTGCTAGCCTCAGGACTAGTATCTGCCTCTGGAATCTCTGCAAACGGTGACTCAGACCTGTTCTGGCTGTCACTGACATCTGACATGGCTGACAACCTGTGAAAAGATAAGGTATAGGCAGAGTAGAAGAGTTATCACAACTGCAGAGGTTTTTGCAAAAAAAAATGAGTTCAAATCTTAGTTTTGAGTTTTCACAGAATGCATTTCGGTCAAACCGATTTTCAGTTTCGGTGAATCCGAAGTGTATAACAGAAACCTACACACCACTTTTGGTCAGACCGAAATGGGTTTCAGTCCTACCGAAACACTAGGGTTTCACTGAGACTCTACATCGGTCACACCGATTTGCACGAATCGGTTAGACCGAACGGTGCAGTGCAATGGCCAGAGGCCAAATCGGTCATTCCGAGTTTTCAAAATCGGCTTCACCGAGATGTGTTCCGTGGAAACCTAAACCTAAGAATTTCGCTCGAAACTAAAAGGATCTGATCTGATGTTTAAGGAATATCTCAAACGTGGATAGATACATGGCAAACCAATCGTGCAAGAATCAGATGGGGAGCACGAGAGGGATCGGGACTCACCCTAACTTGGTGGAGTCCCTCTACGGCGGCAACGGCGCGGAAAGGATTACCGTTGACGGCGGCGGAGACCTGCGGCGAGGGCGCACAGGCGACGACAGCGACGATCCGTAGACCAGGGTAACGGCAGCAGGGGACTTGGGGGCGAAACGGTTTGAAGAATTAAATCGCGCGCAGCCCTCAGATATATATATCCCCATACTGTCGGTGGGACCGAGTTGAAAAACTCGGTGACACCGAAATGGCTAACTGCTATGCAGTTACACATATCGGTCACGCCGAGATTTTGAACTCGGTTTCACCGAGATGAAACCTAGATCAGTCTAAGCATTTCGGTTGGACCGAGATGGAAAAGTTGGTCAGACCGAAATGGACTTAGAAGGTTTTGGAAGTCAGCCTTAGATGGATCGGTGGCTCCGAGTGCTCCTCACTCGGAGGGTCCGAAAATGACTTGTTCAAAGTTGTGATATGAGCATGAATAGAATTTGAGACAAGAAAGCATAGATAGCTAGGGAAGGTGCTTAGGCATTCTTGTCCATCCATTTGGCCAGAAAAGTCAAAACAATCAAAACAACAAATGGATGTCCTTGAATGGATGAAATCATGCATTCAACATGCTCACACAATAAGATATCAACTGAAATATGTGTCAAACATGCACAACCAATACTCTAGCTACTAGCACACAATTTGTCGATGACTAGGTCATCTATATATGAGTATTTTGACTTAGGAGTCAAATGAGAACATTTTATCATAGGTCATACTCATCGTTTACGCACAAGTGGGGTTTCCACTTTTACATAAAGCATTTATGTGTTCACATCATTTGGAGATGCTTTAGCTCAATTTTTAGAGCAAAGCTCCCCCTAGATGTGAGAACCCCTTTTAAAGGGTCAAACTAACCTTGGGTTGTCGTAGAAGACTTCATGTAGATGTTGAAGATGTGGATGCTCAATGGTGATGTAGATCATCAAGAGTTGGGAGCTATCCTTTGGATTTGGGCACTTTCAATACCTACATGGGTTAGTCCCACAAGGAACAAACAAGAATATCCATAGACATAGATTGAGGTTCACAAAAGATGATGTCCATGAAAGCAATGATTACCTTGTCCCTTGACTTACCAACAAGAGGGTTTGTGACTCCGTGAACTAGTGCATGATGTGGAAGTTGATTGCACAAGTTCTTGCCAAAATGAATATGAGTGAAGTATGTTGGCGGAGTCACCCTCGAGAACCTTCTAGTTCTTCTTCTTTGGGATCCACATCATCTTGATGGGAATCCTTGGGGTTGTAGTTGAGCTTGACGAAGTAGAACTTGATGTGTCCTTGGGAACCCACTTGACCATGGCTTGAGGTGCTTCAATGAATGCATCAATCTCCTCTTGAAGCTTGTCCTTGGCCTTTAGCTTGTGGTCTTGTGGTGGAAGGTCATCTTGAGCTTGTTCCACATTGGAAGAAGTAGGATCATACTTCTCCTTTTGTGAAACAAACTGTGGAGTAGGGTATTGACCTTCTTCCCACTCAACTCCTTCGGCGTTGAACTTTCGCTCAAAACCAATCCCTTGATTCTTCCGGTGCCTTCCTTGTTTGCGAACGATCTCCTCAAAGTTCTTGCTTCCGGCAAGACTCTTGTAGACACCTTTCTCTATGATTTCCTTCAATAAGCTATTTTCTTGCTCAAGTGTAACTTGGCTTGAAACATTGTTAGTGGAATCAAGAGAACTACTAGAAGCAACAATATTGGATTTAACATTGTTATTGTTACTACTAGAGGAAGAACTTTTCTTATGCTTGTCATGCTTAGTCTTAATAGGTGGCAAGAAATTAGACAAGAGAAGTCGTTTGGCAAGATATGAAGAACTCTTCTTTCGAAGATCGTCATTGATCGCTTTTAGAAACTCATGTTCTTGCTCTAGAGTGAGCTTCTCGAAGCGTAGCTTCTCATGAGATCTTAGGAGCTCTCTATGATCTTCTTGAGTTGTTTCATGAGCTAACTTAAGAGTGTTTAGTTCTTTAGTTAGACGCTCAATCTCCTTCATAGCATTGTCATTCGACTCTTCTCGACTATAAAGACTACTAGCATTTTCATCATTACTAAGCTCACTAGATTTATCATGCAAGAGCTCATCTTCACCTTGCAAGTCATCCTCATCACTATCAAAGTCAATGAATTCAGGGTGTGTTACCTTGGGGACTTTAGCCATGAAGCATCTTCCAATTCCCTCATTTGGTGAATCAAATAAGTCGTAGGAGTTGGAGTTGGAGGATACAAGTGCAAGTCCGGCAACACCTTCATCTTGACTGTAGTCGGAGTCGGAGTGATAGCTTCCATCGGATTGATTGTCGGAGTCGGAGCCGGAGACCCATTCACCTACATGAGCTTGATGTCTTCTTCTTGTGTAGCTCCTTGATGACTTGTCTTTCCTCTCCGAATCCTTGCTTCTCCGAGAGGGTCTTCATTCATAACGAACATCTCTACTCCTTCTCTCTCTCCGAGGTGACTCATGTCTTGCTCTTCTTCTTGGAGATTCTTCTCTTCTCTTGTGGGGAGCCGTACACTCATTTGAGAAGTGTCCGGGTCTTCCACAATTGTAGCAGTTTCGATCACGACTAGAAGATCTCTTTTCATCATATGATCTAGACTTTGAGCTTCTTTCTTTGCCTCTATTCTGGTAGAACTTGTTGAAGTTCTTAACCATTAGGCTTATCTCTTCATTGGAAATTAACTTGTCACTTGAGGTAGTGGGAGCATCACTTGTAGCTTTGTAAGCACCACTTGACTTGTTGTGAAGCTCTTCCTTATCCTTAAGTGTCATCTCATGAGCAACAATTCTTCCAATGACTTCAGTTGGCTTGAGAGTCTTGTAGTTTGGCATCATTTGGATCAAAGTGCACACGGTGTCATATTTTCCATCCAAAGCTCTTTGAATCTTCTTGATGATGAATCGGTCGGTCATTTCTTCGCTTCCTAAGCCGGCAATCTCATTTGTGATGAAAGCAAGCCTAGAGTACATTTCAGCGACTCCTTCACCATCCTTCATCTTGAACTTGTCAAGTTGACCTTGAAGAATATCTAGCTTTGATTCCTTCACAGATTCAGTACCTTCGTGCATTTCAACCAAAGTATCCCAAATCTCTTTAGCATTCTCAAGACGGCTGATTTTGTTGAACTCCTCGGGACACAAAGCATTGAAGAGAATGTCACAAGCTTGAGCATTGTTTTGCAACATCCGCAACTCTTCCGGTGTAGCTTCGTGATCCGGAACTTTTCCTTCCTCGAAGAATTCACCTTGCATACCAACACAAATAATGCCCCATGCGGCTGGGTTATGACCAAGAATATGCATTTTCATTTTATGCTTCCAACTAGCAAAATTTGTACCATCAAAGTAAGGACCTCTACGATAATTACCCTCACTAGACGCCATACTCTCCTAGGTTGTGAAACCAAGCTTATGGAGTCCAATGCAATGGAAACGAATACAATGGAGACCAAAGCTCTGATACCACTTGTAGGATCGAAAGTATGTCTAGAGGGGGGGTGATTAGACTACTTGACAATATAAAAATTCTGCCTTTAGATCATGAACAGTTTTTGGCAGTTTCACAATTATGATCAATTCAAGTATCACCCTACACATGCAATTCTAGAGTATAAGCAGCGGAAAGTAAATTGCACATGTAGTAAAGAGAGGTGGAGAAGATCAAAAGCAGTTTGGAGACACGGAGATTTTTGTCGTGGTTCCGATAGGTGGTGCTATCGTACATCCACGTTGATGGAGACTTCAACCCACGGAGGGTAACGACTGCGCGAGTCCACGGAGGGCTCCACCCACGAAGGGTCCACGAAGAAGCAACCTTGTCTATTCCATCATGGCCTACGCCCACGGAGGACTAGCCTTACTCGGGGTAGATCTTCACGAAGTAGGCGATCTCCTTGCCCTTACAAACTTCTTGGTTCAACTCCACATCTCAAAGACGGAGGCTCCCAAGCGACACCTAACCAATCTAGGAGGCACCACCCTCCAAAAGGTAATAGATGTGGTTGATGATGATGAACACCTTGCTCTTGTGCTTCAAATGATAATCTCCCCAACACTCAACTCTCCTCACTGATATGGCTGTGGTGGAAGAAAGGATTGAGTGGAAAGCAACTTGGGAAGGCTAGAAATCAAGTTTCATATGGTAGGAATGGAATGACTTGATCTCAACACAAGGGTAGGTAGTTCTCTTCTCAGAAAGTGCATGATAGGAGTGGTAGACTTTCTGATGGCTCTCTCCACGAATGAAGAGGGGGTGGAGGGGTATATATAGCCTCCACACAAAATCCAACCGTTACACACATAATTGAGCAATCTCGGTGAGACCGAAGTGAAAACTCGGTCAGACCGAAAGTTCAAATATAGTGAACGTTGGGGTTTTCGGTGGGACCGAAAATACCATCTCGGTGTGTCCGATATGAGTCAAAGGTAGGAGCTTGCCATTCTCGGTGGGACCGAAATTAACAACTCGGATATTCCGATATGATGTCAATTGGTTACAGAAGGTTGGCAGTCCAGTTTCGGTGAGACCGAACTCAAAATCGGATGGACCGAAATATCTAGGGTTTGGAAGAATAGCTGAGGTGGTTCATCTCGGTGGGACTGGGTTTGCAAAATCGGTTGGTCCGAGATTACTTATGAGTGTGTTAAGTAGTGAAAGGTGCTGATAGTTAAAGGAGCTAAATCACTAAGCACTTGAGCAACCAGATCATCAACACAACCTCATCCCCTTTTAATAGTATTGGCTTTTCCTATGGACTCAATGTGATCTTTGATCACTAAACCAAAAATGGAGTCTTGAGCTTTTGCCAATGCTTGTCTTAGCATTTTGAGGGGTCCACTTCTTCAGACATTTCCATACCCATATCATCGAACTTCTCTGAAATGATTCTCAAGTAAATATTAGTTCAATGATATATATGTTGTTATTAATTACCACAACCACCCGGGGATTAGTTGCACTTTCAATCTCCCCCTTTTTGGTAATTGATGACAACATATAGATCAAAGCTTCGACAAAAGATATAATCAATGAATAATATCGTCGCTTTGAGAAGTATGTGATAAACAAGAGCTCCCCCTAAATTTGTGCATTATTTAAAATTTGCGTTTGAATGCAAATGCACAATCGATTAGGACTATGGGTCACTCTTCCATGTCACATACATCTTGGTGGAGCGCACAAAATGATAAGAATGAATAACATGCACCCAATCACCAAGACAAGAGTAAATGACCATACAAGAATGAATATCATATGATAAGCATTAAGCACACATTAAAGCATAGTATGACCAAGCACTCATTAAGGTAGCATCAAACGTAGTAGCAAGCACACTGAAAGTATCGAAAGACCAAAAGAAACAAATGTATCTCAAAGAAACCGGCAAAAGAACGAAAGAGCACTCTCTCTCTCTCGAAGCCCTATGATCTATACAATTTCTCCCCCTTTGGCAACAAGTTACCAAAAAGTTCGAAAAGGTATAGAGCTAAGCGTCACTGTGGGACTGGGTTTGTAGAATTGGTTTGTCCGAGATTACTTATGAGTGTGTTAAGTAGTGAAAGGTGCTGATAGTTGAAGGAGCTAAATCACTAAGCACTTGAGCAACCAGATCATCAACACAACCTCATCCCCTTTTAATAGTATTGGCTTTTCCTATGGACTCAATGTGATCTTTGATCACTAAACCAAAAATGGAGTCTTGAGCTTTTGCCAATGCTTGTCTTAGCATTTTGAGGGGTCCACTTCTTCAGACATTTCCATACCCATATCATCGAACTTCTCTGAAATGATTCTCAAGTAAATATTAGTTCAATGATATATATGTTGTTATTAATTACCAAAACCATCCGGGGATTAGTTGCACTTTCAGCTCTTCACTTTGTTCCATTGTGCCATGCTTGTTTGACTTCATCTAGATGCTCTAATCTCTGTTACAAGAGTGCTACTTGTTATAAACTGTTGTTACTTGTTAATTTGATGCCATGTTTGAGATAAGATAACTTGGTGCATGTTTATCCAAATGGAGCATATGATATGTCAAAATGTTCATTGTGAAGTGCTCTACAGGATGGTTGCTGTATCATGCTTGTTTGAGTTCATATTGCCCTATTAATCTCTGTTGCAGAAGTGCATTTCGCTGTTAAGTGCTGAAACTTGTTATGAGATGCTGATTTCACTTGCTCATTGCTATTGGTGTGTTTGTCTTCATGCCACAGGCCTATATGTTTTAGAAGCACAATTATATGGTCTTTGCTGTGGTGAAATCCTCGTTCCATGATATGCCTTGTGGTGACTTAAACAAGCTTGTAAACATGTCATGTTGTTATTGCCGTTTTATACTTAGTGAAAAAACTGCTATGTCTGGAATCTGTTATAACCTGATGCTATGTTTGCTTGATGCCCCACTCAAATCCATGCTTGTTTTGGAGTGGCCAATGATCATGTCTTGTTATTCATGTTATTGTCTATCCATTCATGCCCTTACTTGCTCATATGACCTGCTGTAGCTTATTTATTTCTTGCTCTCAAGTTGCTATAAATTATACCTGTCAGCCTTTTATCAGCATGTTCAATTTGGTGGAGCTTGTTGCTATTGATCCATGCCTCCTATGGAGTTGCTCCAATGGAGTTGTTTGCTGTAGGATATGTCTACTACATGTACATGCACTTTATGTTCTTATTAGAGTTGATATGCTTGTTGTTTTGTGTCTCCGAAGGCAGCATCGTGATGATGTTTTTGCCTTCCCAGATTTTGGCCAAGTCTGGATAATTTTATTGCAACTTGCCATGCTTGTTTAAATGTGTTCCAACAAGCTTTTGTGTGTGTTCTAAGTTCATGCTTGTTGTGTAACATGTCTACTTCACATCCATGCTTCTTGTTACCATGTTTGGGTGATGTAGCCTATATTTACCTTGCTCCAAAGTTGCTATGTGGCTGTTAACTTCAGCTTGTTGTTATATCTTGTTTCGTGTGTATGTGTTGATCCGTTGCTCCGTTTTGAGTGTGCCCTATATGAAACTTGTGTGATTTTGCATGTAGAAGCTTAATATCATGTTGTTTTCATGTTTGGAGTGTGTTTGCTTGATGTTTGGGGTCATCTTGCACCGTTGCCATGCTTGTCTTGTTTTGCTCATATCTTCTAGGCCGTAGCTCCGAATTAAACAAACTTTATATGAAACTTGACTAGAATTTCGTGTAGATCATCATGGTGCATGTTAAACTGCTGTTTGACAACTTGAACATAAGATTTGTTCAGATCTGGACTAATTTCAAATTATGCATATGAGGGCTTACCGGATTTGTTATATGTTGATTCCGGCCTCATTTAAATTTGTTGTTTGGTGTTGTTTTTGAGTGCTTCATACCTTGCCATGTATAGACTTGTCTTGCATCATACTTGGTTGAGCATATTGTCATGTTCTTGTGTTGTGTGTTTACCGTATTGCTTGCTTCTTCTCGTTAGTGCTTGTTCCGTTGCGATCGTGAGGATTCGTTCGTCTACATGTGGTTCATCTTCGAGGCTTCTCCTTCGTCTTCTTCATGGATTCGTTCTTCTTCCTTGCGGGATCTCAGGCAAGATGACCATCACCTTGGATACCTTTACTATCATTGCCATGCTTAGTGTCTCGATGCTATCGTTATATGTCGCGCTACCCATCTTTATTGTCAGCCCCTCTCCTTGTTGCCATGAAACCTCTAACCTTTGACACCTTCCCAGCAAACCATTGTTTGGCTATGTTACCCGCTTGCTCAGCCCCTCTTATAGCGTTGTTAGTTGCAGGTGAAAATGAAGATCGTTCCATGTTGGAACTTGTTGTTGGAATATCACAATATGTCTTATATATATTAACACACCTATATACTGGGCATGGGTGGAAGGCTTGGCCTTTTTCTCGGTGTTTTGTTCCACTCATGCCACCTTAGGAGCCGATAAACCGGCATTATGTTCCTTGATTTTGCGTTCCTTACACGGTTGGGTATATGGGGACCCCTTGACAGTTCATCTTTGAATAAAACTCTTCCAGCAAGGCCAACATTGGTTTTAATTTGCTCATAATAACAACTTAATTAATTAATTAAATTGCATAGGGAGTTAGCGCTACCCGTGGATTCTTTCTACATAGCAGGGGGGCCAGTGCTGATGGTGCTGGTCCCAAACGGGGAGACTGCGGGACCGCCACGGGGAAACTCGAGGTATCTGGCTCCTTTAGGATCACCTATCCGATTGTGGCCTGAGACGAGATACGCGCGGCTACTATCAGGGTGTCAGCACGCCGGGATGTCTTGCTGGACTTGTTTTACCATTGTCGAAATGTCTTGTGCACGGGGATTCCGAGCCTGATCGGATTGTCCCTAAGATAAGGGGTAATAATTATTATTATCTCAGCTGATCGTGAGAGCTTGTGATGGGCTAAGTTGGGACACCCCTGCAGGGTTATGATCTTTCGAAAGCCGTGCCCGCGGTTATGTGGCAGATTGGAATTTGTTAATGTCCGGTTGTAGAAAACTTGACAGAGGATCCGAAGTAAAACACAAAACTGTGTGAGTAACCGTGACTGTCTCTTTTCACTTTGAGAAGAGAATACGGTGGGGTTATGTTTGACTCGTAGGTAGTTCAGGATCTTTAGCGATCACTACTAGTTGCGACCATTTGCGTAGATGCTCATCTTATTCTTGTACTCGTAAGTTAGCCACCATATATTTTGCTTAGCCGCTGCTGCAACCTCACCACTTTACCTCTTCCCACCAATAAGCTTTGATAGTCTTGTTACCCATGGTTATGGGATTGCTGAGTCCTCATGGCTCACAAATACTACAACAACTGTTGCAGGTGCAGGTTTCCGATGTCTTGACATGAGAGCGATGTCCTTTGTGTTGGAGTTCTTTCTTCTTCAGCTTGTTCAGTCTTGGGTTAGGTTCCGGGTCGGCAGTCCGGGATAGCAGATGGATGTCGTTGTGCTTTTCATGTTTGCATCCGTAGTTGGATGCCTTGTATTGATGATGTTGTATTCATGTGACTTGTATTGTTGTATCCCCCATGTATGTATGTAATGGTACAATGTAATGATATCCATCTTGCTAAGCGCCCGAAATGCGGTTGTGCCCCAATCACGTAAGTGTCACGTGATCTGGATATAATCGCATCTTGGGCGTGACAAGTTGGTTCCTTAGGAGAGTTTGGAGTTTGGCTTTGCTTGACGCGAGTGTGTCCCTCGAACATGAGCTTCAGTGTATCCCACACCTCCTTCGCAGTTCTTTGGTGATTAAGTGCTGGAGGACATCCATCGGCATCACCGAATAAATCACCGACGCCGCCTGCCGATTCTTCCGGTGCTCAGCTCCCTCCTTCTTGAATGCGTCGCCTCCTAGATCGACCGCGTTCCATAGCTCGTTGGCGCGGAGACCACACTTCATGATGACCTTCCAGAGCCCGAAGTTTTCACGATCAAACCGTGGGTACGACGAACTCACTGGAGCAGCAAATACTTTAGCCACACCAGAATACTCCGCCAACTGCTTGTTCTTCTCGTTGTCTGACATGATCCTCTGTTACTAGAAAATCAACCTTGCTCTAGATACCAATTGTTGGCCCAGACTCGATGCCAAATACTTTCCAATGACGGTAATGATCAACAATGACGAACAACGGTGACGAACGGAGCTCGCTGACTGTTTTGGTTCCTGCCTCAAGCCGACTGGATCTACCCTGATCTATTGCACCGTAGACTTTGCGATGAGCGTGTACAAAGCTAGCCTCCAATCTGCTTGATTGATTCTAGCCGGAAACTCCACGCATGTACGCACTTGGCTTATTGCCAAAGGCTCGTATCGAGCCCTGCTTTGCTTTATTGATCTCGTGGTGTTGTTTAGAGGGGCTGGATACACGTGTATATATATTAGCTACTAGCCTGCCTAGTACTGGTCCTACTATGTAACTAATCCCTACACTAGTCGGAGACGTATACATACATGTATCCGAACGGAATGTCGGGTTTACTCCCAACATGCGACGTGGTCCGGGCGGGGCGGGGTTGAACCTAGTCCGTTTTGCACTAATTTACCTAGACTGCGTAATTTTTGTTTTGAAACAAAGGCAAAGATGTCTCATCTATTAATTAAGCAGAAGAGAATTGCCTAGTTAATTACGGAAAATCGGGCGAAAACTGGAACAACAAGGGCCCACCCCAATGACTAACACACATGGCAAAGCCCACCCACAACCAACTCCGATGACAACCATGTCGCCCAGGCAACACGAGGTCCATGCCCTCGAAGCTGCAAATCTCCCGAGGCTGCTGCCTCGACATCCACTCCTCCGTTGCGCCCTGCGCACTCAACCCACACAGCCTTCCAGGGCCGCCGCCCCGACATGCCACAGCTCACCCTCGAGTAGCAACGCTGCATGATACAGCAACCCGCAGCCCACACTACTCAAGACAACCGTACGTAGACCACGAATGCCGCACCACATCCGGGGCCGCCGCCTCGACATGCCACCGCTCATCCTCGAGCAGCAACGCCGCACGATACAGCAGTCCGCAGCCCGCACTACTCAGGGGGTGTTTGTTTCCAGGGACTTTTTGGTGTAGGGACTATAAAAAGTCCCTCTTAGAGACTTTTTAACCAAACAGGAGGGACTACTAGGGACTAAAAGTTGCTTTTTGGGACTGAATGAAGAAGACTCTCAAGGAGAGTCCTTTTTGGGACTTTTCCAACAATGCCCCTCCCTGCACCCATTGCCCCGCCCCCCCATGGTGTTGTTTATTAGGGGTAAAATGGTCTTTTACATGTCATTCAATTAATAACCTCTAGGAGGACTAGAGACTTTTTAGTCCCTGGAAACAAACAGGGAGAGACTTTTTATGGACTAGGGATTTTTTAGTTGGGACTAGAAAAAGTCCTAGGACTTATGAACCAGGGCCTCTGGACAACCGCACGCAGACCACAAACACTGCACCACATCCGGGGCCACCGCCCCGACATGCCTTCCAACCACCCCCGCTGGGACACGTCGACCGGGCCAACAATCTTGCCGCGCACTGCTACTTCTCAAGCTTGCGTTGTATTCCCTCGAAGAGGAAAGAGAGATGCAGCACAGTAGCGTAAGTATTTCCCTCAGTTTTTGAGAACCAAGGTATCAATCCAGTAGGAGACCACGCGTGAGTCCCTCGCACCTGCACAAACAAATAAGAACTTCACAGCCAACGCGATAAGGGGTTGTGAATCCCTTTACGCTCACTTACAAAAGTGAGATCTGATAGAGATGATAGTTTATATTTTTTGTATTTTTGGTTTATAAGAACATCAAATAAAAGCGACAAAAGTAAAGTATATGTAGATTGATATGTTGAGAATAGACCCGGGGGCCATAGTGTTCTCTAGTGGCTTCCTTCATGATAGCGATATTCTACGACGGGTAAACAAATTACTGTCGAGCAATTGATAGAAAAGCAAATAATTATGAGACTATCTAGGCATGATCATTGTATATAGGCATCACGTCCGAGACAAGTAGACCGAAACGATTCTGCATCTAATACTATTATTCCACACATCAACCGCTATCCAGGATGCATCTAGTGTATTGAGTTCATAAGAACAGAGTAATGCCTTAAGCAAGATGACATGATGTAGAGGGATATACTCAAGCAATATGATATAAACCCCATCTTTTTATCCTCGATGGCAACAATATAATACGTGCCTTGCTGCCCCTACTGTCACTAGGAAAGGATACCGCAAGATTGAACCCAAAGCCAAGCACTTCTCCCATTGCAAGAAATATAGATTTATTAGGCCGAACCAAACCAATAATTTGAAGAGACTTGCAAGGATATTATGAGCACACATAAAAAGTTCAAAGAAGAACCAAATATCTTTCATAGATAATCTTGATCATAAACTCACAATTCATCGGATCTCGACAAACACACCGCAAAAAGAGATTACTTCGAATAGATCTCCTCGAAGACCGAGGAGAACTTTGTATTGAGATCCAGAAAGAGAGAAGAAGCCATCTAGATACTAGCTATGGACCCGAAGGTCTGTGGTAAAGTACTCACAACTCATGGTGAGGGCGATGATGATGATGATGATGAACTCCGTGATGGATCCCCCTCCGATGAAGCTCCGGGACAGGCTCCAAGATGGGATCTCACATGAACAGAAGGTTACGGTGGTGGAATTAGGGTTTTCTCTCTGTTGTCGAAGATTTCGGAGTACGTAGACTTATATAGGAAGAAGAAGGACACTGGGGGGTGCTCGGGGGCCCCACGAGGCAGGGGGCGCGCCCTGGGAAGGGGGGCGCGCCCGCACCCTCGTGGGCAGCCTCTTGATCCCCTGACGTGGTTCTCAAGTCCCCCGTGCGTGATTTTCTCCAAAAATATCTCTCGCGAAGGTTTCATTCCGTTTGGACTCCGTTTGATATTCTTTTTCTGCAAAACCCTAAAACAGGCAAAAAAACTACAATCTGGACTGGGCCTTTGGGTTAGTATGTTAGTCCCAAAAATGATATAAAAGTGTATGATAAACCCCATTAAACATCCAAGACTTCATAAATAATAGCATGGAACAATAAAAAATTATAGATACATTGGACACGTATCAAGCATCCCCAAGCTTAATTACTGCTCGTCCTCGAGTAGGTAAATGATAAAGAAATAATTTTTGATGTGGATTGCTAACCGATATAGTTTTTCAATGTAATTCTCTTAATTGTGGCATGAATGTTCAGATCTGAAAGATTCAAGATAAAATTCTATATTGACATAATAAACAATAATACTTCAAGCATACTAACAAAGCAATCATGTCTTCTCAAAATACTATGGCTAAAGAAAGTTATCCCTACAAAATCATATAGTCTAGCTATGCTCCCTCTTTATCACACAAAATATTCATATCATGCACAACCCCGATTTCAGGCAAGCACTTGTTTTCATACTCTATTCTTTTCAAACCTTTCAACTTTCACGCAATACATGAGCGTGAGCCATGGACATAGCACTATGGGTGGAATAGAGGTGGTTGTGGAGAAGACAAAAAGAGAGGAAGATAGTCTCACATAAACTAGGCGTATCAATGGGCTATGGAGATGCCCATCAATAGATATCAATGTGAGTGAGTAGGGATTGCCATGCAACAGATGCACTAGAGCTAAATATGAATGAAATCTCAACAAAAGAAACTAGTGGGTGTGCATCCAACTTGCCCGCTCACGAAGACCTAGGGCATTTGAGGAAGCCCATCGTTGGAATATGCAAGCCAAGTTCTATAATGAAAATTCCCACTAGTATATGAAACTGATTAAACATGAGACTCTCTACAATGAAGAACATGGTGCTACTTTGAAGCACAAGTGTGGAAAAAAGATAGTAGCAATTGTTCCTTTTATTTTGGGGCCTTTCTTTTTTTCTTTGGCCTTTTTTTGCGGAGGGGCTTTATAGATTTAGCCTTTCCTCCCATGGGAGAATGCTCTAATAATGATACTACAACACCAAAGTATAACTCTATATGAATGCCTCCGGTGGTGTACCGGGATGTGCAATGAAACAAGAGTGACATGTATGAAAAGTTATGCATGGTGGCCTTGCCACAAATACGATGTCAAGTACATGATCATGCATGGCAATATGACAATATGATGCGTGTCATATGAACGTAACGGTGGAAAGTTGCATGGCAATATATCTCCGAATGGCTATGGAAATGCAATGATAGGTAGTTATGGTGGTTGTTTTGAGGAATAATATGGTGGCTATTTTGAGGAAGGATATATAGTCGGTTTATGGTACCGGCGAAAGTTGCGCGGTACAAGAGAGGCTAGCAATGGTGGAAGGGTGAGAGTGTGTATAATCCATGGACTCAACATTAGTCATAAGAACTCATATACTTATTGCAAAAATCTACGAGTCATGAAAACAAAGCAATCAACGCATGCTCCTAGGGGGGAGGTTGGTAGGAGTTAACCATCGCGCGTCCCCGACCTCCACACAAAGGTTGGCACTCTACAAATACCTCATGCTCTAACTTCGTCACATAGCGGTTCACCATACGTGCATGCTACGAGAATCACTAACCTTAACACAAGTATTTCTCAATTTCATAATAAATCCACTAGCATGACTCTAATATCACTATCCTCATATCCCAAAACAATTATCAAGCATCCAACATCTCATTCTATTCAATGCACTTGGTGTGATTTTTTGTTACTACATTGACATTGGATGTCTATCATGTGTAGACTAGTTTCTTTAGCCCAAACATATTACCATGCTGTTTTAATATAATCTCAAATAGATGTAAGTGAAGCATGAGAGTTCAACAATTTCTACAAAGTATAACCACCATCGTGCTCTAAAACATATAAGTGAAGCACTAGAGCAAAACTATTCAACTGAAAAGATATAACTAAAGCACATATAGTGTTCTAACAATTCCTAGGCCATATTTAA
The DNA here is from genome assembly GCA_902687465.1 of Secale cereale. NCBI lineage: Eukaryota > Viridiplantae > Streptophyta > Magnoliopsida > Poales > Poaceae > Secale > Secale cereale. The sequence goes on along the minus strand of LR738713.1, from coordinate 640,472,836 downwards.
ATCTCTCAAATAGGTGTGTCCAGCAAGGATGATTGTGACGAACTAACAAGAAAAGACTCAAAATATACAATACGCTCCAAGCAAAACACATAACATGTCGTGAATAAAAATATAGCTCCAAGTATAGTAACCGATGGATGAAGACGAAAGAGGGGATGCCTTCCCGAGGCATCCCCAAGCTTAGGCTTTTGATTGTCCTTGAATTTTACTTGGGGTGCCATGGGCATCCCAAAGCTTAGGCCTTTGCTACTCTTTGTTCCATAGTCCATCAAAGCAATACTCAAAACTTGAAAACTTCACAACACAAAACTTAGACAAAAATTCTAGTGAGCTCCGTCAGTATAAGAAAGCAAACCACTACTCAAAGGTTGCGCCTACTTCTGGAACTCCAAAAAATTCAAACTAAATTGGTAAATTTGCGGAATTTGTCTAATAATTATCTGCAGAAAGAATCAAGTAAATAGCACACTCCAGTAAAATCTGACGACCACTTTAGCGAGCGCTAACGATTCTGTTTTTCACAGCAAGATCACATAAACTTCACACAAGTCTTCCCAAAGGTTCTACTTGGCACAAACACTAAACAAAACATGAAACCACATATAATAAAAGGCTAGATGCAATATTTATTCCCTAACAACAACAAAAACAGAAAAAATATAAAGTTGGGTTGCCTCCCAACAAGCGCTATCGTTTTACGCCCCTAGCTAGGCACGATACAAGATAAATCTAGGTATTGCCATCTTTGGAAGGCAATCCATAAGTGGCTATCATGATAGATTCTTATGGTAATTTTATTTTATTTCTAGGAAAGTGTTCCATGCCTTTCCTTAACGGAAATTGGAATCTAATATTTCCTTCCTTTATATCAATAATTGCACTAATCGTTCTAAGGAAAGGTCTACCAAGAATAATAGGACATGAAGGATTGCAATCTATATCAAGAACAATGAAATCTACGGTCACATAATTCCTATTGGCAATAATAATAACATCATTAATTCTTACCATAGGTTTCTTAATAGTGGAATCCGCAAGATGCAAATTTAAAGAACAATCATCAAGCTCATGGAACCCTAGCAAATCACACAAAGTTTTTGGGATAGTGGAGACACTTGCACCCAAATCACACAAATCATAGCATTCATGATCTTTTATTTTTATTTTAATAGTAGGCTCCCACTCATCATAAAGCTTTCTAGGGATAGAAACTTCTAACTCAAGTTTTTCTTCATAAGATTACATCAAAGCATCAACTATGTTTTTGGTGAAAGCTTTATTTTGACTATAAGCATGAGGAGAATTTAGCACGGATTGCAACAAGGAAATACAATCAATCAAAGAGCAATTATCATAATTGAATCCCTTGAAATCCGAAGTAGTGGGTTCATCACTATGTAAAGTTTTAATCTCTTCACTCCCACTTTTAACAATTTTAGCATCACGATCTAAAAACTCCGAATCATTGGGACACCTTAAAGCAGAATTATCTCCGATCCTATCTTTATCAAGATTTATACTAGAAAACAAGGATCTAATAGGAGACACATCAATAACTTTCAGATCTTCATCTTTATTTTCATGATAACTAGCAGAACACGCTTTTATATAATCTTCTCTTTTAGCACGCATCCTATCGGTTCTTTCTTTGCATTCATCAATGTAAATTCCCATGGCTTTGAGAGACTCATTGATATCATGATTAGGTGGGATAGATCTAAGTTTCAAAGAATCAACATCAAGAGTAATTCAATCCACACTTCTAGCCAATTCATCAACCTTAAGCAATTTCTCTTCAAGCATAGCATTGAAATTCTTTTGCGAGATCATAAACTCCTTAACACTAGTTTCAAATTCAGAAGGCATCTTTCCATCAGAGTTGTTGTAGGAATTACCATAATTATTACAGGAATTACTAGGAAAAGGCCTAGGATTAAAATTACCTCTATAAGCATTGTTACCAAAATTATTCTTACCAAAAAAATTCACTTCCAAAGATTCATTGCTATTTTCAATCAAAGCGGACAAAGGCATATCATTAGGATCAGAAGAAGCACTCTTAGCAGCAAATAATTTCATAAGTTCATCCATCTTTCCACTCAAAACACTAATTTGTTCAATAGCATGCACTTTTTTACTAGTAGATCTTTCGGTGTGCAATTGAGAATAATTAACCATAATATTATCTAGGAGTTTGGTAGCTTTTCCTAAGGTAGTTTCCACGAAAGTGCCTCCCGCGGCCGAGTCTAAAAGATTTCTAGAAGCAAAATTCAGGCCAGCATAAAAATTCTGAATAATCATCCATAGATTCAAACCATGTGTAGGGCAATTACGTATCATCAATTTCATTCTCTCCCAAGCTTGTGCAACATGCTCATGATCTAGTTTCTTAAAATTCATAATATCGTTTCTAAGAGAGATGATCTTAGCCGGAGGGAAATACTTAGAGATAAAAGCATCTTTCCACTTATTCCACAAATCAATACTGTCGGGGAAACTGATCGCCCACGAACACCTATGGGACCGGAGCCCCTTTACGGTACGGCAGGGGGGCGGAGGAAGCACAAAGAGCGGATCGAGGCGAGCACACGAGCAGTTTACCCAGGTTCGGGCCGCACGGATGCGTAAAACCCTACTCCTGCTTTGGTTTGTTATTGAGTTCTTGGCTCGGGAGCGAGGAGAGCAACAGTACACTCTAACCGCTAACAAGACCGAGCGTGGAGAATGATCGATCTTCGGAACCCCCTCTACGTTGCGCATGGGCCTCCTTTTATAGGTCAAAGGGGTCACCGACAGGTGGCAACACAAATGAGGGTAAAAACGTAAAAAGGATGGTAGATGGAACAGTGTTTGTATAGTGCTCTATACCTAACCCTGACGGCAGTGGACAAGGGCATTAAATGCCCGTCGCCGTCGCCCCAAACAGTGCAAAAAGTGGCCGTCAAGGGCGACACCGTCCGCCACGACGGTGGCCTTGTCATCGCAGCTTGCCACCGTGTACCCCTGGCTGCACAGCCTTCCGCCACGTGCGCCTGGAAGGGTCCCAGAGCGACACGTGGGTGGATGCGCTGGAGCGCGGGTACTGAGTGGAAGTTTGCCGCGGCAAGTGCCTTGCCGCGGTCGCTATCTTGTCGCGCCTGGGAGCTTGTCGCTCTCCGGGCCTTGCCGGGACGCGTGGCGCGTCGCGGCAAGTCTCTTGAAATGCCATGTTTGGCCTTCCCGGCAAACTCCTCTTGCCAGGGTCTTGCGCCAAAGAAGTAGTCTTGAGCCCTGAGTGGCCTTCCCGGCAAGCTCCTCTTGCCGGGGCCTTGTCTCTTTAACTTGAATACTTTGTCCTTGAATGGCTCCAAAGGAACCACGGAGGACCTTGGCGGTCGCACGGCAAGCCCTGCCATGGGACGCTGCAACTGCCCGTGCACAAGTTCGGGATACTAAGGTACCCCTACTTTAGTACACCGACAGGAGCCCCCGGGCCTGGGCCAGACACGGTGCCGAGCGCTGTTGGGCCAGGCCCAAAACAGTGCACGGGCACGCGCGGCTTGCGGCACGCCGTATCCCACTCCGTATCCACCGCGCCCTCCCTTAACGACACGCGTTTAATGCGGCATCATGGGGGAGATCGTGGCCTGTTTCTTTAATTGGAAATGCGGAACATCCGCCCCCTTCCCCCTTATAAGCAGGGGAAACAGGGGCAGTTCGTCCATCTGCCCGTTGCTTCTTCAATCCTCAGAAACCCCCGCCGCTCCCCTCCTTCCCGAAGGCCGAAAGAGAGCAGCGCTCCGCCCTCCGTCACCACCAACAGCACCAGCGCCGTCGACCTCCTTCACCGCTCCCACCATGGCTCCGAAAGGCGAGAAGGGGAAGTCCGCGAAGTCGGCCGAGGCGCTGCGGCTCGCGGCGATGCGGAAGAGGAAGGTGGTCTTCCTGCCAAAGCTTGACGCGGAGGAGCTGAGGGATTCCTTCTCCCTTTTTTGGTCGAGGGAGACGAAGGCGCATCCGTGCACCAAGGTACTCCCGGCCGCAGCTTGCAAGATGTTCCCGAATGGCTACGCCTTCTTTGCTCTGTTCTTCTACTGCGGGCTCTGCCCGCCCTATTCTGAGTTCTTCTGTGACATCATGAACACCTACGGGTTTCATCTCCTTGACTTCACCCCCAACGCCGTCCTCATCATGGCCGTTTTCGCACAACTGTGCGAAAACTTTGTCGGAGTCTTCCCAAGTGTAGCCCTTTTCCGCAATTACTTCACACCTCGAGTTGAGATGGGAGAGCCTCTGTCTGGCGGAATCTCTTGGATCTCTAGGACCCATAAGAAGAAAGCTTACTTGACGGGAGAGCTCCGCGGCAAGTGGGATGAGTGGTGAGCCAATTGGTGTTGGATCGTAGAGGATGACCCATAGCCATTCACCGCCCGGCGCCAAGCCCCAGTAGTACGCGGCAACGACTGGAGCGATTTGGCCCCGGAGGATAGCAGATTGAAGATTGCCACTACCCGGATTCTTCGCCTTAGGCACGCCAAGCTCACTGTAGGCGCAGTTGGAGCAGACTTTCTCCGCCGCCGCATCGCCCCCTTGTAGGAGAGGAAGAGGCCCGCCTGGGATTTCGAGAATGCGGCAGATATCATGAGGCTGCGCCCGGGCCTCAATTATAACTTCACTGTCCTAGAGCTCAACGCAATGCTCCAGGCGTTGTTCAAGTATGACTCCGCCCATCCCGAGTGGTTTGCCTTGCCGGCGGGCGTAGTTCCGCTGTGCAACAACTCGTCGCTCAGCGCCATCCGTGCAGTGATGCTGCTGTGCGATTCCCACGGGATCGACCCCACTTGGCAAGAACCTTCCGACGAGGCTGTGCAGGCGTTCTTCGACAACTTCGTGGAACAGCCAGTCAACTCCGACGAGAAGAAAGGCCTCACCCGCGTCACCACTGACCAAGAGATGGCGTATATTGCCACCAGACTGGAAGAGGCGGCGGCAGCCAGGTCCGCGGGCGAGTTCGGGTACACAGTGGAGGAGGCGAAGGCGGCAGAGGCGACAAGCCTTGCCGAGCAGGAAGAGCTTCTCAAAGCGGAGAAGCTTGCCGGGAAGGTCGCTAAGACAAGTGATCCCGCCGAGCAGGGCGCCGAGTCGAGCGGCCCCGTCGAGCAGGGCGCCGAGTCGAGCGGGCCCGCTGGGGACTCGAGCGGCTCACTAGAGATCGGCTCCTCCTCCTCGTCCTCGGGCAGCTCGCCACCACCAGCAAGTCCTACAGCTCCACCAAGAAGACGCCTCCGCAAGGCCGCAGACGTGACGGGGCGGCAGACGGGCCAACAGCCGCAACGCCACGCGACACGCGTCACTGCGGCAAGCAAGGCCGCCACGGGAGCATTTCGCGCTTCTGTAGCGGCTGGAGGGGGATCTTCCCGAGCTGGCGCCTCTGCTCCTGCCGCCCCTCGTGCCTCGGCGGCAACCGGAGCGGGGTCTTCTCAAACAACCGCCCCTGCTCCCGCCAAGCGGCCAAGGGAGCCTACTCCCCCGCCTCCTCACGCCGGGACGCGCGAGCCAGACTTCGATTTCTCTATGCTCAGCTCCGACGAAGAGGAAGGAGAGTAAGTCTTCATAATTCTTGTTTTTCTTTGTTTTTCTGTTGCTTTTGTCTTGCATCTCTTTCGCCTAACTCTGAACCTATTCTTTTTTCAGAACTCTGGCTCAAAGGGCAGCGAAGAGGGCCAAGGTCCCGGTGATCGTCATCGAGGACGAGCCCGCCGCGACAGCAGGGGGCGCGCCTGAGACGAGCTTGCCGGACCCGGCAACTGTTCTTCAGAGCAGCCCCCAGCGCAGCCCCCAGCGTATGTGTGGTTTACTTTCCGCTTGTCGGGTGCGCGCGGGTCTTCCATCCTTGCTGATGTCTTGTTTTGTTGACTTGTGCAGGAGGAGAGCAGCATCAGGATTGCCAAGAAACCGCCCCCGACACGCCGCACGTCTCGACCTCACCGCCAAGAGGAAACTCCCCGACAAGGGCGAACACTCCGCCAAGGGCGAGTACTCCGCCAAGGGCCAGCACTCCGCCAAGGGCGAGCACTCCGGCGAGGGATAGCACCAGCGGCCCTCCGCCGGCGGGAGCTACAACCACGCCGCCGAGGGAGAGTTCCCCGGCAAGGAACCTCACCGAGGAGTCGGCCCGCGCAGGTAACCCCTTCGCTTCATCCTTCCCTTGGACCTTTCTTTTTCTCAACTTCTTCTTTTTTGGATATTTGCTTGACTATTTGTCTTTTCTTTTCCTTCGTCAGACCCGTCCGTAGCCGAGCCAATGGAGACGGAGGTCGTCGTTGACGACGCCGCCGTTGCCGAGGAGACGGTTGGCGCAGACGATCCCGCTGGTGCTGAGGCCGCCGAGGCTGCCTCCGCAGCAGCGGGCGAAGGGGCTGGTGGTCGTACTGTCGGCCCTGAGGCCGCACGAGCGCTAGGCGCTACACCGACCGCCGAGGCCTCCGCCGCTACCGCAGCCCCCAGCTCCGACGAGGCCGAGCCAAGCGCCTACCTATAGGCCGGCGACGACGTCTACATTCAGCTCCCTTGGGCATCCATGTCCAGGGCGCCGGTCGAGGGAGAGATCTTCGACGGGGAGGTCCTTGCCTCCGCCGGGCTGAAGCGTGTGGATGCGCCAGGCAGCAGCAGCAGCAGCGAGCCCGAGGAGGAGCGGTTGCTGCGGAAGTTGCTGGCGCTTTACCGCGCCCGGCAAGCCAAGCTGGAGTCCCGTGAGGCTCTGGCCGCCAAGGCGGGAGCTGACTTGGAGAAACGCACAGAGGAGCTCCGGGCCATCAACCAAGCAGCTCTCCGATCCTTGGCGGAGGAGCGGGAGCAGCTTGCCGAGGCGCAGCAGGCCTTCATTCTTGAGAAGGCAGAAGTGGAGGAACAGCAGCGGCTTGCCGCCGAGGAGCTGTCCAGGCGAGAAGGCGAGCTGACGCAGCGGAAGGTCGACCTCGATAGCAACGAGGATGAGCTTGCCGCGCGCGAGCGATCGCTTGGCGGAGCTTTGCAGGAGGCAAAGGATGCTGCCGCAGCTGCCGAGACCTCCAAGAGGGAGTTGGAGAAGATGGTGGAGCAGCTGGAGGCCAACCTGAAGACGAGCGGCGAGGAGGTTGCCGCACTCAAGCTTGAGAGGGAGAAGGACGCCCATAGCCACTCTGAGCTGTAGGTCCGCCTCTCCGAGAAGGGCAAGGAGCTCACCGTCGCCAAGGACTCCATCGCCGACCTCGAGCTGAAGCTGGCCACCCGAACCCAGGCACTGGATGGCGCCAAGGAGTGGGAGGCGACCCTGAAGGAGGAGATCATGGCCGAGAAGGCGCTGCTGGACAGTGCCGCCATCTCCTAGAACAATTTTAGGCAAACCGTCGAGCTCTGGACGGAAGGCCTTATCAACGCCGCCGCGGACATCGACAAGGAGCTGGCGGAACTGGGGGCGGAGTATCTCGGGTACTCCACCGACGAGAGCCTCCACCCCAGCGCCAAGCATACTCTATTCTTCACGGGTGTGGCGACGGCCCTCCAGCAACTCCGGGAGAAGATCCCGAAGCAGCTGGCGGACGAGTCGCGCAGGCTCTGCGCGGGGGGCCTCCAAAAGGTGAAGATGAAGGTAGCCTTCCGCAACCCAGGCCTCAACCTCAAAAACGTCCTTAGGACCTTGCCGCCGGACGCTGATCAGGAGGCGCTCACGGCCCTTGTCGCACCCATTGTGGACAAGGTGGGCGGCATCAAGAGGGTTGAGGGCGACAGCGCAGACTAAGCTGCATATTTTCTTCTTCCCTTGTCGCTGCCAACCATGTTATGAACAATAGTCTATTAGAACTGCGACTAGTCATCTTGTAATATAACTTTATCTTAGGTACTGAATGCAATGTTATTTCCTTTACTTGGCTCCTTTGCTTTGTATGTTCTCACCCTACGCTTTTAGGGAACTTGCCGGCGTAGGCACCTTTGCCGCGAGCGCTGAGTGCGGGACTTCAGTAGCCTGCTGGTAGTGCCGTTGCCGACAAGAAACCGTGTCGTAACTAGTTGCAGCACACTTAAACTGTTGAGCGAACTCGAAAACGAAGTAAGGGCGCGACACTAGTCGCAGCACACTTAAGTCGTTGAGCATGCTCGAAACAAAGTAAGGGCGCGGCAAGCCACGAGTTGGTTCCTCCGTGCACAGGTTTTCCATACAGAGCGAGGTCGTTCAAGGAAGATAACTTAAAAATTTAAAAATTTGATTGCTCAAACTTTGGCAACTTAGCTTTTGTGTTGTTCGCTTCCCGGCAAGGCAAGGCTTTCTTGAACGACGCTTGGTCCATACTACTATCTCCTCTCCCCCCCCCCACGGCAAACTTGTGCACGAGGGGAACTTCTTCTCCTTGAGAAAAAAGAAAGAAGAGAAAACAGAGATATGGAGCCTTGTGGCTCGTTATTGCTTACCGGGGATAGGTGCTGCACAAAGTGCCACATAATACATGCAAAATACAAAAAAAGCATGAAGTGACAAGTCGTGCAAGGCACATGAGTTTTACTGATGCACGGGGTCTGCGCCCGGCTTTGTACAAAGGTTTACATGCAACAGCGACAAGACATGTACAAAAGGTGGTTGCCGGAGCGGATCACGGCAACCACGCCTTATGGGTAAAACTTGCGAAGATGCTCGATGTTCCAGGAGTTGCTCATCGGAAAGCCATCCTCGGTCTCAAGGCGGACAGCGCCGGGCCTAGTGACTTGTTTCACCCGATAAGGGCCTTCCCACTTCGGCGTCAACTTGTTGGAATTCTTGGCGGACTGAACGCGCCGAAGAACAAGGTCGCCTTCCTCGAGACTTCTACCTTTAACTTTGCAGCTATGGTAGCGGCGCAAAGCTTGTTGGTATCGAGCAGCTCGTATAGCAGCCTGAAGACGGTCTTCCTCAAGGAGCAGCGTGTCGTCTTGTCGCAGCTGCTCTTGCTCGAGCTCATCATAAGCGAGCACTCGAGGTGACCCGTATACGAGTTCCGTGGGGAGAACTGCCTCTGCTCCATAGACTAGAGAAAAAGGTGTCTGTCCAGTGGCTCGATTTGGCGTCGTCCTGATCGACCAAAGAGCCGCTGGCAGCTTGTTGATCCAGTTTCTTCCGCACTTGTGCAGCATGTCGAAAGTTCTTGTCTTGAGTCCGCGCAGCACTTCAGCGTTTGCCCTCTCCGCTTGACCGTTGCTCCTCGGGTGGGCAACAGAAGCAAAGCAGACCTTGGCGCCAAGGTCTTGGACGTATTGCATGAAGGTGCGACTTGTGAATTGTGTGCCGTTGTCGGTGATGATCCTGTTAGGGATTCCGAAACGGCAAACAATCGATCTGAAGAACTTGACTGCTGACTGTGCGGTCACCTTTCTCACTGGTTCCACTTCCGTCCACTTTGTGAACTTGTCGATTGCGACGTACAAGTACTCAAAGCCCCCGGCTGCACGGGGAAAGGGTCCGAGGATGTCGAGCCCCCAGACCGAAAATGGCCAGGATAAAGGGATCGTCTGGAGAGCTTGACCTGGTTGGTGTATCTTCTTGGAATGGAACTGGCACGCTTCACACTTGGTTACTTGTGCAGTTGCATCCTGGAGGGCTTCTGGCCAAAAGAAACCTTGCCGGAACGCCTTGCCGGCAAGTGCTCTGGCGCCAATGTGGTGGCCACATATGCCTCCGTGTATCTCTGCCAACAGCTTCTGTCCATCTTCCCGGGGAATACACTTTAATTTCACGCCATTGAGTCTTCTTCTGTACAGTTCGTTGCCGACAAACTGGTACATACTTGACTGCCGGGCTACTCTTTCAGCTTCTTCTGGCTCTTCGGGAAGTTCTCCTGCCTGAAGGAAATGGACAATTTGTTGTGCCCACGCTGGAGCCTGTGGCTCGACAACGAGGACCAAAGGTATATCTGCTGCTGCGGGAACATCCGCTTCTACGGCGAGAACCTGCGTCTCAGCCGGAGCTTGATGTTCCCCGGCAAGCTTGCCGGAGCCAAGCTTGTCGGGAGCCTCTGCTTCAATAGAACAAACCCTAGGGCTTGCTGGAGCAGATTGCTCCTCAGCATTTTCGGTGTTGATCTTGGGGACTTTCTTGGCGGTGGCTTCGGGAAGCTCTGCCGGAAGATAGTCACCGGAAACCAACTTCCTCTTCTTGCTCTGTCCAATTGACGGTGTTACGGATGGCTGAGTCAGCTTGAGCACAAAGATCCCTGGTTCCACAGGTAACTTAAGTGCAGCGCACTTTGACAGGCCATCTGCGATGTCGTTCTGAGCTCTTGGAACATGCTCCATCTGTAGGCCGTCAAAGTGTTCTTCAAGCTTTCTCACTTCATCAACGTATGCTTCCATCAATGGACTCTGATAGTTCTTGTTCACTTGGCGGACGACAAGCTGCGAGTCACCCCTTACAATCAGCTTCTTAATCCCAAGGTCTGCCGCGATTCCGAGACCGACAAGCAAACCTTCATACTCCGCAGTATTGTTTGTTGCTTGCTCCTTGGGAAAGTGCATTTGGACCACGTACTTGAGGTGCTCTCCGGTGGGCGCGACAAGCAGCACGCCAGCACCTGCACCTTGCAGCGAGAAGGCACCATCAAAGTACATTATCCATTCTTTGCTTGCTTCCTTGAGAGGGATGCTCGTCTCTGGAATCTCTTCATCTGGTGTCGGTGTCCACTCTGCTATAAATTCTGCCAATGCTCTGCTCTAAATAGTTGAAGTGCTTTCGAACTTGAGGCCAAAGCTTGATTGTTCCAGTGCCCACTCGACAATCCTGCCTGTCCCTTCTGGATTCTGCAGTATCCTCTTCAGCGGAAAGCGAGTGACCACTGTTATCTCATGTGCTTGGAAGTAATGGCGCAGCTTTCTCGAGGCCATGAGAAGGCCGAAAAGCAACTTCTGCACACCAGAGTACCTTGATCTAGCCCCCTGGAGAAGGGAGCTGACAAAGTAAACTGGGCGCTGCACCATGTTCTTCTGTATCTCCTCTTGTGTCTGCGCATATCCATCCTTGTCGGGACCAGAGCTTGTCGGGGAAGTCCCTTGCTTGTCGCCGGATGTGCTTGCCGCGGTCGCTGGCTCATCGTCTGCCTCCCTCTCCGCCACTAACGCAGCACTAACCACTTGATTGGTTGCTGCTAGATACAGCAGCAACTTCTCTTGCGGCTTAGGTGCGACAAGTATTGGTGTGGAGGACAGGTACCTCTTCTAGTCTTGCAGCGCCGCCTCCGCTTCTGGAGTCCATTTCATCGGACCTGCCTTTTTCAAAATTTTGAAAAACGGCAGGGCGCGCTCTGCTGACTTAGAGATAAACCTGCTGAGAGGAGCCACGCAGCCGGCAAGTCTCTGTACATCCTTGACGCGCTTCGGTGCTTCGATCTGCTCAATGGCCTTTATCTTGTCGGGATTGGCTTCAATCCCCCTCTGAGAGACGAAGAACCCGAGAAGTTTGCCGGAGGGGACCCCAAACACACACTTCTCGGGGTTGAGCTTGAGCTGGATCTTGCGCAAGTTTGCAAAAGTCTCATCTAAGTCTTGGATCAGAGTAGCCCTATCCTTGCTCTTGACCACTATATCATCCATGTATGCTTCTACATTTCTGTGTATCTGTGGCTCAAAAGCTATATGGACTACCCTTGCAAATGTCGAGCCAGCATTCTTCAATCCAAAGGACATGTGTATGAAACAATATGTGCCACACGGAGTGATGAATGCGGTCTTCGCCTCATCTTCTTTAGCCATGAAGATCTGGTGGTACCCTGAGTATGCATCGAGAAATGAAAGAAAATCGCATCCAGCTGTGGAGTCAACAATCTGGTCAATGCGCGGCAAGGGAAATGGGTCTTTGGGACAAGCTCTATTCACATTGGTAAAGTCGATACAAAGCCTCCATTTCCCATTTGCTTTTCGCACGACCACAGGATTGGCCAGCCACGTAGAATGGAGCACTCCTCTGACAAGGCCTGCCGCTTCAAGTTTCTTGATTTGTTCTGCTATGAACTCTTGGCGCTCCACTGCTTGCTTTCTAACCTTCTGCTTGACGGGCCGCGCATGAGGACAAACGGCAAGCTTGTGCACAATCACTTTCCTCGGAACACCGGGGATGTCAGACGGTTGCCATGCAAACACATCGACATTCACCTGCAGCAAAGCAACGAGCGCACTTTCCTATTTGGGGTCAAGCGTGGCACTGATGGTGAAAGTACCACCAGTGCCGTCCTCCTTGGCGGACACCTTCTTTGTCTCTGGTGGAGCTGCCATCGTCTTCTTACACTTGCCGGTGGAGCTCGATGGTGCGTCCTCGACGGCAACGCAGCACTCCGAAGAGGTGCGTTTGCCGGAGTGGGCCCCAGAGCTCTTGCCGGACTTCGTCTTCTTCCCCCCGGGAGCTTCAACGGCAAGTGTCTTGCTGTCTGTTGCGGCTGTCGCATCCCGGTAAATCTTGTCGGCCAAGATAAGGGCATCCTTCTTGTCGCCAGGGACAGAGATGACGCTTATCGGGCCTGGCATCTTGAGCATGTTGTAGGCATAGTGAGAGGCCGCCATGAACTTGGCGAGCGCTGGACGGCCAAGTATCCCATTGTAGGGCAACGTGATATCGGCAACGTTGAAAGTGATCCTCTCAGTCCTGAAGTTTAGCTCGCCGCCAAACGTCAGTGGCAGCGTGATCTTCCCCTTCGGCTTGCTCCTTCCCGGGTTAATTCCTTAGAATGTGCCAGTTTCTTCGAGCTCGCTGTCGGGGATCTGGAGCTTCCAGACCACAGCGGAAGAGATCAAGTTCAGGCCGGCCCCGCCGTCAACTAACATCTTGGTGACCTTGAGGTTGCGGATGGTTGGTGAAACCAACATCGGCAAGCACCCGACCGCGGTTGTGAGATCAGGGTGGTCCTCAATATCAAAGATGATAGGCGTGCTGGACCACTTCAGAAGTTTGCGCGACTCGACTGGCGGTTCTGCTGCATTAACTTCCCGCACCCACTGTTTGAGTTGTCGGTGAGAAGTATGCAGAGAAGCACCACCGTCTACGCACAAAACCTCCGTGGCCTTCTGGAACTCCTGCTCGCTGTTCTCTCCATCATCCATGTCTTCATCGTCGTCTTAGTCTTCGTCCTTGTCGCGGCCGCGGGGAGGTCTGTCTCCTTGCCGCTGCTTGGCCTTGCCGCTGCGTCCTCCCCGGCCGTTGAATGGCCGCTTCTTGCCGGACCCTCCATCACCTCCTTGGGCCTTCTCCTTATCGCGTCGCTCGTACTCAGCTTTTTGCTGCTCGACGAGGTACTCGACTCTTTTGCAGTTCTGGAGGTCGTGGCCCTTGGTGCGGTGGATTTTACAGTACTGCTTGTCGGAGCCGTCCTGCTTGTCGGCGGCAGCCACAGCCTGGCAGTTGGTGCATGCGGCAGTCTCCTTGCCGGAGCCACCAACTTGGGCTTTCTTGGTGCCGGCCTCCTTGCCGGACTGCTCAACGACTAGCACTTCTTTGTTCTTCTTCTTTCTATTGTTCCGCCGCCGGTTCTTCTTTGCCGGGGCGGCATCTTCGCTGTCTGATCCTCCTGCTCCAGCATCGTCTCCTGGGAGTTTCCTCCCCTCCTCAGCACGTGCACACTTGTCGGCCAGGGCGTACAGCTCGCTGACGTCCCTGATCTTGCACATCGCCATCTCCACCCTCATCCTGCGGTTACGCACGTTCTAATGGAACGCGCTGATAACCACGGCAGGGTGGACGTCCGGGATGTTATGCTGCACACAGCTGAATCTCTAGATATATTTGCGCAGGGGTTCTCCTTCCTTCTGGGCGAGCAGGTGGAGGTAACTCTCCTGGCCATGTGGCTTGTGGCCGCCCGTGAAGGCGTCGACAAACTGATGGCACAGGTCAGCCCAAGAAGAAATGGAGTTGTCCGGCAGGTGCATGAGCCAGGATCGGACGTTTGGCTTGAGCACCAGCGGGAAGTAATTGGCGAGTATCTTCTCGTCTCGTCCCCCAGCAGCCTGCACCACGATGGTGTAAATGCTGAGGAACTCTGACGGATGTGTCTTGCCATCGTACTTCTCCGGTACGTCGGGCTTGAAGTTCTTCATGCTGGGCCACTGGACTTGCCGCAGCTCACGAGTGAACGCAGGGCAACCTACCGCGTACGGCAAGTCGCCTGGTCCCCCGGGCGCGCGCATGTCATAGCGGGCCCAGCGCGCTGGTCGGATTGGCGCCGCGCTTCTCTTCGGCGCTCGATGCAGGTTCGAGCGTCCTCTTGTTGTCGGTCGTCGAGAACTTGGCGCTGATCGCGGCGAGCTCGTGGATCCGACGACGTGGTGGAGTCGTCGTCGATGTTGATTCGGCGAGTCGGCGATTTTGGCCTTTGGGGCGGGGAGTGCACGGTGGTTGCACCCCCAGCGGTCTTGTCGCCATCGGCCCGTGCCTGGCTGACTTGCCGCGGCCGCGACGTTCTGGGCTGTTGCAGGGTGTCGCCGTTGGCGAAGGCGATGAGGCTCTGGATGGTGGCCCTGCAGTCGTCGGCCTTGTCTGCCGCTGGAGGGAAGTTGAGGAGCAGTTGAGCTCGTGCTAGAGCTTCTACTGGAGTGGCGGGTAGCGGCGGCGAATGGTGCGAGGAGCGGGATATGCTCGGACTCCTAACTACGTTAGAAGGAGCAGTTTCCCGTCCCAGCGACCGTGCCTTGCTCGTGCTGGCATGTTGATGTGCATGCTGGCCTTGAGCGTCCCTAGATCCGCCAGCTTGACCTTGGCCCAGCAAGCGTATGGTACCTTGAGTACCACGACGCTGTTGGTCCCGCGCTTCCTGAGATGGGCGCGGTGCGTGTACGGACGTCGAGGCCTTGGAGTGCGCCCAGTCGTCCGTCTTGTCCTTGAACTTGGCGGCGCCGTGAGTTTCCTCGCCGACGTCCGTCCTTCCGCCGGCGTCTACCCCACCAGCCGTTGGCTCCGGCGGTGGCGGGATCTACGCGGACGGGCCTGCTGCCTCCGAAGCCTTCTTCTTCGACGACATGTTGATGAAGTCGATGAAGTTGGCGAAGATCTAGCTCGTGTGACGCCGGATCGGGTTCACACAACCTCGATGCTTCCCCCTACCTGGCGCACCAAAGATGTCGGGGAAACTGATCGCCCACGAACACCTATGGGACCGGATCCCCTTTACGGTACGGAAGGGGGGCGGAGGAAGCACAAAGAGCGGATCGAGGCGAGCACACGAGCAGTTTACCCAGGTTCGGGCCGCACGGATGCGTAAAACCCTACTCCTGCTTTGGTTTGTTATTGAGTTCTTGGCTAGGGAGCGAGGAGAGCAACAGTACACTCTAACCGCTAACAAGACCGAGCATGGAGAATGATCGATCTTCGGAACCCCCTCTACGTTGCGCATGGGCCTCCTTTTATAGGTCAAAGGGGTCACCGACAGGTGGCAACACAGATGAGGGTAAAAACGTAGAAAGGGTGGTAGATGGAACAGTGTTTGTATAGTGCTCTAAATGACCCTGACGGCAGGGGACAAGGGCATTAAATGCCCGTCGCCGTCGCCCCAAACAGTGCAAAAATTGGCCGTCAAGGGCGCCACCGTCCGCCACGATGGTGGCCTTGTCATCGCAGCTTGCCACCGTGTACCCCAGGCAGCACAGCCTTCCGCCACGTGCGCCAGGAAGGGTCCCAGAGCGACACGTGGGTGGATGCGCTGGAGCGCGGGTACTGAGTGGAAGTTTTCCGCGGCAAGTGCCTTCCCGCGGTCGCTATCTTGTCGCGCCTGGGAGCTTGTCGCTCTCCGGGCCTTGCCGGGACGCGTGGCGCGTCGCGGCAAGTCTCTTGAAATGCCATGTTTGGCCTTCCCGGCAAACTCCTCTTGCCAGGGTCTTGCGCCAAAGAAGTAGTCTTGAGCCCTGAGTGGACTTCCCGGCAAGCTCCTCTTGCCGGGGCCTTGTCTCTTTAACTTTAATACTTTGTCCTTGAATGGCTCCAAAGGAACCACGGAGGACCTTGGCGGTCGCACGGCAAGCCCTGCCACGGGACGCTGCAACTGCCCGTGCACAAGTTCGGGATACTAAGGTACCCCTACTTTAGTACACCGACAAATACTATTTCTAGGCAAAGAGGAAAACCATTTTTAGTACGATCTCTAAGTGAAAACTGAAAGAACTTCAATTTAACAATATCGTTATCCGTATCCCTTTTCTTTTGCATATCACACAAATCAACAAATTTGTCTAGATGGTTAGCGGCATCTTCACTAGGAAGGGCGGAGAATTGATATTTCATGACAAGATTCAACAAAGCAGCATTGATCTCACAAGATTCGGCATCGGTAATAGGAGAAATCGGAGTGCTAATAAAATCATTATTGTTGTTATTGGAGAAGTCACACAATTTGGTATTGTTCTGAGCCATAGTGACAA
This sequence comes from Secale cereale, assembly GCA_902687465.1. Taxonomy (NCBI): domain Eukaryota; kingdom Viridiplantae; phylum Streptophyta; class Magnoliopsida; order Poales; family Poaceae; genus Secale; species Secale cereale. The sequence continues at coordinate 640,456,462 of LR738713.1, read as the reverse complement.
GCAAGCAATCCAACACACACAAGCAAACAAGAAGCAAGTGAACGCTAAACAAACGGCGGAAGAAGGGCAAATAAAACAGTAAGGTTGAACTGGGGGAGAGGAAAACGAGAGGCAAATAAATGTAATGCGAAGGGTAAGGGTTTGTGACAGGTACTTGGTATATGACTTTTGTGTAAGCCTCCCCGGCAACGGCGCCAGAAATTCTTCTTGCTACTTCTCGAGCTTGCATTGTATTCCCTCTAAGAGGAAAGGGAGATTCAGCACAGTAGCGTAAGTATTTCCCTCAGTTTTTTAGAACCAAGGTGTCAATCCAGTAGGAGACCACGCGCGAGTCCCTCGCACCTGCACAAGCAAATAAGAACTTCGCAGCCAACGCGGTAAGGGGTTGTCAATCCCTTTACGGTCACTTACGAAAGTGAGATCTGATAGAAATGATAGTTTATGTTTTTGGTATTTTTGGTTTATAATAACACCAAATAAAAGCAATAAAAGTAAAGTAGATGTAGATTGATATGTTGAGAATAGACCCGGGGGCCATAGTGTTGTCTAGTGGCTTCTCTCATGATAGCGATATTCTATGGTGGGTAAACAAATTACTGTCTAGCAATTGATAGAAAAGCAAATAATTATGAGACTATCTAGGCATGATCATTGTATATAGGCATCACGTCCGAGACAAGTAGACCAAAACGATTCTGCATCTACTACTATTACTCCACACATTGACCGCTATCTAGCATGCATCTAGTGTATTGAGTTCATAAGAACAGAGTAACGCCTTAAGCAAGATGACATGATGTAGAGGGATAACCACAAGCAATATGATATAAACCCCATCTTTTTTATCCTCGATGGCAACAATACAATACGTGCCTTGCTGCCCCTATTGTCACTTGGAAAGGACACTGCAAGATTGAACCCAAAGCCAAGCACTACTCCCATTGCAAGAACTATATATCTAGAAGGCCAAACCAAACCAATAATTCTAAGAGCTTGCAAGGATATTATGAGCATACATAAAAAGTTCAGAGTAGAACCAAATATCTTTCATAGATAATCTTGATCATGAACTCACAATTCATTGGATCTCGACAAACACACTGCAAAAAGAGATTACATCAAATAGATCTCCTCGAAGACCGAGGAGAACTTTGTATTGAGATCCAGAAAGAGAGAAGAAGCCATCTAGATACTAGCTATGGACTCGAAGGTCTGTGGTAAACTACTCACAACTCATGGTGAGGGCGATGATGATGATTATGAAGAACTCCGTGATGGACCCCCCCTCCGGTGGAGCTCCGGAACAGGCTCCAAGATGGGTTCTCACGGGAACAGAAGGTTACGGCGGTGGAATTACGGTTTTCTCTCTGTTGTCGAAGGTTTTGGGGTACGTAGACTTATATAGGAAGAAGGAGGACACCGGGGGGTGCTCGGGGGGCCCCACGAGGCAGGGGCGCGCCCTGGGAAGGGGGGCGGGCCCCCACCCTCGTGGGCAGCCCCTTGATCCCCTGACGTGGTTCTCAAGTCCCCCGTGCGTGATTTTCTCCAAAAATATCTCTCGCGAAGGTTTCATTCCGTTTGGACTCCGTTTGATATTCTTTTTCTGCAAAACCCTGAAACAGGCAAAAAACGGCAATCCGGACTGGGCCTTTGGGTTAGTAGGTTAGTCCCAAAAATGATATAAAAGTGTATGATAAAGCCCATTAAACATCCAAGACTTCATAAATAATAGCATTGAACAATCAAAAATTATAGATACGTTGGAGACGTATCACCCACGCAGCTCAAGGTCCTCACCCAAGCCATGTCGACAAACAACCCTACCTCCTGGGGCCGCCACCGCACCGCTGCCTGAGGCCGCCGCCTCGCCTTGGTTTCGCCAGCCACCACCACCTTCATGGTGACAACAATGGTACACTAGTAGAAAATGGGCCATTAGTCTCGGTTCATAAGGGCCTTTAGTCCTGGTTTTGGATCCGGGACTAAAAGGTCGATACAAATGCTCCACCCTCTAGTCCTGGTTCTTATACGAACCGGGACTAAAGGCCCGCCACGTGGCTGCTGGCGAGATCTCCACCTTTAGTCCCGGTTGGTAACACCAACCGGGACTAAATGTAATTTTACGATTTTTTTTGAATTTTTCTTTTGAATTTTTTCCCGATTTTCAAATTTCTGATTTTTTTTACAATTTATTCTCTAATCACCTACCCCTCATCACTGCTCAATTTAACCTCTAACCTCTATTCACCCCTCATCATTCCAAATTATCTCACTTCCCGGCCGGTCACCCATCCTCTCACTACTCTAGCCTGAGCACGCTTAACTTTCGGGTTCTATCCCCCCTCGTTTCCAAGTCTGCACTTGTTCTTTTCCTGACAATAGTAAGAGGTCAATCCTATTAACCTTCAGGAGTTTAGCTTGAGCTTGAAGTCACACATTTCACTGTTTGAGTTTGAAACTATTATTCTAAAAAACAATAATTATTTAGTAACACTAATATTTCTTGAATAAGTAGTTTGACCATAGATTGACCACAATTTAACCATATTTGACCAAAATTTTAAAAAAATTGAAATAATTATTTCGTAACACTAATATTCTTGGATAATTATTTCGTAACACTAATACTTCTTGAATAAGTAGTTAGACCATAGTTTGACCAGATTTAACTAAAATTCAAAAAAACTGAAATTTGAGCATAACTTTTTTTCCTTTTAGAATTTGAGGATTCTAAAAAATTGCAAACAGGCCGTAGGCAGTCGAAATCAGATGCGGATTTTCGTGCTGAACATTTTGATATATTATATATTTTTTCGACATCATATGCATAAGTTATAGCTGTTTTACTTTTTCCTAACACTTTTTTGCAAAACATGTCCAAATTTAAGTTTTTTAATTTTCCTAACTACTAGATGTAGTAATATAACTACATATCGAAGGATTTTATTTTTGGAAGTTTTTATCATTTTCTTTTGTTTTTTCAAAACTGAAATGGCGATCCACAGGGTTGTGGGGGTAGAGTTTGAGAAATGGGCCCTTTAGTCCCGGTTTGAGAGACGAACCAAGACTAAAGGGCATCGCACCCTTTAGTCCCGGTTCGTGTCTCAAACCGGGACTAAAGATTAGACCTTTAGTCCCGGTTTGAGGCACAAACCGGGACTAAATGGTGCGATGCTCTTTAGTCCCGGTTCGTGTCTCAAACCGGGACTAAAGGTCCAATTTGAACTGGGACTAATGCCTTTTTCACACGAACAGGGACTAATGCTCACATTAGTCCCGGTTCATAATGCAATCGGGACTAATGCCTTTAGCCGCTCGAACCAAAGCCCTGTTTTTTACTAGTGGTAGATTTTGCTATCATAGCGGGAGGTCATGACCGGCGGAGGGTGTCATGACTGCATTCCCCGCCTTTTCCGCTCTATGCACCCAAGTAGGGATGTAAACGACGTGTTGTTTAAACCCGTTTAAGCGCACTTATTAGTATAACGATTTAATAAAATCCCCCACCCCCCAAGAAAATGAACTACTCCAAATAGTGATTCCTCATTATACCTACTAATGAAATCCAATCTTGCATTTGCTGCATAGCATGGCCATGCTAAAATGGGGCAGCCCATCTAGCCTTCTTCTAGATTCCTCACACGCAAACGACTTGCCTGCGGGCACACACCACGGGACCTATATCTCACCTACTGCAAAATGTAGCTTAGGCTCTCCTCTAGTGCCGCCATGGTCGTTCTTCGTGGGCCGGTCCCGTAAGGGACACGTCAGGGAGCGGTTTTGCTTTGTTTTTTTCTTTGATTTTCTTTTGTTCTTTTTTGGTTTTCTTTTTTTCTGTCTCTATTTCATTTACTATTATTATTATTTTATTTATTAAATACATGTGTTCTTTTTCATGTATATTATTCATTTTTAATATACAAAAGGAACAATTATTATAAACATACATGAGTATTATTTTGCTAAATATACGTATTGACGTCTACTTTTTTCAAACACATTGTCCATTTTTTGTATAGATAAGTATCATTTTTAAAATTATGTGTAACATCATTTTCAAATATATGTTTTGATGTCTATATTTTTTTCATACATTATA
>LR738713.1:640402165-640452054 GCA_902687465.1 Secale cereale | reverse complement strand
ATATATATATATATATATATATTATGATAACACCCTTTAAGACCTTATTCTGCTAACACTCGCTGATGCAGAGAAACAAAAACCGACCACCCACCCACCGCAAAGCGAACTGCAGATATAAACAAAAAAAGTCCCCCAGTGGTTGGCTTTTCCCTAGCCACTCTGATCCACGCCGCCCCCTCCCCACCACCTTCCTCCCGACCTTCTTCTGCCGCCGCGGATCCGATCACGCTGCCCATCGCTGGCGCTCCCTTTCGTTCCTCAGCCGCGACTCCCTTCCCTTCCCCAGCCACCTACCCCCGCCGTTGGTCCAACTGCCCGCGCCACGACATCGCCCCTCCAAACCATGGGGAGCACTGCCCCAACCCGCCGCCGGTCAGGCCTTGCGCCGTCCCGCCGCCTCCCACCTCCCACCGCACCTCCCATCCGCCCGTTGACCCATCCCACCGTCGGCCTAGGCTCGCGCCGCCCCTCCTTTGCGTCGCCCATCACCCTTGCCCAGATCCACCACTCGCCATCGATCTGAATCGAGCCGCCGCCGCCGGTACAATTTTCCTGGCCTACCTCCCCTCCTCCTCCACCTCGGGGCGACGACCAGTCGTAGCGATGAATGGCTCCACCACTCCGGCTTGCCAGCCGCAGCCAAGGCACAAATCCTCCCCAATACAATTTTGGTTTTGTTTTTAGTGTTATGAAGTTCGGTTCAATATTTATGTGCGTTTAACATCTTATTTTTTTCTCAGGAGAGAAATGAAAAAAATAAGGAATGGCTCCAGCCTTGGTTCACAATCTCTCCGGTGGGTCTCCGTCGAGCAGTTCTCCCCACACGCAGGGCCTCCCAATGACAAGAACCAGCAACCTAACCTCCTCCCATTCAAGACTATGTAGTTCGTTTAGTTTTTAGGCTCTTGGCTGCAGTTCGTTATTTGAAAAAGGCCCAAACCTCACTTAATTTGGTTTGTCCTCAATGGAGCGGCCCTGGGTTTCTTTTTGATAAATTATGTAGTTTGTGTGTATTGTGAAGTCCTCTGTTTATATTTAAGAGGCTTGTTCAACTCTGTAGCACCGTTCTATTTATTTGATGAAGTCCTTTTTGTTTTGCAAATTCTCAGGCACAAGAGACTGTAAACTGCTGGTGCTTTCATCATGGCAGTAACACCGACCGAATGAGATAAAGGGCCTTGAGCCGCTATGCGGGGGGAGCACCACATCTTGGCCAGACTTGGAAGAGGCCAAGGCAATTGGCAGCTGACCTCACCGTTGGGGACAGGGGATCACCTCCTGTGAGGTTCGCTGGCGTGCTCTATGCGGTACGCAACACTGCTCTTTGCAATTCGGATGGTAATGTATGAGAGAACAACGACGTCCATGCCGTCAGCATGTTATAGTTTTCAGGGGTTTGCACTGCATGGGAGTGGTCAGAGGGGAAAAGGAAGTGCTATCCATGGCGGGTGCAACCAATATTGTTCTCTTGGATCTGTGTAGCCCGTCTCTGGCTCGTCTTGCCCATTCTCGGATGGTTTCTTCTACCTGTACTATGAACTCCGAAGTTGACTGCCCAGCAGTATCAGTTGTTTAGTTGATGGCTGGGGCTGATTAATTTTCTTGCAGCAAATCAAGCATGCTCGGCTAGTCCACAGCTGCGTTTTGGTGGATGACAGTGTTGATTGTGTGTATGTATGTGTGTGTGGCTGTGTAAAAATAATGAATGAATATATATATATATATATATATATATATATGTTTTGAAGCTCACTTTGTTCTCTCATGTGGTTCACTATAAAACTCCTCCGTGGTTCACTATATCAATGCAACATCTGCATTGCGTTTGGTCCTCGGATGTCGTTCACTTTTGAGCGTGATGCTGTTGACTTGTGCCCAACATGAAAAGTGCGAACAATTTAGTGAAACAATAAGATAGTAATGTGGTTCACTTCGATATATGTCACTGTTCACTTGCCCTCATCTCTGCGGTACACTCTCGTTCATAAAAAAAATGAAAAAATAGAAAAAGAGTCACAAAAACTCATCTGAGAAAATTTACGTCCGACACAAAGAAATCGTGAAGTTCACCTGCTCGTCGAATGCAGTGCGGTTTTCAGTCTGAAGCAGTGCGTTCTTTCTGTCTATTGCAGTGCATACGACGATTTGGTGTCGCGAAAAAATAGAGTGTCCGCGTTTTTGTAATTTTAAAACTGCTCTTAAACCACAATGAATTAGAGGGAGTGTTCTACATGAAAAGGTAGCGTCTCGATGATATATTTCCAACGGTGTATCGTTTGGATCATTTTGACCAGCAGTTTGTAAAAATTTCGCGAAAAATGGACGCTGCCTCTCGTAGTCAGCCGCACAATTTTCAAAATTAACTAAAACCGTAAGTAATCTCAAAAACATTTCAACATATGAAAGTTGCGCCTCGTCCGTAGCTTTTCAACGGCATATCACATGCCTCGTTTCGACAAACGGTTCAAAAACTATAGCAAAAACATTACCGAAAATTTGATTTTTTTTTAAAAACAGAGTTCCGCGATTTAGTAAATTTGAAACTGTTGTTAAACCGTAATGAATTAGAGAAAATAGTAAATATGAAAAATATGCGTCTCCACGTTACCTTTCCAACAGTGTATTATTTGATTCATTCCGAAAAGCGGTTTAGAAAACAACGCGAAAAAACGCTCGCTGCGACTCGTGGTGCGCCGCACTGTTTTCAAAACTGCTCTTAAATCTCGATGAATCTCGGAAAGTGTTCAACATGGCAAAGTTGGAAATAATCCATAGCTTCTCAACGGTATATTACACGCGTTGTTCCGATAAACGGTTAAAAAGCTAGAGCGAAAACAATACCGATAAAAAACAGCGCGCAGTTTTTTGAGACGGGAAGTTCACTCGCGTGAGTACTGCAGCACACTTCGTTCAAACAATGACATGCACTTGCGTTAAGCGTGCAGTGCGGAAGTGTTATCAGAATAGTTATTCTGATAATATTAACAGAATAGATCGGCTATATATATATATGTATATATGTATGAAACATTATGGATACACATTAATAAGTTTTCAAATACATGAAAAACAATTAATATATATTTTGATTTCTACTTTGTTTCGTGCTCATTGTACATTTGTTTCTATACCTGAAACATTTTTATACATGATTAACATTTTCAAACTACATTATTAAAAAATCTAATGCATGATTACATTTTGAAATACATATTTTTAAATATTATTTCTAAATACATGTTATACGTTTCTAATAGATGTTGACACACTTTTTTTCTATTGTTGGTAATTTTTTTACATTGCATTAATCATTTTATATGAGCAAATTTTTTGAGACATGTGAACATTTTTTTCTGACTGCTGTCAAAACTTTTACTTTAGGATAACTATTTGCATTACATGTTATTGATGTATATCTTACTAATGCTCATAGTAGCGTATGGGTATATGATACTGGTTCGGTTGCTCATATTTATAACTCGAAACAGGAGCTACAGATTAAACGAAGATTGACTAAGGACGAGGTGACGATGCGCGTGGGAAATGGTTCCAAGGTTTGATGTGATCGTCGACGGCACGCTACCTCTATATCTATTTTCGGGATTAGTTTTAGACCTGAATAATTGTTATTTGGTACCAGTGTTGAGCATGAACATTATATCTGGATCTTGTTTAGTGGGAGACGGTTATTTATTTAAATTAGAGAATAATCGTTGTTTATATGAGTAATATCTTTCATGGTCATGCACCTTTGAAGAGTGGTCTATTTTTGTTGAATCTCGATTGTGGTGATACACATATTTATAATATTGATGCCAAAAGATGCAAAATTGATAATGATAGTGCAACATATTTATGGCACTGCCGTTTAGCTCATATTGGTGTAAAGCGCATGAAGAAACTCCATACAGATGGACTTTTGGAATCACTTGATTATGAATCATTTGATAATTGCAAACCATCGCTCATGGGCAAGATGACTAAAACTCCGTTCTTCGAAACAATGGAGCGAGCCAGTGACTTATTGAAAATAATACATACCGATGTATGCGGTCTGATGAGTGTTGAGGCTTGCGGCGGGTATCGTTATTTTCAAACATTCACAGATGATTTAAGCAGAGATGGGTATATCTACTTAATGAAACACAGGTCTGAAACATTTGAAAAGTTCAAAGAATTTCAGAGTGAAGTAGAGAATCATCGCAAGAAGAAAATAAAGTTTCTATGATCTGCTCGCGGAGGCGAATATTTGAGTTATGAGTTTGGCCTTCATTTAATGCCACCTGAAACACCACAACGTAATGGTGTATCCGAACATCGTAACCGTACTTTATTAGATATGGTGCAATCTATGATGTCTCTTACAAATTTACCACTATGGTTTTGGGTTATGCATTAGAGACACCTTCATTCACGTTAAATAGGGCACCGTCTAAATCCGTTGAGACGACACCGTATTAACTATGGTTTGGCAAGAAACCTAAGCCGTCAATTCTTAAAGTTTGGGGTTGCGACACTTGTGTCAAAAGGCTTTGGCATGATAAGCTCGAACCCAAATTAGAGAAGTGCGTCTTCATATGATACCCTTAAGAAACAATTGGGTACACCTTCTGCCACAGATCCGAAGGCAAGATTTTTGTTGCCAAGAATGGAACATTTCTAGAGAAGGAGTTTCTCTCGAAAGAAGTGAGTGGGAGGAAAGTAGTACTTGATGAGGTAGTTGTACCTTCTATCGAATTGGAAAGTAACTCATCATAGAAAACCGTTCCCGTGATGCCTAAACCAACTGGAGAGGGAGCTAATGATGATGATCATGAAACTGTAGATCAAGTTAGTACATAACCGCATAGTCAACCAGAGCACGATCTGCACCAGAGTGGTACGATATTCCTGCTCTGGAAGTCATTTTACTTGACCAAGACAAACCTATGAACTATAAAGAGGCTATGATGAGCCAAGATTCCGATAAATGGCTTGAGGCCATGAAATCTGAGATAAGATCCATGTATGAGAACAAAGTGTGAACATTGGTGGAATTGCCCGATGATCGGCGAGCCATAGAGAATAAATGAATCTTCTAGAAGAAGACTGACGCTGATGGTAATATTACTGTCTACAAAGCACGGCTTGTCGCGAAAGGTTTTCAACAAGTTCAAGAAGTTGACTACAATGAGACTTTCTCACCCGTAGCGATGCTTAAGTCTGTCCAAATCATGTTAGCAATTGCCGATTTTATGATATGAAATCTGGCAAATGGACGCCAAGACCACATTCCTTAATGGATTTCTTAAAGAAGAGTTGTATATGATGCAATAAGAAGGTTTTAGCTATCCTATAGGTGCTAACAAAGTGTGCAAGCTCCAGCAATCCATCTATGGACTGGTGCAAGCATCTCGAAGTTGGAATATACGGTTTGATGAAGTGATCAAGGCATATGGTTTTATACAGACTTTCGGAGAAGCCTATATTTAGAAGAAAGTGAGTTGGAGCTCTGTAGCATTTCTGATATTATATGTGGATGACATATTATTGATCGGAAATGATGTACAATTTCTGGAAAGCCTAAAAGGATATTTGAGTAAGAATTTTTCAATGAAAGACCTCGATGAAGCTGCTTATATATTGGGCATCAAGATCTATAGAGATAGATCAAGAAGCTTGATAAGACTTCCACAAAGCACATACCTTGATAAAGTTTTGAAAAAGTTCAAGATGGATCAGTCAAAGAAAGGGTTCTTGCCTGTGTTACAAGGTGTCAAGTTGAGTCAGACTCAATGTCCGACCACTATAGAAGATAGAGATAAAATGAAAGTCATTACCTATCACTCAGCCATAGGTTCTATGATGTATGCTATGCTGTGTACCAGACCTGATGTGTGCCTTGCCATAAGTCTGGCAGGGAGGTACCAAAGTAATCCAGGAGTGGATCATTGGACATCGGTCAAGAACATCCTAAAGTACCTGAAAAGGACCAAGGATATGTTTCTCGTTTATGGAGGTGACAAAGAGCTCATCGTAAATGGTTACGTTGATGCTAGCTTTGACACAGATCCGTATGACTCTAAGTCACAAACCAGATACATATTTTTATTGAATGGTAGAGCTCTCAGTTGGTGCGGTTCCAAGCAGAGAGTCGTGGAGGGATCTACGTGTGAATCGGAGTACATAGCTGCTTCGAAAGCAGCAAATGAAGGATTCTGGATGAAGGAGTTCACATCCCATCTAGGTGTAATACCTAGTGCATCAGGTCCAATGAAAATATTTTGTGACAATACTGGAGCAATTGCCTTAGCGAAGGAATCCAGATTTCACAAAATACAAACATATCTGAATGTAGCAGACCCGTTGACTAAGCCTCTTCCATGAGCAAAACATGATCAAAACCAAGACTCCATGGGTGTTAGAATCATTACAATGTAATCTAGATTATTGACTCTAGTGCAAGTGGGAGACTGAAGAAAATATTCCCTAGAGTCAATAATAAGGTTGTTATTTTATATGTCCTTATTCATGATAAATGTTTATTATTCATGCTAGAATTTTATTTATCAGAAACTGAAGTAGATGAGTGAATACATAGACAAACATTGTGTCCCTAGTGAGCCCCTACTAGACTAGCTCGTTGATCAAAATGGTTAAGGTTTCCTAACCATGTACATGAGTTATCATTTGATAATGGGATCACATCATTAGGAGAATGATGTGATGGACAAGACCCACCCGTTAACTTAGCATTATGATCGCTCAGTTTTATTGCTATTGCTTTGTTCATGTCAAATACATATTCCTTCAACTATGAGATTATGCAACTCCCGAATACCGGAGGAATACTTTGCGTGCTATCAAATGTGAAAACATAACTGGGGGATTATAAATATTCTCTGCAGATATCTCCGAAGGTGTTTGTTGAGTTTGCATAGATCAAGATTAGGATTTGTCACTCCGAGTATCGAAGAGGTATCTTTGGGCCCTCTCGGTAATGCACATCATAATAAGCCTTGCAAGCAAATGACTAATGAGTTAGTCTCGGGAAGATGTATTACAGAACGAGTAAAGACACTTTCCAGTAACGAGATTGAACTAGGTATGAAGATACCGCGATCGAATCTCGGGCAAGTAACATAACGATGGACAAAAGGAATAACGTATGTTGTCACAACAGTTCGACCAATAAAGATCTTCATAGAATATTTAGGAACCAATATGAGCATCCACGTTACGCTATTGGTTATTGATCAGAGAAGTGTCTCGGTCATGTCTACATAGTTCTCGAACCCGTAGTGTCCGCACGCTTAACGTTCGATGATCATATTGTATTATATGAGTTATGTGTTTTGGTGACCGAATGTTGTTCGGAGTCCCATATATGATCACAGACATGACGAGGAGTATTGAAATGGTCGAGAGGTAAAGATTGATATATAGGATGATAGTATTCGGACATTAGAAGTGTTCTAAAGTGTATCGGGTAAATATCAGAGTACCGGGGGGTTACCGGAACCCCCCCAGGGAGGTATATGCGCCTTATGGGCCATAAGAGGAGAGCACACCACCCTACAAGGGTTGGGGCACCCCCCCTTGGGCTTGTGGGAAAATTCGAGAAGGAACAAGGGGGGTTCGTCCCCCCTTCCTTTCTCTCTTCCTCCTTCCTTCCTCTCCATCTAGAATATGGTAAGGGGGGGGGGGTGGGTATGACCCCAAGTAGGATTCGGCCTACTTGGGGCGCCCCTTGGCTGCCTCTTCCCCCCTCCAACCTATATATGTGGGGAAGGGGGCGCCTAGAACACACAACATCAATTGTTAGTTGTGTGCGGCGCCCCCCTCCATAGTTTACTCCACAGTCATATCTTCGTAGTGCTTAGGCGAAGCCCTGCGCGGATCACGTCACCGTCATCCTGACAAAACTCATCTACTTCCTCGACATCTTGCTGGATCAAGAGGATGGGGGACGCCATCGAGCTGAACGTGTGCAGTAACTCGGAGGTGCCGTACGTTCGGTGCTTGATCGGTCGGAGCTAGAAGAAATTTGACTACATCAACCGCATTGTCAAACGCTTCCACTTTTGGTCTACGAGGGTATGTATACACACTCTCCCCTTCTCGTTGCTATGCATCTCCTGGATAGATCTTGCTTGAGTGTAGGAATTTTTTTGAAATTGCATGCTACGTTTCCCATCAGTTAAATCCTATGTGCGTATCTTCCCATCAAGGAAATATTATACTGAAGATGAAGGGAAAAGCTAGTTGCAGGTGTTCATCCAGGAGTTATGTGTAAGTAATATTATTCATTGCAACTACTTTTCTTTGTCCCATATGTTCTACCTCCCTTCTGGTTATAATACATGAAATGTTCCCATTTTTCTCTATAGAGAAGGACCGATTTGGAAACTCAGTATGAGGTAACCTGTGCTAATACATGTGCTATCTTCAGGAATGCTTTGTGGTAGTATCAAAATTACCTAATGAAAACATACTTCACTGGCAAGGAAACTCATCAAATTCCCTTACTTTCTCGTGAGACACATTGACGGGATGATGACTGGGAATGTCTTGTTCTGTACTTGTCCAGAACCAAGAATCTGGTAGGGTCTATGAGATCATTTTTCAATTTGAAGTACTCTATGCCTGTGTCTTACTATACTATTTTCTTGTAGAACAAGTGCTTAAACCTGAAGGACAATTGTTCTCAGGTAAGATTCCATTAGTATGGTGCACACTGCTTTGCTCTTGTATCACTATATTTACTCATACAAACTTATTGTTGAATGGAAGGATCCAATGGAATCACCAGTGGCTCAACATGTATATTTCAATTTCAATTGTGTATATAGTTATCTTCTCCTATCATGCACATTACGAGCATCAAAACAGAGCTAACAACGTTGTTGTACATGTATACCCGTGGTACCCATCTGAAATCTTGTTGTACCATGCAGTTTTCCACACTTGTATTCTTGCAATGCTACTTTGAATTGATATGATTTGAACTGTGTCTCTATTTTAGTTTGGCAAGAAAATGCAGTGACCATAACACATAGATATATTTTTGTTTGATGCTTTTATTATGTACTACTTCGCAATAGAAGACTATTTAATCTTGGCCACTTTACTTCTGAACTGGTCCACCAAAATGAGTTTCATATACTACTCCCTCCGTCCCAAAATAAGTGACTCAACTTTGTACTAACTTTGTACTAAAGTTAGTACAAAGTTCAGTCACTTACTTTTTGACGAAGGGATTACATGCTAAACCAGTTATGTGTCTCTTTGTTTCTTCTTTTAGAATGCTGACAGAATATTGGAGAAGAGTACCTTATTAATCAATGGTAAAGGAAGTAATGCATATAAGTTTTAGGATAGTGAGTCAGGTTTGTTGGTCTCCATCAAGGCTGATAAAACAGATAAGGAAAACTATCTTGAAGATAGTGAGACAACCCCAAAGTCCTGTCTTGCTGCAGCATTCTCGAGTTACTGGCCACTACCGCTGGCACAAGCTCTTCGAACCTTCTATCTGAATCAGTTCGGTTTGTTATGTCTCAACTACAAGCTGAAAGACATCAATCAGTTGTGCTGCGACAAGAAGAAGAAGGACTGAGGAAGTCCCTCCAAAAATCAGATGCATACTTTCTGTTGTAACAATAAGCATTGGTGGATTTTAGTGCCAAATAAGAGAAAGTTAATAAGCTTGGTGGATACCCAGGATAACTTTTCTTGAGCTCTTCCAGAGTTGTTACAGTCATGGACTGGTTTTGCTTGTTCGTTTATTCGCCCTGCTGGCCAATTTAGACGCCTAGTGTATGTAATATGCTGCTTTGGTACCTATATTTGCACTGGTGGCGAACTTTGATGCCCAGTGGATGTAATATTTGTAATATTTCTAATAGCATAGCTTAAGTTGCTTGCTTATTTATTTTCTAATTGTCTTGTTATTTGTTTGCTTGTAGTCATTGCAATTCTTTTTTCACGGACCATGGTCCTGCTACTTGCTGTAGTGACCAATGTACTCCTATGGGCTATCAAATTCATGGGCCTTCTACGGGCCGTCGAAATCATGGGCCTTCTACGACCCGTGGATTTCATTGGTCCTCCATGGGCCGTCAAATTCATGGGCCTTCTACGGGCCATATCATTGATAGACCAAACATGGGTCGTACTATTCATGGACCAATAACAGACCGTGATATGGGCCATAAACAGGCTAAAATGGGGATAGTCAGTTTATGGGCCCGGCCATAACGGGCTATTAAAAGGCCGACTTGCATTATGCTCTTAATTCTATTGACAGGCATGACGGGTCGTTAATCCGCTAGAATAGAGAAGCTATGGAATTGGCTCAATGATATAACGGGCCACAAACTGGTCGATTGACTTTAACCATGGGCTACAGTTGGGCCATCAGGGGAACAAGCCAAAAATGGACAGTAAGTAACCGAGGGCTGGAAATGAGCCCAAGAATAAATGGGCCAATAGAAGGCTGAAAGATAACACAGGCTGCAAACAACCCAACTAATAAATGGGCCATTAGTGGGTATAAAGTATTATACTATTCATTATGGTCTAGTTTCACTACGGACATTAAAGGGCCCAATGATACTAAATGTCTCATATGGGCCGAAATACATGGGCCGATAGTGACAACGGCTAGAATTATATTGCATGGCCCACATGATGCTACTGGGCCGAATTAGGAAAGGCCATAATGGGTCGTGAGTTAACGGGCCATGAATGGGCTGCATGCCGTTAATAGGCTTTCGGTGGCCCGGCCCGTTAACTTTTAACCAAGTCAAACGGGCTGGCCTTTTAAACCTAAATGGGCCATTGTTTTCCCTTGCCACGTGTCGACGTACCATAGGCGCCTCCTGTTCATTGGACGGTTGAAATCTGTCCCAGCGTGGAGCTAACACTTGGTTCCTCCGGCCAATGAGAATTTTAAACGTGGACAATCACCATTGGTCAGGGGTGTTAATGGGTTATTGCATCCAAAACCGGGCCCCATAGCTTAATGGCGACCCGTTACAGTGGATTCCACGTGTTGGTCACCCTTGAAGAAACCCCTTCCATGACATGTCATTTATCGTCATAGAACTGGACACTTCCATGATGGTAATTTGACTATTGTCATGGAACACTTCTACGTTAGAACAAGTATATATAACTATCTTGATTCTGTTATAAAATCGTGATGGATATACAAGCATGACAGAAATCATGACCTACTGTGATACACATGAATCATCATGGAAGTGTTTTTTTGTAGTGATATGTGAAAGGTAATAAGCCAATTTTACATCCTAGGGCACTCGCAAGCCTGTTGGCCCCAACATCATCCATATTAAGAGGGATCATGGAAGATTTTGCCAAATTAACTTTCATGCCAGTGGACTGCTAGAAAGTGGACAAAATGTTTTTGAGAGCCACAAGTTGTTCCTCCACTGTTGGCAAAATGATAATAGTATCATCAGCATATTGGATGATATGGAAATCCTGATCATGTGAGTGTATTGGGAGGGTTAGAGCTCCATTAGCCAGCATTTGATTAACTAGTGACTGCAGAAGGTTAGCAACAATGACAAACAACAGAGGTGATAAGGGATATCCCTGTCCCACTCCACATTTACACTTGAAATGTTTCCCAGGGATGCCATTGAGTAGAATATATGTAGATCTAGAGGAAAGAATTTCCTTAACTCTTCCAATCCACTTGTCATCAAATCCCTTGTGTTTAATAACCTGCAAAATTAACTCATGCTCCACAATATCAAAAGCCTTGGAAAAAATCCAATGTGAGAATTTTGATGGGTGTTTTAGACTGTTTACATTCACGTATGTATTGAAAAGCCCATGCTAAGCAGTCTTGGATAGACCTATTTTTGAAAAACCCATACCGATTCTTGTGAATGCACTTGAGTACTCTTCGTTGTCGATTATCCAACAACTTCGTGAGAAATTTCAAACATGTGTTGGTCAAGGATATAGAACAAAAATCATCAGGTCCTTCAGGTGATAGAATTTTTTGAATTAAGGGAGCCACTGATGTTTTCTAAAGAAAGTTTCCCCTCATAAACTCCTAAATGAGTTGCAAGAAATCCTTCTCGATTTGGGCCAGCAATGTTTGACCAACATCCCGTTGAAGCTATCAGGGCGTAGCGCCCGATCCACTGGCATCTCTTCCAGAACCTTTTTAATTTCATCCTATGAGAAAGGTTGAGACAAATCCTCAAGACCTGGAACTGGCTGAATAAGCTGGTGTAAATCATAGCCCATAGAGATTCCCTGGGCCTGGCCCATTCTGTTTTTGAAAGAAGCCCAAACAATACCCGCCATATGTGAATGATCAGACACCGGGGCACCCTCCCCATTTGCCTTCAGACTAGCAATAAAGTTCTTTCGCAGACGCTTAGAAGCCATAGCATGAAAAAATTGAATTCTCCTCACCGACTTAGATATATCGGATTCTGCACCTTTGTTTCCAATAGATGTAATGAATTTCCAGCGGGTGTTCATAGTGGAATCACACTGAAGGATCACTTTGTTGCAGTCCATGGTGAGATTCCTATTATATCACAACCGACATATATTCGTAACAAAATGGCAATCTTTCTAGCTAGTCTAAAGATCATCTAAAATAGATCTCCGAAAAGTACAGTAAGCCAGTCAACATATATATATTCGACACGTTATTGGTGGGATATATTACTCCAAAAACTATATGCACTAGCCCGTGGTTTGCCCATTGCCACTTATGGAATTATCGAAATGCCCATCACCACATTTATACCAACCCATTGACAAACAAATCCAGAAGAAGATATGCACACATGGGAAAAATCTACTCTGTTCTTTATTTCTTTGTTTTCCTGTTTGAGCTAGAACCAACATTCCAAGGGAAACTATATAACCTATTTCACATCGATCGATCAAACTTTGTAGTGGAACTGAAAACATGCATGCATTGTTGGTCCGCTCGATATGAAGTTCTGAACTCGAACTGCAATCAGAAGTTGCCAACTTGCACCAACTCCCACGAACTCATTCCGAACTCGAACTATCCTATTTGTAGGATCACATATGATTGGTATAATATATATATTTATATGAACATTGGCCAGTTGTCTTAGGTTATAACCTCAAACGTTTGGTGTAATAGGAATGAACCACGCAGAGGCAAGATATGTATCTCTCTCGTGGCTAGCTACCTTGCATTGTTTCCAAACCCCGCATGCACATGGAAGCTTCTATATCTTCCACCCCACCCCCGGTGGTGCCATTGTCTATGATCCAGAGGTCTGATTGACCACATCTCGTTATGTCACGTGCAAGAAGTTGGAATTGCCTGAATCGACCAAAACAATGTGATGAGGCAAGGTTGTATTGGAAGAACACGCTCGCTATTGGATGAAGAGAATGGCGCCTCCACCATATCTACAGATCTATAGTTCTCTATGCACACGGCAAACATTTCTGCAGGGAATTGAACTCTTAGGACAGAGAGATGCTCCTCAGCGGTATCAAAATCAAATAAATAATAAAGCAAATTTCATGAATCGTTCAATCAAGATTTTTAAGAATCAGACTCGCATATGCCGAGGCGTAATTAATTGCCAAAACTAAATGCACATAGGCATCGATCAGCCGTGTAGCGTTGGATAGAGTCGCGAGCTACGAATCCACATCCACGGTTGGAGCTCATCTGATCCTCTTCGCGAGGGTGACCACTCATCTGCAAAGAGGACCGGTTAGCCGGGATTCAGCCTAGCCAGTTAGGAACACAATACGAGACAAACAAAACCAGTTCATTTTAGAGTTCATAAGCCACCATGGATTTATTCAGCTGCTACAAACAAGTAATTTTTAGTGCAAAGATAAATTTAACAGCGAGAAAGATAACGATAGCGACTCTGCCTCCTGGTGAGAGGATGCAGACGACTGCAAGCTCAGCCTATGAGCTAACCCCTGGAAATCACATGAATTCCAAGAATGTCCCTCTCAACTCTCATCTCTCCACATCTATTCCCTCTTCTTCTTCTTCTGGTTGTTACCAGTGTGCCCGCTAATTAGCTCTGTCGCGGCGTAGATCTCGCTGATCAGGCGGTAGCGCTTCACCCTCCGCTGCCTTCCGGCCACCTCGTGCTCCTCATCTTCCTCCCAGTCCTCGGAACCGTCAATAATTATGGCGCCCGGAGCTGGTGAGTTCTTGGTAGAGCGCGGAGGGGAGGAGGACCAACCTGAGAGTGCCACGCAAGGGGCGACGGGGAGGACGTGTGGGGTGCCCAAGGACACGCTGCTCTCGCTAAGGCGGATGAGCTGCTCGGCCACTTCAAGCTCTAGCGCCGTGAATTCCTCCACCTCCACTGGAGCCGCCGCCTTGGACTTCTTCCTCTTGGGCTTTGGCTCCATCTTCCCCTTCACCGGTTGTACCTTGCGCTGTAGGTTTTTCATGGGAGATTGGTGTGGCTGGGTTGCCATGAACACACGCACTGGGTAATTTCACCTCCACTCTATCTACTACTCTTTCTTTGGTTGTTTCCCTTCTCCTTTTCCTCTTGTTTTCTGGGAGAGAGGGGCTTGGCTTTTATTTCTTTATTTTCCCCTTGGATTTTTGGAAATGTTTCAATTATTTCCCTATGTGGATACCCATAAATGACATAGCCTGGAATAGATTTGGCATGACCAACGTTTCATGCGTAATTACTATTATCTTGTAATCCAACGCGAAATACACGTCATCGTTTGGACGCGTGTCACATTGTGAGTTGTCTGGTAAATCAAACGGGCAACACGTCTAACCAACTTTGTCCAAGGAATTGTTCGGTCAGACAACCATCGACGTGTCGTGCTAGAGGTCCTCACATGTTGTATGTACATGCAATAGATTTCCCTACAATAGTGTAGCGACCAAACCTCAAACAGTCTGATCTCTGTGCATCAGTCTCATCCCTGGATCAGTAATGCTGACACGCACAGTACTTAAAGGATTTATAACAGAGTAGCAATCACACACTTATTACATCGATAGTCCAACGATGAATTTATTACAAATAATATGGTTGAAGGCCATCTAACACGATAACAACGGAAGGCTTGGAAGATAAGTGAGTCCATCAACTCCAGCGGCATCACTGAGTATAGAACCACGACCTAAAAAAAGGCATCTTACTCGTCGTCTGAAAAGTCTGCAACATGAAACGTTGCAGACCGAAAACGGGTCAGCACATGGAATATGCTGGCAAGGTAACACAAAAGATGCAATGAAAGTAAGGCTATACTATATGCAATATGGCTGGTGGAAAGCTCTATGGTTAAGTTTTTGCGTAAAGCCAATTTTTCCCTACTTCAAAGGATTGCATTTTAATTAACTATCATGGTAGTTGAAACATCATTGAGAAGATAGACATCCTCCCAACCCCAATTAAAATTCATCATTAAACCAAACAAAATTAAATTAAAAGTAACATGATGAGATTCACATGATAATCCAAGTACTAGATACTCAAGACGTCCATAACCGGGGACACGGCTAATCATGATCAGTTTGTACAATCTGCAGAGGTTTGTCCACTTTTCCCCACAAGACTCGATCGCCTCCGTTTGGTTTCTCGCACTGCATGGTGTTTGAGAAATGGATGACCGAGACACATTCTTTCCGAAGAGGTCCCCTTAACCAGATAGATAGGCCGGTACACCTACAAAACCCAACTACATCTGCTAGCCCATCATGGAAAGGTTTCCCACAACTTACTCAACTATGCTAGAGCCCATATGGGCATGTGGCTGCACATGGAAGTTTCTAGTATGAAAAATCTCATGATCCCTTTGAGCCTGGGTGGCGGTCCAAAAGAAAAACAAGCAATCCTGGAATACCCAGATGCCTCAATCCACCCAGATGTGTATTAATGTTGCCACCTTAAGTTGAACCATAACAAACTCACATCTGTCATGGATTTCACTCACCGAATCCACGTCTACGAGCATAGCATGTCCTAACAGCAAACGTAGAAGTGACTCCCATAGGTTTGAATGTAATGTAGGTAATAGGTACTACCTCAAACTACTTCCCAATCCCACAAGTTAATTAATCCTACTCATGCAATGTGTGAGGGTTTGACTAATGCAAATGAAAACTACGTAATTGAAAAGCATGATCAAAGTGTTACTTGCCTTGCTGATGATCCGCAAAACCTAGAGACTCAAAGTAGCAAGCGGCGCACTCCTGGTACTCTATCGCAATCAAACAAGCATATAATAAGTACTTCAATAATGCATGGGTAGAACTCAAATAAGAGATCTAACCAGAAAGTTCAACATAAGAACTCCGGTTTGCAAAAATAATCAACTCGAAAGAAGCAACGAAACTCAAACTGCAAAAGAAACGAGCTCCGAATTAATAGTTCGCCTAAAGTCAACTTTTACAGTAGCCAAAACTTTGTTCAAGTTGGTTAACATAAAGAGGGCATCGAGACGAAGATCTGGGATTTTGAATCACCTGATTCCGACTCTCGAGCGAAAAGAAAAATGAAAAACAAGATCAGGGCAGAAATCGCGATTGGAATAACCACGGATAAATACCCCGAAAAAGAAAACGACGAACAGTCTAACGAACGAACATTCGCTGTCTGCGGTTAACTGACGAAAACCGTTCGTTAAAACGAACGTACGGACGAACGTCCGCTAAATAACTAAACCGTCGGAAAATAAAAAAAACCGAACCGATCTAATCTAAAAAAACAGATATAGGTTTTTCCTAAACGAACCGATCGGTTAACCGAAAAAAAAACGCAAACTACCTCGAACTCCGGCGAGCTCCGGTGGTGAGGCGGCGGTGGCTCCGGCGGTGAGGGGCGGCGATGGCTCCGGCGGCGGCGGCGTGCGGTGGTGGCTCCGGCGGCGGCGGCGTGCGGCGGTGGCTCCGGCGGCGGCGGCGTGCGGCGGCGTGGGGCGACGGGGTGCGGCGGCGCGGGCGGCGGCGCGGGCTGGCGGTGGCGGCGGCCGCTAGGGTTTCGGGCGGCTGCGGGGCGAGGCGAGCTGGGCTGGCATCGGTCGGGCCGGCGGGGCCCTGGTTATAAAGCCCAGAGTCCTGGGCCTTCACGACTCCAAGTCGGTTCCTTTTTTTTTTTAAAAGAGTTCCGGCGCAGAAAAACTAACGAAAGAAATACCAAACGGACTCCAAAATTCCTGAAATAAACTTTCACCGTCCTCTACTAATATTTCGGACAAAGTAAACATTTTTCCCGGACCTAAATGCACTTTTGAAAAACGCGTATTTTTCCTATGCAAATAAATCCGCAAATAAATCCAGAAAAATACCAAAAGTGATTTTAATATTTTTCCTCCAATATTTCTGTTATTTTGGAGAAGTCCTATTATCTCCGCTCATATTTGGTATTTAGAAATATTTTTAGGATGGAAAAATAATTAGAATGACACTGTCCTCGTACCGGTATTCGAGCGAACTCAAATACGAAAACGGTAAAATTCCCAACTCTCTCTGTAGGTCCTTGAGTTGCTTAGAATTTCGAGGAACTCCACGAACAAAAAAGCAAAAACATGCAAATGCAATATGATCTATGTATAACATTCCAAATTGAAAATTTGGGATGTTACAAATAGTTATTTCCTACCATGATTTATGGTATGTAACTTATTTCAATCCTGGTTTCACACTTGTTGTTACCACTGCACATTCACATGGCTAGGTATACATATTGTTCAAACTACATTATATAGATAGTCCTTGTTACCATTGCACATTAATACTATGGACGCTTGTTACAATTGCATATTTCACTACTTCAGAAATGACTAGCACGGGCAGGTGCAAAAGGCCAGTAATGGCGGTCCAGGCTCCCAGGGGTGCTGGCCACCGACCTCTCGCCACTTCTATAACCGGATCAGTGGTAAACATAACATATTGCCCGCTGCTAGTATATTTGTCATGTCACAAACAAATTATTGTTCCCATTAATTTACTGTGCTCAAAGTTGTACATATTATAAATAGTAAACTCACAGAAGTATATAATTCGTAGCATTGACTAAAGGCTTAATCCATTGCAGGAACAAACAACACGACTTCATATTTTTTCCACTTAAGAGACATACATGAATGTACCACATCCATCATAACAAAGTCACTAACACGTCACGAGGTTACATAATGTTCATATATGGCACATTTCGAAATGAGGTCCATGACAAACCATCATCTATGACTTGTTGTGGTGGGTCTTCCTTAGCCTGATTTCCACGGGTATCTCAACCATTAATCTGTTTCCTATGAGAAACTACCCCAGTCGGCCTAATAGAAGGATATACGCCCGTCTTTTTCGGTCTTGTACTTAACAGTGGTGACATCTCCCGCTCCAACGCATACTCCAGTAGAACCATCTGTGGGAATTTGTTCAAGCTGACTACCATCTTTGCCGGTAATTTCTATGATCATTCTGATTAGAAGCACAGAGGGCACACAATGTTAGACATATTTCAATGTTAGTGTTACATGTACAAAAAATAGATGAAATAATACAAAACATACCATGACTTGTTTGCCGATGTTTGTGTTGGTCAAACAGTGCACAAGCAGGGGACCCCGATGTAGTTCTAGTTGATGGTAGGATCGCCAAGAGATTGTTCCTCTCATTCTGCGAAAGCTTCTTCATTCTTTGCAAGAAAAATGAAGAATGGAATGGAAGATCATCATCATCATGACTATTTTCTTGCTCGCCCTCACCATCATGGATATGCTCATCATCGTCACCATCCTCATCTTCCTCTCCATCCTCATCATCCTCACTATCCTCATTATCTTCACAATTGTCATCACCTTAGCTAAAGAAATAGATAATCCTTAACCTCTTGACCGATCCTTCTAAGTAAAAGGCTATGTACTCTCCCCCCGTCATCTTACTGTTTGAAATTTACTTCATCCATTCATCATCACAGATGATAGTTTTATGCTTTCATTTCTTCACTTTAACTTGAAGACCACCACTTATCATCCTTAAAGAGCAAAGTATCACCTATTGCATTGTTAAAGTTCACCCAGACGTTGCACAGGATACACTATGCAACAGTAAAGTAAAATCCATACGAAATTAGTCGTAATGACAGTAAATTAGTAGAAAATGGTTAAAAATGAATGTTGTAATTAAAGACTATTACCACAGATTTTTTGAACCCCTCCCTCAGGAAGACCCTTAATTCCATTGCAGTTTCCAAGTTATCTACAGAACTACATTTGGAGATTTGGCATGTTGGAAGCACCATGATACCTATGAATAATCATATGATGCACTTATGATTGTTAACAAAGGGAGAAAGATCAACGGAAAAAATCGCCATGACCTTTGCTAAAAAATTAACAGAAATTGAGTGCCGAACATTTGGCAAAACAGAAATTAATAAATGTTTTTCCAAAACATTGGCACTCATTATTGGATCCTTGAAAAATGATGTATAACATGTCTAGCTTACTTGGCCCATGCACTTGTCATATTTAAGCTTTGTTTGTTTTAACAAAAGTGGTAACATGAAAAAATAATAGCCAAGGGCACGTCTGTCATGTCACTTTTTTCTCTATTGATTTCTCTTTTCTCAACTCATGATATATCAAACACGCAGTCTACTAGACATAGGTTTGCTATTCAACTACTCAAACTTGTCTTGGAATCAGAAAAAACTTCTGTAAGTTCACTGGTACAACGACTTACTATACAAATGGTTTCTAAACCTTTTATGACACCTAGTTTTGAATTTTCGCCTTTCCTGTGTGTGCGGAAGGGGGGTCCTTCCCACATAACCCGGAAACCCCCGGGAATAGGCATTATAATGCATCCATTTTGCATAACTAAGCATATGTGATGCCGGCATCTATCCCTAACGCGAGTCATCACACAATTGTTTGTGATATGTCGAATATCGCAGGTGCTCCATCCTTTCTACTCCTGTGTCCTCGCATTACCATCGCACTCAGTATTCTATGGTGCAACATATATGATGCGTGCCACATCACAAATTGATCATGATTGTAAAGCGTGTATGATAAAGATACTATCACACACATTTAATTACTTTCCCTCCATCGTATGTGATTTGATGTAAGAGAATATAGTTATCCCAATAAAACTATATACGAAGCTTGAATCTATCCTGGACAATTCATCTGTTGTATACCAGTAGGTTGAAGGCCTATCACACACTTTCTTCTATGAGAAAACATTAACGACGGACACGACATCATAAACAGTCCATAATTTCCAAGCATGTGTGACAAGGTGATTTTCACAAACATTT
The DNA here is from genome assembly GCA_902687465.1 of Secale cereale. Classification (NCBI taxonomy): domain Eukaryota; kingdom Viridiplantae; phylum Streptophyta; class Magnoliopsida; order Poales; family Poaceae; genus Secale; species Secale cereale. The sequence continues at coordinate 640,431,763 of LR738713.1, read as the reverse complement.
AATAAGAAGGAACTGTCTGCACTACTGTTGTTAATCTCACACATTTTTTCTTGGCAAACCATGTGTGGAGTAGAGATCCAACGCACACGTAGTGATCTGAGAAATGTGTGTGATCTCGCCGTTTATCATAGACATTTTGCTTTCGCAAACCATGCGCAGTTTATTGGCCCGCAGAGCTTAATTTATCCCTAATTTAATCGCTGCATTTAAAATTCAGAAATTTTGAATTTGAAAGTAGGCAATCACTTATCTCTTATCGAACCATGTTTATTCGAAATATAGATTCAAGGATGAATGCATAATTTGGTGCACATGTACATATCGAGGCGAAAGACATTATGGTTGCTGGAGAAGGTGAAGCGGAATATCCATATTGTGCCCTCCTCCATGCCTAGTGTGCACACGACTCTAGGAGAACCCCTTGTGATGGCCGCCTGCCCATTGAGGGGGTCCTGGATTAAGGGGTCCTTAGGTGGCCGGATCGCACGTTATGGGCTGGACTGGTGGGCCATGAAGATTGTTGACGAAGACTATCTCCCGTATCCGGATAGGACTCCCATATGTGTAAAATAGCAAGTTTAGAGTTCTCTTGTAATGATTTCCTTTTTCTGCAAGATGATCATGTACAAACCCTAGGTCCCTCCGGTGCATATATAAACCGGAGGGTTTAGTACGTAGAGACAGAAGAATCATAACAATCATATAGGCTAGACTTCTAGCGTTTAGCCATTACAATCTCGAGGGAGATCAACTCTTGTAACCCCATATTCATCAAGATCAATCAAGCAGGAAGTAGGGTATTACCTCGATCGAGAGGGCCCGAACCCGGGTAAACATCGTGTCCCCAGTCTCCTGTTACCCTCGATCCTCAGACGTATAGTTCGGACCCCCTACCCGTGATCTACCGATTTTGACACCTACATTGGTGCTTTCATTGAGAGTTCCACTGTGTCGTCGACTGAAGGATTAATGGTTCACTTCGTCATCAACGACGGCGCCACCACCGAGGGAATTTTTCTCCTCGACCAGCTTTTTGTGTTTAGCGGCTTCGTGCTTCGTGCCAACACTAAAGGCCACCTCGAGCAGGTTGACAACTACGCCCCTGGTCATCAGATCAGATTTGGAAGCCTAAAATACGTTGCTGATGTTCGTGGAGATTTGATCTTTGATGGATTCGCACCCATGGTAGCTGCTCCCTGCCACCACGATGAACACGACCTATATCGGTCATCGGACCCCGTCCAGGGGACAACACCTACAACAGCTCTGTCCTTAGATCCGGAGTAGATCACTTCATCCGAGGACGGGAAGATCAACCCCGCCACGGAGACCGCAGACTTAGCGGCGCACGAGTCGCACACAGACCCAGCCTCGAGCGGGATTCCTTCCGCCACCGGAACTCCGGACTCGTCTCCGACTACAAGTTCCGAACTTTCGGGATCTGCGTCCTTTGGGCTCGATCGAGCAATTGTCACCGAAATCAGCCCCGCAGATCTATGAACACATGTGCGGCACTCACCCTTAGACAAAGTGCTGGACTTACTAAAGACTCTCTCCCTAGCAGAGAATTCGCAACCGAATTATACCCAGTTTGAACTGGGGGCTGAAGATGCGGAATTTTGCTTCCCACCCATCACCCAGCTGGTAGCCACGGTTGAGGACTTAACTGATCTATTAGATTATGCTTCCGAACACATCGATGGTATGGACCATGATGCCGAAGCCGATATAGTTGGAAACCCGCCCGCAACTGGGCGATGGACGGCTACTTCTACATACGATGTATACATGGTGGACACACCAAACGAGGAGGAAGGCGACGGCGATAACAATCTAGAATAGGATAAGCCTACCGATGAAACTCCCAAACGCTGGCGTCAAAAGCGCCGATCTTGATCCGGTAAAGGGAAAGAGACTAACACTGTCGCTGAAGATGATGACGACCCGGAACAAGCCGATGACCCCGTGGAACCAATGGTAGACCAGGACGAACGAGAGGATGGCGAACACAGTCCAGAACCACTGGTCGATCACAGCGATGCGGACGACAATAATTATCAACCTGTCTCCGAAGAGGACATCAGCAGGGCCCCGTATTGAGATTTCTTTTTAGATTCAAGCTCTGTCTAAACCTTTTCTCTCTCCTCTTTTATTTGATCTTTTTTTTCTTTTTGGCATGTAAAATGCCCGAGGATGTTATCGACATTATCTGTAACCTCACAGCTTGCCGTATTAAACAGGATTAAAAGGAGAAGTTTGGTTCCAATTAGTTTGGAGTTTATTCTATTTACCACCTATGTTTCCCCTCCAAGTCAGATCGCTGCATATGCCTTAATACTTGGACTTAATACCAGGGGCTAGATTCAGCCTGGCACACCTCCACAAAAAGTCTGAACACCTATAGGGAAGTGTTCGGCGTCCCGAATATCGCATTATATGCATCGTCTCCGAATCATGTCTTTGGTCTATAGTTGGGTTGCCCGGATCCTATGCTTGCCACCTTATGTTCTACATAGTTCGGCTAAGGTAGTAAAGGGAGGACTACTGCGATTGTACTTCTGGTTCATCTGGTCAAGTATCTCAGTAGAGAAAGCCGAAAACTAACTGTCATGATGAAGCGAGAGCCGGTCAAGCGACTTGATGACCTAGTGCTATACTACGATCGATCGAGATCCACTCCGTGTTCTACGAGGAGCTGGTCTTCGTCCAGCCGTGTAAAACGGGCACCACAATTTGAAAGGCCTACAAGCACCAGGGGCTAGTACTTAGCCCCACTAGTCAAGCTCCTATGGCTAAGTGAAAGCAATAAAGCCGCATAGTCTGATTTCCTGGATCGCCCCGCAGACACCTCCTATATGGACCAAGATGTTGGATAAAGAGTGTTCATGCGCGTTATAGATACCCCTGTAATAATTAAATGGGGGCCAAAGACGACGACTGGAAACTTTGAAATTTAAATAAACAGTCGCAGAGGAGGAAAAAGTCACTCATAAATACAGACGCGCAAAATTTATATATATCGGCACATAGGCTTAGTCCTTACAATCCGAATAGAATCATGCAAAGATTATATCCTCTGAGCACTGGCCCTCTACAAGACGGGCTCCTTCTAGGACGTTGCCAAAGTACCTTTCTGTCTTGCGGTGATCCTTTCCCTCTGGAGGGCCAGCAGTTGCTATCTTCGTGGCCTTCATCTTCGCCCAATGCACCTTCACGCGGGCAAAGGCCATGCGAGCACCCTATATGCAGGCCGAATTCTTAATAGCATCGACCCACTGACTCGCTTCGACGAGCTTCTTCACCAATCTGAAGTAACCACTTGGGATTGGATATGCGGGCCATAGCCGGCTATCAAGTCCTTCATGGCTATACACGCCATGTTGTGCAGCTCGACCAGCTGCTTCATCTGGTAATTGAGGGGCATCGGATGATTTCGCGCAAGAAACTGCGACCAGAACATCTTCTCTGTGCTGTTCCCCTCGTGGGGTTGGAAGTATTGGGTGACGTCGACAATGCTCCTCGGGAGATCCACAAACACGACTGGAGAACTCCACAATCATATCAGCCCAAGATACCTCTAACCTCTGAAGATGCTCTGCAAGAGAAAAGTCTTACCAGCTGCTATTTGATGCGCCCGTTTTATCTTATCCTTAGCACTGCGCGACTCAATTCGCACCTCCTTGGCAGCATTAACTGCCGCAGTGAGTTCGGATGCTTGTTCCGAAGTCGTCTGCTCCAATGCAGCGCGTTTGAGAATGGCATCTTGCAGCTCGACCTTGACTGTGCTCACCCGAGACTTGTGCTGTTGATGCACGACCTTCTCGGCCTCCAGGTCGGCAGGCGCTTTATCGGTGACTGCCTTGTTCGTCCTGGCTTCTTCCTTGGCCTTCGCGAGCTTGCCCTTAAGGGCCTTGACCGAAGCTGTGTCAGCTGTTTCACAAAACATATAACACAAATAAGTTCACGCTCACACATATAGTGTGTTAAAATTTCAATTTCTTCCAAATCTGCATACCTTGCGTTTCATCGAAACTCTTGTTGATGCGGTCCACCTCTTCATCAGCTAGTTTAAGCTTCCGATTTAACTCGGAAACCTCTGCAGCCCGGACAGAGGCCGCTAACAGCGAAGCCTATTCGCACACATAACACAAAAGTTAGCTCTTTTTATAAGGATCCTTCGTCTGATTCTATCTAGAATCAGACAAAGCATTAGGGGCTAATGACTATATATATATAAGATGAAAAAAGTTCTTTTAAAAACATTACATCGCATACCTCAAAGCCTGTCAGTAGGCTGTTGAAGGCCTCGTTCAGTCCGCCTTTGACGGACTAAATTTTCTCCATGACCGCACTCATTAGAGTGCGGTGTTCCTCTATGATGGAAGCACTCTCTAGAGTATTCGGTGCCTCTGGATTGACGATGGGTGCCGGTGGAGCAGTTGCTCCCTCCCCCACTACAGGGGGCTGATTTCCCAATTCCGGAGCCGCACTGGGCTCCGGAACGGTGTTCGTCAGGGGCCCGGATTGCTGGGGCCCGCCCATCTTCGGTCACCATGGGGATTTCTTCCCCTTGGTTGATGGCGGCCGAGGGGTTCACCTCAGGCGCCCTTTCATCCGCCCCACTCCCACCTGCTAGATCAGGGGGAGTTTGTAGAGAGGACACCTCGGTATCCCCTATGATGGGTGACGAGCCCGGCAAAGGCGTGTTTCTCTCCACCATCCCCGGTGACAGAGAATTCCCCGATGACTGTGAAGCTACGGGGATGTCGTGCAGAGGACTATATAAAGGCAAAATGACATAGATGCTAAAAAGGGAAATTATCCGAACATAAGCAGTTATCGCCTAAATACTTATGATTCGGCCAGGGCTTATTCCTGGGCTGAACTCGGATGCTGTGTTCGGACGTTGAGTCGAACTATCAAGAAGATTTAGCTTCTTCCCGGGCACGACCTTACGTGCATTAGCAGGGGCCACTCTCTTCCTCCCCCTCCCTTGTATGGGGGAGTCATCTTCTTCCTCCTCTTCTTCTTCAAGAGATAGTTGGGAGCCAGTTCCCCCAGACCTTGTGTCTGTGGGACCTGTAGGGCGGGGTCGCTCTTGGCCTCCTTGTCCTTCTTCTTGGCCTTCTTCTCTAACGCCCTGTACGGCGCCGGGACCAACATCGCCGTCAGCCGAGGTGTCTCTAGGTCTTCTGGCATGGGAGCCGGACACTTGATCCGCTCTGCCTTTTTCATCCACGCCTGGATAGAATGCAAAAACTCTAACTCCTGTTATAATGAAAGCATGGACAGAGTATCTATTCGGCAGAAATTTTAGTTACCTCTGATGAAGTGAGAGGGGTACTGAAGCCCTTGTCCTTAGTCTCCGCCCGCCATCCCTTCTGGGCCTTGAAGAGATGCTTCCAGATGTCTTCATGTGTAGTGCCGAAAAGATGCTTCAAGGGTCGGGACCCTTCCGGATTAAACTCCGATAGATAGGAGTCCCGACGTTGGCAGGGAAGGACGAGACGGACGAGCATTACCTGAATCACATTTGGGAGGAGGGTGCCCTTGGTAATCATACCAGAGATGTGACTTTGGAGTGCCAGCACCTCCGCCTGAGACCACCAATCCAGACTCTCGTCGGTCCAAGAGGTTAGCCTCCCCGGGGTTCCAGATCTAAATGCCGGTGCAGCCGCCCACTTGGTATCTTGGGGGTAAGTGATGTAGAACCTCTCCTGCTGCTAGACCTTGTTCATCTCCACAAAGGCCCCCTTGGGCCAGGTGGCGTTGGGGAGCTTGCTCACCATGGCGCCTCCGCACTCTGCGAGCTGCCCGTCAAAATCGGATGCGGATTTTCGTACTGGACATTTTGATATATTATACGTTTTTTTCGACATCATATGCAAAAGTTATAGCCGTTTTACTTTTTCATAACACTTTTTTTTTCAAAACATGTCCAAGTTTAAGTTTTCTTAATTTTCCTAACTACTAGATGTAGTAATATAACTAAAGTTCCCATTTGAACCGAGACTAATGCCTTTTTCACATGAACCGGGACTAATGCTCACATTAGTCCCGGTTCGTAATGCAACCGGGAGTAATGCCTTTAGCCGCTCGAACTAAAGCCCTATTTTCTACTAGTGGTAGATTGTGCTGTCATAGCGGGAGGTCGTGACCGGTGGAGGGTGTCATGACTGCATTCCCCGCCTTTTCCGCTCTATGCACCCAAGTAGGGATGTAAACGACGTGTTGTTTAAACCCGTTTAAGCGCACTTATTAGTCTAACAATTTAATAAAGTCCCCCCCACACCACCCTCCCCCCAAGAAAATGAACTACTCCAAATAGTGATTCCTCATTATACCTACTAATGAACTCCAATCTTGCATTTGCTGCATAATGATGAAAACAGTAGACGTCAATACATATATTTGTTTTCATCATTATGGAAACACATTAATAAGTTTTCAAATACATGAAAAACAATTAATATATATTTTGATTTCTACTCTTTTTTGTGCTCATTGTGTAAGTGCATCTAGTGCCACCCCTAGTTGGTTTTGGAGTATTGACGACAAACCTGGTTGAGGGACTAATGTGTTTGTGAGAATTGCAGGATAACACAGGTAGTAGTCCCTCATTGATTCGGTTAACCCACCGGAGATGACCCCTATAAATGCATGAAGACATTGATATCAGTGGTGGTATATGAAGATAATCATATTGAAGACTATGACATGAGAAGACATTGTGTGAACACTATGGAAAGCGAAGACGTAGAAGTTTCGTTGTTTCCTTTTCTTCTTTGTTGAGTCATAGGAAGCACCGTACTCTTAAGTGGGGTCCAAGTGAACTAAGTCAGAGTGACTGAAGTGATGCTCAACCAAATCCTATGTCTTCGAGTGAAGACTATGAGAGAAAACCTTATCCAGAGTTGGATGAGTCAGCTTTACTTGTAGCTCAAGTAAAGTTGCCGTGTGTGTTTGAAATCTGACCGTTGGAACACGTGTTAGTTCCTTAGTGATGCAGGGTCACTTCGGATAAATCAGGTCGGCTTGCCCAGTGGCTATAAATAGCCCACCCCCTACACCATAAATTGGTGGCTGCTCAGAGTTATTGTACGACTTTTGTCGTTTGAGAGCAAACCACCTCCGAAGCATTTGAGAGAGAAATCCTTGCGAGGACAAAGCCCAAACACCCAGAGCCAAAGAGTGTTAGGCATCACTGAAGTCTTTCTGTCTGTGTGACCTGAAGACTTATTACACTTGAGGACTGTGTTTCCTCCAGCCGGTTAGGCGTCGCGTTCTGAGCATCCAAGTCATTGTGGATCGCCGGTGAATGAAGTCTGTGAAGGTTTGGAAGTCTACCTTGAAGACTTACCAGAGTGATTGGGCGAGGGCTAGGTGTCCTTAGATCAAGGGGAACAAGGTGAAGATACGATCTTCTGAGATAAATCTCAGCCTCCCTAACCAGACGTACAGTTGTCACAACAACTGGAACTGGTCTAACAAATCACTGTCTTCCCCGAGCTACTGGTTCTATCCTTATCTTCCCTTTACTTACTGCTCTATGTTGTGAAGTCATTGCATGCTTGCCTTATCTGATTGACTTCACTTAGTATTTACTTGTTCTGATTGGCTTCATTCCTTCTTCCATTATGATCCCTACTGCCTAGCTGCTATTAGTCTTCGTGCTTTCACTTCATTGAATACATGACCATAGCTTATCTAGTGTAGTCCACTTTCCGCTGCATACTAATAGGATTGAGTTTATCTTTTGTTTTCGAAACTACCATGTTTTAAAGAATTTCATAAAAATCGCCTATTCACCCCCCCTCTAGTTGATATACTGCACTTTCAATTGGCATCAGAGCAAGGTACTCCCTTGTTCTGTGTGATTCGGTTTAACCACCTGGAGTTTTAGTTATGTCGACCGCAGGAATGAAGACATTGTCTTGCCCTATGTTTGACGGTCACGAGTATCCCAAGTGGAAGGCCATGATGAAGAAACGTCTCATGGCGATTAACAGTGAGCTGTGGACCGTCACTGAGATTGGTCTTACCGATCTATGCAAGAGGGCAGAAGCTGATGACATTCGCAAGTTCGCCCTTCTCAATATCACAGTGAAGGACGTCATTTGCTCCTGTCTGTCTCAAGATCAGTTCAGGAATATCATGCATCTTGATCATGCGAAGCTTATCTGGGACCGTCTCTCTGAAGTGTATGAAGGTCATCGAACTCGTGATGATTCTGGGTTTGAGAAATTCAAGGAATCTCTCAAGACGATGACTTTCGATCCAGAACTATCATCTTCTGCACCATGTCTTATGGCAAAAGGTGCCAAGGTAACCGAATGCTATTCATCTGAATCTAGTGATGATGAATCTAGTGATGAATTTGGACCCAGCTATGTCAAGCTTGCTTCCCTTGCCACTAGAAAAAAAATTGCTCTGGAAAAGGTTCAAAAAATGCTTAATAAGAGAAATGATATGTTGGGTGAAGAAATGGATCAGTCAAAAAACTTAGCTGAAAGTCTTCAGAGGATTCAGGCTAAGTTAACTACGCTTCAAAGTCTTCATATCACTCTCTTATCAGATCATGAAAAGCTAAGAGGATGTTATGAAGTTCCTCAGAAGGAGCATGATTCATTACTTGCTCAACATGTCAGTGCTTCCCATGAAGAGTTTGAACCACCATGTCTAAAATGCATTGAGCGTGATAACGCTACATCTGTTGCTGAATGTTCTACTGCTGCCACTGTTGCAATATCTTCAACTGCTGATGTGGTAACTAACCCCTCTGCTGAGGATGCCACTACTATTGCTGATGAAAATGCTAGGTTGAAGACTTTGCTTGAAACAGTGATTTACAAAAGCCTCAAAGGGCATCAGACTCTATGTGATGTCCTCAAAAAGCAGATACTGAACCGAAACCCTAGGAAAGAGGGTGTTGGGATCGACAAGAAAATGAATGTTGATGGTTCATACTGGAAGCCTGAGCAGTATCCCAAAACCACATGGGTTGCTGCAAAGGAACCTTCAGTGGATCCATCTACCTTATCTGGCTTCACTTGTGCTAATCCTGTTATCATTGATGAATCCTTTGATGCAAACTATAAACTGTTTAAGAATCAAAATGGTGAAGTGTTTGCTAGGTATATTGGTACTAACTGCAGGAACGGGCCACCTATGAAGAAGATCTGGGTACCCAAAGGTTGTCTTGAGAAGCTTCTAGCAAATATTATCATGACACCTCCTGGGATGAAGACAAACCCCAGACCAAAGGCTTCATATGGTCCTAAGGCTTCATACAGACAAAGGACTCACCTAAGCCACCCTAATGCGAATGTTCTACAGGGAAACCATACACAGATCCATGAATATGAGCGTGTTTCTTCAAACCGCTATATTCATAAATCAAAGAATTTTTCTACCTATTCTTATGAGTATTATTCTCCTCCTGCAAGACTATTTGCTAGGGCTCCAGAGCCAAAATTCTCAGATGCTGCTTTTAGACTCATTTCTTCTAAGCCACCCCTGAAAATGTGGGTGGTTAAGAAGAACTAACTTTCTCTTGCAGGGAAAGGCCTCCAGCCGTTAATCAAAGGCTTCTGATGCTATTGCTGGGGACCTAAAACACTTGTAGGGCACAAGATCAAATGCCCAAAATGACTTACTGCTCATACTATTCATAAATCACTTGCTGAACATCTTATCAGTCCTAACATTCATCTAAGCTTTCATAATCCAGTTATGCACCAAATGTTTATGCTTCATAATGGCTTTTGGTGAAGCCTATCCTCCTAACTGCATTGTAGGGAGTGACACCAAAGTCTTCAGAATGGATTATGGATAGCGGATGCGCAAATCATATGACTGGTGATCGAAATCTTCTCATGGACTCAACCTTACGTCCATCTAACATGAGTCACATCAGATTTGCTGATACTGGTAAAAGCAAAGTGTTGGGTCTAGGTAGAGTTGCAATCTCAAGAGATCAGCACATGGATAAAGTCATGCTCGTTGAATCTCTTGGCTTCAACTTAATGTCTGTCTCAATGCTTTGTGGCTTAAACATGATTGTGATCTTTGGTAAATTTCGTTGCCTTGTACTAATGGAATCTGACAAGTCTTTAGTATTTGAAGGATTCAAAAAAGGTGATCTATATATGGTAGATTTCTCAGCTGGACCGCAGATGGCCGTATGTCTTCTAGCAAAAGCTTCAGAGTGCTGGCTCTAGCATCAGAGGCTAGGACATGCTGGCATGAGGAACTTGCCCACTCTCGCAAATAAGAAGCATGTCATAGGCATCGAGGAAGTCAAGTTCAAGAAAGATCATCTATGTGGTGCCTGTGAAGCTGGGAAGATGACTAGAGCCAAGCACCCCTCGAAGACAATCATGACAACATCCAAACCCTTCGAGCTGCTTCACATGGACTTATTTGGCCCTACTCACTGCTCCACATTCTCTACTACAGCCTGTCTCTATGGCTTCGTCATTGTTGATGATTATTCAAGATACACATGGGTGCACATAATACTCCACAAGACTGAAGTGCAAGATGTCTTCAGACGCTTCGCCAACCGTGCCATGAACAACTATGTCATCAAGATCAAGCATATCAGGAGTGACAATGGCACTGAGTTCAAGAACACTGGCCTCGATCTTTATCTGGATGAAATGGGAACCACCCATGAATTCTCAGCCCCATATACTCCTTAGCAAAATGGGATCGTTGAGCGCAAGAACAGAACTCTAATTGAGATGGCTCGAACGATGCTCGATGAATACAAAACACCAAGAAGGTTCTGGCCCGAAGCTATTGATACTGGATGCCATATCATCAACCGTGTTTATCTTCACAAGCTTCTGAAGAAAACATCCTATGAACTCCTCACTGGAAAGAAGCCTAACGTAAGTTACTTCAGAGTATTTGGAGCTAAGTGCTGGATCAAGGATCCTCATCACAAGTAAAAATTTGCACCCAAAGCACATGAAGGCTTCATGCTCGGATATGGAAAGGACTCACACTCCTACAGAGTCTTCAACATCTTTCTCCATAAAATTGTTGAAACTGTGGATGTGCGATTCGATGAGACTAATGGTTCACAAAGAGAGTCCCTAACAACTATGCTAGATGAAGCTTCACCAAATGAATCTATCAAGCTAATGGGAACCGGTGAGATCATGCCCTCTGAAGCACAACCTGATGAAGAACTCATCATCTCTGCTCCAAATCAACCTGACGACAATGCTCATCCTGAAGACAACACTCCTGACGATGACAATGTACAGCAAGAGCAAAATCTTCGTCCAGCTCATCCTCGTGTTGCAAATGAAGTACAAGTTGAGAAGATAATTGATAGCATAAATGCTCCTGGCCCACTTACTCGCTCAAGAGCTACATAGCTTGCAAATTTCTGTGGGCACTTTGCTTTTGTCTCAATATATGAACCCAAGAAAGTTGCTTAAGCTTTTATGGAACCCGAATGGATTCAAGCAATGCAAGAAGAGCTCCAATAGTTTGAGCTGAACAATGTGTCGGAACTTGTCAAGCGTCCTGATCATCGCAAGCACAACATAATAGGCACAAAATGGATCTATCGCAACAAGCAAGATGAGCATGGTCAAGTGGTCAGAAACAAAGCTCGTCTCGTTGCTCAAGGATACACTCAAGTTGAAGGGATTGACTTCGATGAAACATTTGCTCCTGTGGCTACACTTGAAGCTATTCATATACTGCTAGCCTATGCAAATCATCACAACATACTTCTATATCAAATGGATGTAAAGAGTGCCTTTCTCAATGGAAGGATTGAAGAAGAAGTGTATGTTGGAGAACCACCTGGCTTTGAAGACCCAAAACGTCATGATATGGTATACAAGCTGAACAAGGCATTGTATGGCCTCAAACAAGCGCCTCGTGCTTGGTATGACACACTCAAAGACTTCCTGAAGAGCAAAGGCTTCAAACCTGGATCCCTAGACCCCACACTCTTCACGAAGACATATGATGATGAGCTATTTGTCTATCAAATCTATGTGGACGACATTATCTTCGGCTGCACGGACAAGAAATACAGCGATGACTTTGGTCACACGATGCAAGAGCAATATCAAATGTCCATGATGGGTGAGCTAAAGTTCTTCCATGGTCTTCAAATTCGTCAGCAAAGCAACGACATCTTCATATCTCAAGAGAAGTACCTTAAAGATTGCCTGAAAAAGTTTGGAATGCAAGACTGCAAAGGGTACTCGACGCCAATGCCTGCCAAACATCATCTGGGTCCCGACGCCAATGGTAAAGAGTTTGATCAACAGGTATACCACTCCATGATTGGTTCTTTACATTATTTATGTGCATCTAGGCCAGATATTATGCTTAGTGTTTGCATGTGTGCTCAATATCAAGCGGCACCAAAGGAGTCGCATCACTTAGCTGTGAAGCGAATACTTCGATATTTGGCTTACATCCCAAAACTAGGATTATGGTATCCAAAGGGCTCAGAGTTTGATCTAGTTGGATTTTCAGATGCTGATTATGCTGGTGAAAAAGTTGATCGTGAGTCTACATCAGGCACATGTCACTTTCTGGGTCGATCACTTGTTTGTTGGTCTACAAAGAAGCAGAACTGTGTATCACTCTCCACTGCTGAATCTGAATACATTGCTGCTGGATATTGCTGCGCTCAGCTTCTCTGGATGAAGCAAACACTCAAGGACTATGGAGTCCATCTGAAGCATGTGCCACTCTACTGCGATAATGAAAGCGCTATCAAGATTGCCAACAACCCAGTTCAGCACTCGAAGACAAAGCACATTGAAATTCGTCATCACTTTCTCAGAGATCATGTTATGAAGGAAGATATTGATATCATACACGTCAACACTGAAGAGCAACTGGCAGATATCTTCACAAAGCCCTTGGATGAGAAAAGGTTTTGCAAGTTGCGGTGTGAGCTAAATATCTTAGAATCCTCAAATGTCCTGTAATCAGGCACACATCCTAACACTTATGCATATTGATGACTTAGATGTGCAACACACGAAGTAAAGTATATCTTCAATCAATGAAGACTTACATTCTAAGTGTGAATACATTAACATGGAATTTGACTTCGGAGCGCCACGATAATTGTGCGCCGTGTCTGGGTCTAATACTTCCTATATGGTGGGTAACGCCACCACCAAATTCTTGGTTGAAGTGTTTCTCGTGGCGTTACATTTGCAAAGTCTTCGCACTTGGTTTATCTTCAAATAGGACATATATATATATATATATATAAAGTTGTGTTCTATCCTCAACAACATTCACTTATAGCTATGTCTTCATATTTGAATCTTTTGGACTAAGTGAATGTGATCGGACCCTAACCTCTCTATGCTTTCTCATCTCACACTATGTCTGTCCAAATCATATGCATTCTGTTGAAACTGTCGAATATCTTCTCTGCGTCCTTGTCAGTAGAAGATACGGAGACAAACTTTAAATCTGATTTTAATGATCCATCCTTTAGGCCTGAAACCCGGAGAAGCCGGAATGACCACTCCGACAGTCGTGGTGAACGTGGGATCGTGGGACAACTCCCAATGCGTTACATGACCGCCACATGTCACTCGTACGTGAAGCGTCAGGGGCACCTGCGTAATTGCGTTGTGCCGTCTCCCATGCCTATAAATGCACGTCCCATCACGGTCAAAAGTTCTTCTACCACCTCTCCACCTCTCCACCTCGACCAACCCTAGCGCCTCCGCTAGCTTTCGACGACGTCGGTGACGAAGCGCTTCGCTGCCGCAACCTCGTCGATGCCGTCCTCACGCCGGCCGCGAACATCTTCTACTCCGCCGTCGCCGTAGCTGTCCTCCGTCGCCAAGTTAGGGCACGGAAGACCGAACTGATGGGCATCCAACTCCTCTCCGTCTAAGTAGTTCATTGTGTGGTAAATAAAACTTGCTTTTTACCATCTTCTAGATCCATAAAGATTCATCTATTTTACCACAAGAAGTTTCTGCCTATTTAGAAATATAGATCTATCCTTTCTGCATCTCATATCTTTCCTGGTACATTCACATCTACTTCAACCATAGTTAGATTCCTCACTTGTACCTATTCGTGGATTCGTACAAATCTGGAACCAACTCTCATGAGTGAATGTCTTCGTGCTATGAGGTCAAAGTCTTCAAAACTGTTTTAATCTTCAAAACTTCTGAGAATGCATATGACCTCTTTCCCTTCCCTCGCATCTCTAATGCTGTCACAAGTACATGTCCGTGGGAGAATCCCTTGGTTCTCATAGTCTGCATTCATTTGCAGAATTTTTGCAGCGTCACATTCACTCCCCTGAAGATAGTTCCTGTCTAACCAGCAGACCGAAGCATTTGCCTGTTTTGAAGCCATTCAGTTTGAAGCCCTTCAGGTTGAAGCAAATGGCAACTAACAAGATAGTTAGAAAGGGTGCCAGACAGCGCCGTGGCAACACCTCCATTGATTTGCCTCCTGATCTCATTGAGATATACAAGACAGATCCAGAGGAGGATTATAATCAGAGGAAGACACGAATCCAATGGATTCGAAGATACTGGGCTGAACAGTGCTTCAAGTATAGGTTCGTGACCCAAGAGTATGCTGAGAAGAACGCCATCAAGCATCCATGGGGAGATATCACATATAAAAATCTTCCCCCCAAGACTCGTGCTGAAGCCATTACTCAAGGCTTCTATCCTTGCATGGTCAGAGGGCCTCAGCCTGCTGATGCTGACCCTAGCTCTCTGCTCTGGTGTCGCGACGACAATATGTTCAAGCAAAATCTTCAATACGCCAAGAACTCGGCCAAAGAGAATAAGAAGCATTGGGGATTAGACTTCAATCCTGGCCCCTCTGCGCCCCGCGCTAATTGCACGCACGAAGCTGAACCAAACCTAGTTGGGCCCTTCTACAACTTAGAAGGCCTCATCAGTCACATAAGTTCCAAGTGACGGATGTGGATCAGCCTGCAGCAGATGCTGATTCTGAAGAAGCACCTGCAACACCGAAGCCCAAGAACAAGAAATCAAAGGCTTCGAAGACCACTCCTCCAATGGCTTCTAGAGTGAAGCCTCTGGCCACTGCTCCACCTGCACCAAGTGTGCAATCTGAGGAACACTCTTGTATCTCCAAGAGCAGACAGCTGAAGAAGAAGCCATCACGCAACCCCAGTCCAGCTCTCACTCCTAACGCTGTTCTGAAGACTGCCCATGATGCCCTTGATCTCTCAAGTGATGAAGATCTGGGTGACGATGCTTTGGAGCTACTGATCAAGAGCAAGCAAGATGCTGAAATCTTCAACGATTTGCCGCTCTTTGACGTTGAAGTGCTCAATAACTTCATTGATGAATGATTTGACACCCCCAACCTCAGCTTCGACGATCTTCAACTTCCAGTTGGCCTCAGTGTCTCCTTCCATGGCGCCATTGCTTCTGAGCTGGCTCTGGCTCAGAGAATTGTTGAGCTGAAGCAAAATATCGACTATGAAAAGGCTCAGTTCAAGAAGCATGTGGGCAAGCTCAGCGTACAAGAAATTCAAAATTTCAAGGTTATGATGCATGAGCTCTAGGAAGCCTTTCGCAAGAGGCGTGATGAAGCTAAAGGTTCTCGTGAGTGAATCAAGGACTTGGCTGCCAAATGCGTTCAAGCGTTCAATGAAGCTGAAAAGCGCAAGGCCCAAATGCTAGCAGGATGGCTGTCAAGAAAAAGAAGAAGCAACCTGTGCCCGAAGCTGAAGAATCAGGGCAGGAAATGCCTCGCATAGTCTTCCCTGCTAGCATGACTGTCACGAAGCCTAAGGCAACCCCAACCGCTTCAAAGCTCAAGAAGACAAAGGTGGCTGAAGCTGAAGCTCGCAAGCGCAAGCAATCTACTGATGAAGCTCCACCCACCAAGAAGCGCAAAACCAAGAAGGATAAGGCTGCTTCCAAAGAGTCTATCTTTGTCGAGCCAATCTCAGTTGCTCGCCCTACATCTGCCCAAAGAGAACGTCGAATGACTGTTCATGAGCCTGCTTCCACAGAGACTGAAGACATTCCAGCTGTTGACCCCACCGCAGCTGAAGACATTGGTCCTCATGACAATGTTGAAGATGATGAAGTCCTTCCTCAGATCGAGTACAACGTTGAATCTTCGCCTGTTCTTACGAACAGCGAACGAATCAGCATTGGTCATCCATTGATGCCAATTGCACAGGATGACTCGTGGGCTGATCACCCACAGGATACACCAGCCACACCTCAGCCAACTCAAGACACCAGTTCGGTGCTTGAAGATGAAGACTTTGAGGCCCAACAACCTCCATCTCCTCAGGCATCGCCAGCATTTCGCAGGCTCCGCAAAGGACCAAGGCCTCCAGTCGTCGCCCCAAGTGTTCCAGAAGGAGTAGAGCAACCATCTGTACCTGATGCTGCTCCTTTTGTGAACCCCTCAGAATCTGAAGCCAAAGCGTCTGAAGATATTCCGGCTGCATCAGCCGAAGAAGAACCACCCCAAGGAGAAGAACAACCCCAAGTTGAAGAGGAACGTACTGCCACACCCCCTGTTCTCGAGGAGAACGTGTCCGACCCTCCAGCTCCTGAAGTGAAGGCTACAAATTCAGAGGCTGCCACCACCAACACTGAAGCCAATGACGTGGTCATGGCTGAAGCTAATGTGGCACCTAAAGACACAGCTGCGCCTGAAGTGACTGCACCTGAAGTGACTGCGCCTGAATCCAGTGCTGCTCCTGACGCCAATGCTACACCTGAAGCAAATCTGCAGCTTGAAGATAATGCCTCTGCTCCTATTCCGCCTCCACGACCCCATACCATCACTACTAGGAAAAGGGCTATAGATGGAATTGATACTAATGGCGCACCAGACAAGCAGTGCACCATTAGTATATAATAATGGCGCACCAACCTCTGATACGCCATTAGAGTTCGAACTACTAATGGTGCACCTCGCCCAGGGTGCGCCATTAGTATCAAAAAGTTTTTTTTTGAACTAGTGCGCCTGTCCAAACATACTAATGGCGCATCCAGACAAAGTGCGTCATTACTAGTTGTAACTAGTAATGGCGCACCAGCAGTAAAGTGCGCCATTAATGTTCTTTTTTATTATATTTTTTATTCTTTTTGTTGCAAAACTACTAATGGCGTACCAGCCATCAATGCGCCATTAGTAACGTTGGTTACTAATGGCGCATTGATGACTGGTGCGCCATTAGTAAAGTAGGACAGCTAGATATTTTGGACAGCCACACCTACCCACTCACTTTCCCTTCATTCTCTCCACCTCGATCCTCCTCCAAGCTTGTGTTGGCTGCAAACTGGGTGAGTACGCATACCGGAGGTGATGTTCCAGTTGTGCCCGCTGTGCCCGCTGGCTCGTGCCCACTGTGCCCGCTGTGCCGCCGAATCGCCGATGGTCCAGTTTGAAGCCGACTAGATCGGAGCTCATGGAATGCTAAGATCCGCGCTGCAGTGTGTTCGTCACGGCCTCCCATCTCAGGCTCCGGCAGCGGCTGGTTCGTCACCGCCTCTCCAGCATCACCTCGTGTCCTCCTTGACCTCGTCGGCTGCAAGTCGTTGGTGAGCTCCATCTCAATTTTATTAGCTAGTACATGTATGATGCATATAGTTTTATTTTCTTGTGCTTGTTCATGTCAAATCTGCTCGTGCCTGAATGATGCACTTTTGCAACTTCGATTTGATGCTCATACTTGTTCAAGTCTTGGTGGTTTGGCCGTCTAATTTGGACATTATGTTTAACTGTTAAGTACTCTGGAGAACCAAGTTAGTAGGTTAAGGATGGGTAGATAATCCTCATTTTGAAATTTAGGACATTGCACTGAAAATAATAATATCTACGGTTGTTCCATTTATCGTCACAATACACATTCATTCAGTGAAAAGTTGATGGACAATTTTGCTGGAATGTCGATTAACTTCCGTTTCGGCAAATTTGGGTACTCCATATGTCCTATTTTCAGCATAGGTCATGCTAAAATTTTCCATGAATTTTAGCATGACTTTTCTAAAAATAGGACATATGGGGTACTTAAGAGTCTGTCGGCATCTAGACAGTTGATATACTTCAGAGACATACTAGGAAAATTAAACATATGGATGCCGGAGACATACTAGATGGGGTTTAATTAAGTCTGCCATAGTACTTAAGAACCTGCCATTCTACTTAACAGTTCACAAACACTTCACAGTTCACAACCATACTAGCTAGCGCAAAAGTTAAACATCATCAACTTCACAGAGGGTGACTATGTGGGACTCATAGCCTTCAGGAGGGCTGCATGCTCTGCCCTGATCTTCAGGTCCCTCCCACTCATCTTTAAACCGCGTGCATGCGACTTAAGGTGCTCACACATCCCATCCTTGGGAATTGGCTTAGTGGTGCAGTATGGGCACCTGAACTTGCCCCACTTGTAGTACGCCGCCTTCCCCTTCTCCCTAATCTTGTTGGCTTCCTTCTCAATAAAGGACTTGTGGTTCCACTCTTCCACCTCATCTCCAGAGTTGTACTGCACATACAAATGATTTGCATAAATACATACTTCCCATTTAGAGTAATGTAATTAACAAACATCAGATAATTGCCATTTACTGGAATTTAATGAACAAACAGACATCAGATAACTGCCATCTACTGGAATTTTAATTAACAAACATCAAATAGCTAGCCACAAACGTCCAGGAATTAATTAAACAGAAATAGACCACAGGTAAATCTAACCAAACTGAACTCAAATAATAGGTCTCAATTTTGACATGCGCTAAAACTGCAATTTGATTTGATCATTTGTCCCACACGTAAGATGCATATCAACATTACTCAATCCAGATAACTATCCTATGATCGAAGCAGATGCCATCCCAGCATATGATTAACACATACTAGTAGGATGTACAAATAAATCCCGAATTTGGACATGCGCTACAGAACATATATTCTGTCTTGAAAAGAATGATTCAAAAGAAGCAATAGGGGCAATAGAACAACACACATAATAACATATGGCAGTAGTTCACCAAAGATGCAGGCAGGAAGTTCACATAATAACATAATAACATCAAGAAAATTGTGCCTGGTCGATGCTCCCAGTCCTAGATAAATGGGAACACAGAACATGATTATTACCAAAACACATAGTAGCAGCTACGACATTGAACTGGTACGCTAGATGTAGTAGACCTTGAAGAGATCCATGGCGAGCACCCCAAACTAGCTCTAACCTATGCATCCAAACAGGGCCAAAAAACAGCTTGGGGTTACCTCCTCGCCGTCGTCAGAATCAGACGGGTCGTTGAATCCAGCAATGTCCAGCTTCCTCTTGTTGTCAACAGCTTCCTCATTCTGCAATATAAGTAATTAATTCAATTATACTACTAACTACATATAACACAGCACATAACATAATCTAACAATTAATTGAGGGAATATGCACAACAAATCTAACAACATATACAACACATAACATAATCTGAGCACATGCGGCAATCTAGATTCTAATATAAATAACCTAACTAAACATCTAATTAGAAAACCCTAACCACTACATCCACTAGATGATTCAATCACAGATTCTACATATAACTGCCTATAAATTAATCAAATACAAAAAAACCCTAACCACACTACATCCACTGGATGATTAATTCAATCATAGATTCCACATATCAGTGGCTATAATTGAATCCAATACCAAAAACCCCCAACTAAACATCTAACTCAAAAACCCTAACTAGTAGATCCATTGGATGATGCAATCACACCAAACTTAACCTTTCACTATAAATCAATCAATCAAACATCTAAATCTACTGCTTAATGGGGGTAACTAGAAACGGAGGGGACTGCTAGCAAGGATTACCTGCAGGTCCACGTGCTCGCCGCCGGCCTCCGTAGGTCCATGAGATGGGCCGCTGGACGCCGTCACGCCAAGCTCCGGCACGGCGGAGGCCGCCACGACCACCTTCTTCTCCTCCACACCCGCCGCCACAGCGACCGATCCAGCGCGTGGGGATGTAGCACCTCCTTCTATCATGGCAGCTTCCCCACGGCCTTGCTCCATCCGAGCTAGAAGCAAGCAGGAGGAGAGAGGGAGGCGGTGGTGGTGAGCGAGCAGGTGAGGTGGCCGGTGAGGGAGACGATGAGGCAGAGGAGAGAGGAGGGAGTGGGAGGCGATTTGGGGGAAATGGTGTGGGCGATGCGGCCGGTCCCCGTTCCCCTCCTTTTATACTAGGGGCCTTTTTTGGAAAATATCCACACACACGTGCACGCGCACGACCAAGGGGAAACAGAACTTCCAGCAATGGTTGTGGTTAGCGCGCGATGGTCGTTAGTGTCCTGTAATAGACATATGCTTGTGGTTAGAGCAGTGAAGCATATAGTTGTGTACATTGAAGCCTGAGCCGGACGTATTGGTAGCATGTGAAAATGAGAAGTTTTTTATGTGAGCTGTATGTAGGATGAAGCACAAACATGCTTGTTTATGGGGTAACTGTGATGGTAATTTTGGTTCTCGGAAGCATGGAAAACAAATGGTAAATGCTTGTAATTGACCCCTTAGGTGTAGGCAGGATAATACTTTCGGTAATGGCCACCTTTTCCGAGAGGAGCTCTCGGTAAAGCATCTAACTAGATCTCTTTCCTTCTTGTGCATTCTTAATAATATGTATTATACTTTTGTTGTTGTTTTCTTCCATACTTGGCAAACAACCTTAGCACATCATAATTACCGTCTTGTGTTTTCTTCTTTGGCTAGTGCATAGCAATGCCGTCGTATGTCGGGTACAAGGGTAAGGTTCCCGGAGTCTACGAGGACTGGGAGGAGTGTCGGAGACAGGTTCACCGATTCAGCGGTAACAGTTACAAAGGGTACACCACTAGGGCCGAGGCGGAATATAGATACGCCCGCTATCTAGCGGGAGAGGGGAGGGAGCGTTGGAGGAACCGGATGAATATGAGTTTCATCGTGATGATGCTCATCGTGATGACCGCAGCTCTCTTCTATGTGATGGTAGGTTAGATGATCGATATCGACTTGTAATGTGAAGACAAACTCGCTACTCGCGGTCTCGAGACTTGTAATATAATGTTCTATCTTTGTTCGGTCTTTTCAATTCGGAGACTAATATGATGAATTGTATTCGGAGACTAATATGATGAATTGTATTCAGAGACTAATCTTCTATTGTATTCGATGAATCTGTTGTTGATGTGTGCTGTCTATATTCCAATTATACATTTCGTAACCTGTGCAAAAAACAGAAAAAAACCTAATATTCATACTAATGGAGCATCACATCACAGTGCGCCATTAGTATGCCAAAGGATACTAATGGCGCATCATTAGACAGTGCGCCATTACTATGCCGAAGTTACTAATGGCGCATCTTGCTGGCGTGCGCCATTAGTATGCCAAAGCACCTGGGTATACATGGCCCCCTGGGAGGCATACTAATGGCGCACTACTGTGCACACTAATGGCGTATCTGTGGTGCGCCATTAGTATACCAGATACTAATGGCGCACCAGAGGTGCGCCATTAGTAAAATATACTAATGGCGTGGCACTAATGGCGCACCACTAATGCGTCATTAATGGCCAAATTAGGTGCGCCATTAGTAGGCCTTTTCCTAGTAGTGCATTGAGCAAGCATACAACAAAGATGATCAGCTTGTTACTGTCCGGTGGCCCATTCTGATTCCACCACCTACCCACTACTAGGGAAAGGCCTACTAATGGCGCACCTAATTTGGCCATTAATGGCGCATTAGTGGTGCGCCATTACTAGCACGCCATTAGTATATTTTACTAATGGCGCACCTCTGGTGCGCCATTAGTATCTGGTATACTAATGGCGCACCGCATATGCGCCATTAGTATGCACAGTAGTGCGCCATTAGTATGCCTCCCAAGGGCCATGTGTACCCAGGTGCTTTGGCATACTAATGGCGCACTCCAGCAGGATGCGCCATTAGTAATGTCCGCATAGTAATGGCGCACTGGCTGGTGATGCGCCATTAGTATCCTTTGGCATACTAATGGCGCACTGTGTTGTGATGCGCCATTAGTATGAATATTAGGGTTTTTTTATATTATTTTTCTGTTTTTTTGCACAGATTACAAAATGTATAATTGCACAGAATATAGACAGCACATATCAACAACAAATTCATCGAATACAATAGAAGATTAGTCTCTGAATACAATTCATCATATTAGTCTCCGAATACAATTCATCATATTAGTCTCTGAATACAATTCATCATATTAGTCTCCGAATACAATTCATCATATTAGTCTCCGAATTGAAAAGACCGAACAAAGATAGAACAATATATTACAAGTCTTGAGACCGCGAGTAGCGAGTTTGTCTTCACATTACAAGTCGATATCGATCATCTAAACTACCATCACATAGAAGAGAGCTGCGGTCATCACGATGATACTTGTCTTCATCCGGTTCCTCCAACGCTCCCTCCCCTCTCCCGCTAGATAGCGGGCGTATCTAGATTCGGCCTCGGCCCTAGTTGTGTACCCTTTGTAACTGTTACCGCTGAATCGGTGAACCTGTCTCCGACACTCCTCCCAGTCGTCGTAGACTCCGGGAACCTTACCCTTGTACACGACATACGACGGCATCGCTATATATATATGCACTAGCCAAACGAAACGTTAGTACCAATTCACAGACAATTCATAAGCAATATATAAGTATGCAACAGAACGATCGAAAGAGAAAAGCAAGACATTAATAGCATCGATTACATCTAAGTTGAATGACTCTCGAAACCAAAGAGACATACTACAAGTTCATTAAAGTTTTATTACAACATGAGCCAATCGATGTTTCAGAACTAGACACAGCATCACTGCTTTCGACTCGACTCAAGGGACCGGAGCATGGATGAAGCCGCCGTCTATCGTGGGAGTCATGAAATCATGGGCGTTGTCAGCCTGCATTTGTAGCATTGTGTCGATGTCACTGTTCGACGGTTGATTTCCGAGGTAGAACTGCCCCGAGGTACGAAGGACATCTTGATGGATGATTTCCGCAAACTCCGACTGGATGCGAAAGAATTTTTGTCTGATGTTCGCGTCCTAGATTGCCGACACGCTCGCGGCCCAATCTTTGAGTTTACTCGGTAGCATAAGTTGATGATGGTCCCGTACGATCGCCCGCATGTGATGAATGGCATAGTAGGCACCCTTCTGACCGCCAGGCGGCAGCTTGACGCAGCAGAACGTCGTATTGTGGGAGAACACGTGCTTGCCGTACATACGAATAGGCCTGGTGAAGGTGCCTCCAGATTTGGCGTAGCCGGGGAGAACATCATCAAGAACCTTCTTGACATTTGTGTAGTCTACTTTCGACTGACGATCCGGGTCGAAATACGTGGCCATGGAATATTTGGGGCTTAGGAGGATGAGCGTGCACTATGTGTCACTGCAGAAAACACGGAATGTTAAAAGAAGAACGATCGAAATCTAAGAATTCATATGTTACGGGGCGGTTGAGGCGGATGACTTACTCGGGAAAGTAAGGCACGAGGAAGTTATCCTTATCTCGGTTTGCCAGAATGACGCCTTCGAGGTAAGAACTCGCGATTTGCCGGTCCCCAGCGCTGCCCAAGATCTTGGCACGCATGTAGAAGGGGTCGACTATCACGATGTCCGGGGTCTTGTCGCGAATGATCCGCATCTCCATACTCAGCGAAAATAGCCGAACGAAGGTGTAGTGCAGCGGAAGAAGGTTCAACATAGCGTGGATGTCATCAAACCGCAGGACGATCGTACCCCCGATGGAGTTATCCACAAAGCCCTTGCCCTCTGGCACCTTGGCCGCGAAAACCGGGTATGCCACATCCTTCTCTCTGAGACGCCGCTTCTCCAAAGAAAGAACACTGTCATGCAGACTTCGCATAGCACCGGTTGCAGCATCGAGCATATTTCTCGGTAGCATCGGCCTACCCGCCACATGCACCCTCCTCATTACATCCTCAGGTGAAGGTGGCCCGTCCTGAGCACGGATCGTACTCGGTGCCGGCTGGCTCGCACCCTTGTTAGTTTTTCTTTTGCGTGCCTTCTTCTCGATCTCCTGAATTGGGACCGAGTTCTGCTGAGAGACCGCCTTCTTGAGTGTGTTGGGGCTGATAATATTTCGCACCTCGCCTATCCGAGGCTCGGTGAAGTCGGCAGCTGGAGGCCTCTCCTGAGAGCTGAACGGCAGACGACGCCTTTTGCAACTTGGCTTCTATGCGGTACCAGCTAGATCGCGCACGTCTTTTGTTGGGTTTGGTTCTTGAGAAGGAGGCCCCATGAAGTCGTCACCGTACCCATGATCGGCAAAGTACTGATCGACGTTGGCAAATGTATCGTTGTCGTCATCGTTCTGATCCTGTGCCATATGCATGTTTGGATCAAGTGGCATAGGGATTTCCGGCACGTTGCGGCGGTCTTGCCATGGGGCCGACTTGGCACCGGCACGACTGGTGGTGTTGTCTTTGGGGTGGTGTCCTCCGCCCCCAAACGAATCTGGCTCTTCGGCCAAAGCAGGGGCCAGCTCAAGCAGGCGCTGAGGGTCATCACGTCATCATCGTCGGCCCGTACGGGTCGAATCGGAGGTAACACCTCGTCGCAGCCTGGCAGCACCCGAACCAGTTGAACCCTAAACAAGTTGGGTGGCATCTGGGTACCGTGGAACAAGGGGTTGCCCGGTTGAACGAATTTGCCCTTGGCGACATCGACCAACTCGTTGTTCACGAAGTGCAGGAGAGTGCACGGAACGTCGGAGGCGCCCTGCGAAAACATGTAGGGCGTCAGGGATGCCCAGTCAAAGGCAAGGAGATGAAGTCCTCGGCCGAGAGAGGCTTAATTAGTTACCGTGATGATGGCGTCGAGCTCGGCTAATGTCGAGGCACTGCCAACGGCGGGCGTGAAGTTGACGGAGGGGCCGCTTGCTACAGAGGTGCCGGCCGGCGTACACCCGGGTGCATTAAGCTCCCGTGCCGGCGTCGGAGACACCAATGCCGCCTCCGCCGGAGACACCAATGGCCCCGCCATCGCGTTCTGCGAGTTGCTGGCCGTGAAGCTGGGAATCGGGGGCGGCCCCTGTTGGACACCCGCAGTCCACGCCTGCAACCCCTCGATCAAGCTAGGCACAATGGCGGTGATCGTCGCTCCGAGCTGTTGTTGCACTTGCTCTTGGACAATCTCCGGAATCCGCGCCACCTGTGCCTTGAGTTCTTGAACCTCGCGCGCCTGGCTTTCCGAGCTGGTCTTTTTCTCCTTTCGCCCACCAGCGTTATAGTATGACGACCATTTTGTCGACAAGCCTTTGCCGGCCACACGACCAGCTGACGTCGGCTTCTCGAGCTTATCCTTGTTCTTCATTACATTCAACGCCCTATTTAGAGTCGTGTCCCAAGGGCTGCTCTTAGTCGACCCCGCGCTACTGCTTTCAGTCGCCTGCGGAAGGAATGTGAATCATTTAGAAATTTGGCTTCATTAATTAGAATGCAACCACATGGAGCTAATTACGCGGGGGGTGTATTCCTTACCAGAATAGCCTCAAGCGCCCTGGTCTTCGGATCCGTGGTAAGCTCCTTTGTTTTCGAGTCCTTCTTGTACCGGGCCCTGACAAAGTTCCTGGTCTGCTTTTCACCGTATTTATCGAAGAGGGGCGGTAGGCCTTGCTCGGTATGGTCCGCCTCCTCCTTGTCCCATATAGGCTCCGCCACTCTGTAACCGCCGGGACCGAGTGTGTGTTCCCCTAAGTTGAGCTCCCGCATTTCTTTCCCCCACTGACTTGATTCGGAGTGTGCGGTGCTTGAGCAATTGATCTTGATCTCGTTGTAGTCATCTTCGGTGATCGAAGGATTTTTCTGCTTGATCTTCTCATAACTCTCACCTTTCTCGATCATTCTCTTCACATTGGTTTTCCAAGTAGACAGGGCCTTGCTCATCCTCGTGAGGGCAGCACTGTTCACTTTATTCCCTTTGAGGCTTGTGTTATCAAATTGAGCGGGGAACTTGTATCGTTCGTGCAGCTTCGTGAAGAGGAGGTTGCGCAAATTCCCTCGGTCAGGATGCCTCAGGTTCTCGGTGTTGATCGATACGGTGCTCCGGAGAATGCACCCGAGCTGAAGCGAGTACCCCTTGACTATTCGTTCGGGCGCCGTTGGATTCCCGTCGGAGTCCACTTCAATAACTTCCTCCTTGAGGGTGCGGAGCACGGTCGGGCGCCGGTCCTTCCGTTGCCTCTTCGGTTGGCTGCCATTTGTGCGTGCGCCGCCATCATCAGTGGTGGCATCCTCGGCGGCACCATCAGTGGTGGCATCAGTGGGGTCATCCTCGGCGGTACCATCAGCGATGTCAGGATCGGTGGGGAAGGCGGCGTCCTCATACAAGTGATGTTGTTCCTCCATCTCCTGGGACAGCTCCCAGAATGCCTTACCGCCCGAACCGCCGGCCTCATTGTTGTTGGCCATGTTTCTCTCTAAATAGGAACAAAGTTTGGTCAAAAAGTTGGTTATTGTCAAGGAACAAGATCATGGTCTCATCATTTAGGGTTTGTCGACACCGAAGCATCCTAAAAGCTAAGCTTTTATAATTGTGGGTTTTTCAACGCCGAGGCACCCTAAAAGCCTAAGCTTTCATCATTTCGGTTTTTATCGACACCGAGGCACCCTAAAAGCCAAGGTTTCATAATTTATGGTTTGTCGACACCGAGGCATCCTAAAAGCTAAGCTAGGAAGGAGAATTCTAAGTTGGGCCTAATCACTTGGCTCTATTGCCGCCTATGGTTTAATGCAGCTAGAATAAAGGGGAACTTGATCCTACTTAATTAACTACTAAGATACCCCTGCCCATGCATTAGTCACAAGTACCCCATATGTCCTATTTTTTAGCAAAGTCATGCTAAAATTCACGGAAAATTTCAGCATGACCTTTGCTGAAAATAGGACATATGGAGTACCCGAATTTGCCGGAACGGAAGTTAATCGACATTCCATCACAAGTCTTTCTCAATGTGATCATCATCTTTACAAGTCTTTCTCAATGTGATCACAAGTAATTCAAAGGCATCACAAGTAATTCAGAGCATCACAAGGCATTAGTAGTTCAGTACATGAACAAGTTTTACCAAGCACATCAATATGTACTGTATTTCATTGTGGAGTGATATACAGTATGTTACAGCAAAGAAACTGCTTAATCCACATGCCTCAGCTTATCAACAGTCATTACTTGTCAAATACAGAAGAAGGAACAATTTATTTGTGACATAGTTACAAATGATGACAGAATAAAGCAACACCCTATACTAGCCTAAAAACATATAATTAGAGCAACTTCATATTGTGTAGGAAATGATAGAAAAACTAGCTTGGCCTAGTGTATGTTCTGCAGTTACTGAAAATTCAGTTATTGTAATTGCTGCCACTTGTAGTTACACTAAGGATCTGATCTTAGCACTGGTTATAGTAAGGATTTCGTCTCTGAACATTTGGTTTCAGTAGCTTGCTTAGATTTTGTTTTCAGTAAGGATCTCAAGTTCTCAATTATGACAACATTTGGTTTTCAGTAGTGAGTCTAAGATCTTATTTTCTGAATCTTTAATTCAGGTGTTCGTTTACCTTTGTCAAAATCATGGAGTATAATTGTACCTAAATGGAGTATAATTATTTCCTAAAGATTACCTTCAAGTCCTACACTAGTGAAACTACTCCAAGTCCTACACTAAACTACTGAAACTACTCCAAGTCCTACACTAAACTACTGAAACTACTCCAAGTCCTACACTAAACTAGTGAAACTACTGCGAGCAAACAAGTAAAGAAGAGAGAAGAGAGAAGAAGAAAGAAGGTTTCAGTTAATTAATTTAAGGAGTGTACAGTAAACTAAGCAAGTACTACTGCTTGCAAGTCCTACACTAAACTGAAAATGTTTCAGTTAATTTTAATTAACTGAAATTTTTCCAGTTAATTTTAATTAACTGAAATTTTTTCAGTTAATTAAAGTTTCCTTTCGATTTAGAGTTAAACACTAGCACTACCTGACATGAGTAAGCACTAGCAATATTGACAGGAGTAAACAGTACCACTGATATACTCCTAAAACTGAAGTATGTATTGGAGTAAACAGTACCTAAGCTTTGAGGTACGGTACATTTCGTCAGCTCCATTCAAGCTCCAAAGCAACTAAATCCACTAAAAGAAACATCAAATAAAGTGACAGAACCAAACACACCTGCCCCCTGAATTGGAAGTGTACATTCCATTTTTTGTATTGAAAGCAATGAGGTTGCTGGGACAAGAAAATATGTATGGTTTACAGTCAAGACCAAACCAGAGAATATGTATTGATCATTTAAGGGACTATCTAAATGAACTGTCCCAAACCCTATCGCCGGTGGTACCCACACTGCCATTCCAAAGGGTGGCCATTCCAAAGGCCGCGGCTGCCCACGTGGCCTAATCCAACACTGCTCCGGTCATGGCCACCATAGCCAAGGTGTGCAGTGTCGACTCCATCATAGCCTACGGGTGCCTTAGGTGTGCCCAAAAAATCGTGGTGTACAAGGTTCCATGCCCGTAACAGATTTGAGGTCCACCACGTTTCCTGAAACTAATATCCCTTATATATTTCTTGCTCGATCTGGTATTGCTACTCCATAGTGAACTGGCTAGTATTTTATTACTTCTTGTTTAATTAACTCATTTTATGATTCATTCGTGATGATGCATTTATAATTAATCATCAAGCTAGTTCTACCGATCCCCGAAAAAAAAGGGTTAAGTCAGTCATAGAAATTGTTATGCCATTAGTTGCTCATTGTAAATGTATCTCCAACAAAATTTGAATGCTCGAATGACACATTCAGGAACAGAGGGTGAGAAAAATAAACTTCATAGCATCTCCTAAACAGAGTACTACGAGCGTGCAATAGAATT
This sequence comes from Secale cereale, assembly GCA_902687465.1. NCBI lineage: Eukaryota > Viridiplantae > Streptophyta > Magnoliopsida > Poales > Poaceae > Secale > Secale cereale. The sequence goes on along the minus strand of LR738713.1, from coordinate 640,402,796 downwards.
AGTGTGCATTGAAAAAGCTCCATGAAGAAACATACCAGCAAATGATTAGTGTGCATTGAAAATGCATTAGTGTACAGAGGTAGTTAAAGAAAATGTTCACAATTGTTGACTCAGTAAACAATACCACTGATATACTCCTAACGGAGCACTACTGACGTTAACAATTGTTGACTCAAGCGTTGATGATTCAGTCCACAGGGAAAAAAGAGCGGCAAATATGCCCTTGCAATTGTAAACCTAACTTCTACTGACGTTAACAATTGTTGTCACTTTCGGCAATACAGATGGAAGAGCAAGCTTCGTGCGTAGGGGAATCCATGGGTAGGAGGAGGATACCTTGGCGTGGTGTTGGCGACGGTGAGGGGCCCGTGGTCGGCGAGGATCTGGAGGAGGCGGCCCGCCGGAGATGGCCACGCACCTGGGGGAGGCCGGGGCGTCGGGGGCGCGGGCGTCGAGGCCGGGGCGTCGGGGGTGCGGGCGGCGGCGGCGTAGCTCCGGGCGTCCGGGGCGTCGGGGGCGCGGGCGGCGGCGGCGTAGCTCCGGGCGTCGAGGCCGGGGTGTCGGGGGCGAGGGCGTCGGCGGTGAGGGAGAGAGAGGCGTCGGGGAGAGGGGGGCGAGGGCGTCGGCGGTT
>LR738713.1:640376378-640402155 GCA_902687465.1 Secale cereale | reverse complement strand
AGAGGCGTCGGGAAGAGGGGGGCGAGGGCGTCGGCGGTGAGGGAGAGAGAGGCGTCGGGGGGAGGGGGAGAGATCTGGCGAGAGGGAGAGAGAGGAGGGTGCGGCCGGCCCCAAGTATGGGGGGATTACTAATGGCGCACCGCTGCTATGTGCGCCATAAGTATGTAGACTCGAGTGGCGCACCGCCCCCAGGTGCGCCATTAGTATTGTGTTCTACTCACTAGCCCGACAGAAAGCTATATATTACACCTAACCCACTACCTAACAGAACCCCCACACTAGCCCGACTGGTCAGCACTCTGCACACCGGCCCACCATGAGGTCCTGGGTTTGATTCCCAGCCTCCCCAAATTTTTTTTTGGCTTTTAAAAAATTGTTGTTTGACACTTATTTGTGTTTACATATGTTCGAACTTGTTTAAATCATAACAGTAATTTTTTTTATAAAAAATTAATAATTTTTTAAAAAATATCATCAAATTTGTTATTTGAAAATATTTATGAATATGAAAAAATATCATCAAATTTATTATTTTGAATATATCATGGGTCGGCTGCGGCGGTTGAGTAGGGGAATCGAGTGTGCAGGGGGTCGGCGGCGGCGGCCGGTGGACCGGGGGGTGCTCGGCGGCGGCGGTTGAGTAGGGGAATCGAGGGTGCGGGGGGTCGGCGGCGGCGGCCGGTGGACCGGGGGGTGCTCGGCGGCGAGGGGGACCGGATCTGGCGAGGTGGGATAGCGATCGAGATGGAGGGGGGGTCGATATCGAGTGTCCATGAAATTTACAAATATTCATGATAGTTCAAAAAGTGCCCATGAAATACAATCGAGAAATGAAGGGTACGATTTAAATACAATCGATTTTAGCTAGCTATCTGTTCACAATCTTCTTGCCCTTCTTTTTCGCAAATGGAGTTCTTCTGTGGAACGGACGTCCTTTAGGTAGGGTGGTCCTGCTTCTTCTTGTGGTGTAAGCTGCTACTTCATCATCGTCGTCATGTTCGATCCTCGGGTCGCCGTACTTGTCGAAGTCTTGCTCATTGGCTACTCCATCCATTCCGATGATCTTCCTTTTGCCTCTCCTCACAACAACCGACTGGGCTTTGACGGATCGGCAATGAAGAAGGATTGGTCAACTTGGGAATGGCTCATTTTTCGCGGTGACGTTTGCGCCCACGGTCTTGGATTTGGCTTCGGGTATAATCATGGTGGTGAAATACCGGTCTTCTTTTAGGACGCTCTTGGCCCATCTGACACGGAACATCGGGACCTTCTCTCCAGCGTAGCTTAGCTCCTAGATCTCCTCGATCCTTCCGTAGTATCTGTCCTTGTCATTACTGGTGTAGGATTCCATCGTTACCCCGGAGTTCTGATAACCATCGCTCTTCATGTCCTTGGCCTCGGTGTAGAATGTGTAGCCATTGATATCGTACGCCTCATAGGTCATCAGGTTGTGCTCGGCGCCCTGTGACAAGGCGAATATGAGTTGTTCTTCCGCGGCAGAATCATCATATAAAGGGTACGACAGAAGCTTCTGCTTGAACCAACGCGTGAAACATGAGTTGTGCTCTTTGATTATATCTCCGTCCGTCCTCTGTTGGCCTCGGTCATTGTACGTCTTCTCAATAAAGGTTTTGTGCTGAACCACCCAAGGATCGACCACGTCTATGTGTTGTAGCGCGACTAGGTTTGCTCTTTCAAAGTCGGCGAGTCGACCCTCGAAGTTGACATGCATTTCGCGGCGACCCTCACGGTGACCCCATCCAGCGAGCCTGCCGAGGTGCCTGTTGACGGGCAGACCAACGGGGTTCTCGATGCCTAGATAATTCGTGCAGTAGGAGATGCACTCTTCGGTTAGAAAGCCCCTGGCTATGCTTCCCTCTGGACGTGACATGTTGCGAACGTATCCTTTGATGACACCATTCATCCTTTCGAACGGCATCAAGATGTGCAGGAACGTCGGCCCGAGTTGGATGATATCGTCCACGATATGGACCAGCTGGTGCACCATAACGTCGAATAATGCGGGCGGGAAGTACATCTCAAGCTCGCATAGTATCACCACGATCTCTTCCTGTAGCCTTCTGAGTTGCCTCACGCCAACAGACTTCCGAGAGATGACGTCGAAAAAGTTGCATAGGCCAAATAGGGTTTCACGGACGTGCGCGTCCATGATACCACGGATTGCAACTGGAAGTATCTGCGTCATCAGCACGTGACAGTCGTGAGACTTCGTCCCGCTGAACTTCAGCTTCGCCCGGTCTAGGTATCTGCTTATCTTCCCCGCGTAACCGTAAGGAAGTTGTACTCCTACGAGGCAGTTGAAAAACTGCTCGATCTTCTCCCGACTTAGAGTGAAGCACGCGGGAGGGTAGTCATTTCCGGTCTTCTTGGCCTTTTTGCCTTTGCGACGACTTTCCGTGTCCTGCTTCGGCTCATCATCATCATCATCATCATGATCATCATATATAGCGTGAAGCTCCCGCCTGATGCCCATTGATTTCAAGTCTGCCCTTTCTTTCGGCCCATCTTTGGTCCTCTCTGGCATGTTGAGCAGGGTACCAAGCAGACTCTCGCACACGTTCTTCGTGATATGCATTACATCAAGGCTGTGAGGCACACGGTGGATCTTCCAGTACGGCAAGTCGCAGAAAACAGACCTCGTTTTCCATACCTTAAGCAGCGGCTCTGGCGCCTTTCGCTTCTTTCCCGGCTCTGGCGCCTTTTGCTTCTTTCCCGACAGTGGGCAATCTTTCCAATTTTTCAACAGCTCGTCTATTTCCTCGCCGCTCCTCGTATGCGGGCGTCCTCGGGGTTCGGTTTCACCATCGAACAGATCCTTGCGTTTTCTCCACAGGTCATTGTCGCGAAGCCACCTTCGATGTCCCATGAACACGGTTTTCGAAGACCCGGGATCTCTATCTAGCTGGCGATACGTTGTGTCATCCATGCACCTGACGCATCCAGAAAATTCGTGGACCACCTGCCCCGCGACATATCCGTAACCGAGATAGTCGTGCACCGTCGTGAGCAGCGCGGCTCTCATAGGGAAATATTCTTTCTTTGCGGCGTCCCACGTATTGGCTGGCGTTTTCCACAGCGTGTCTAGCTCCTCTTTCAGCAGCCCCAGATACAGATTGATGTCGTTCCCTGGTTGTTTCGGTCCTTCAATTAGCATACTCATGTGAATGTACTTCCTCTTCATGCACAACCAGGGGGGAAGGTTGTACATCCACACAAACACAGGCCAGGTGCTATGTGTGCTTCTCTGGCTGCCAAACGGATTGACTCCATCGGTGCTCGCGCCCAGCATGATGTTCCTTGGATCGTTCCCAAATTCTAGGTCTTCGAAGTTCAACGCTTGCCACTGGCTCGCATCCTTAGGGTGACTCAACATCTTTTCTTTTTTATCTATCTCCGGATCATTTGCGTCATCTTCTCGCTTCTTCTCCTCCCTATCCGCGTGCCAACGCAGGAGCTTTCTTCCGCGAAATACCGCTGCAGACGAGGAGTTATCGGAAAGTACCACACCACTTTTCGAGGAGCTTTCTTCCTCTTCTTGTATCGAGTGACGCCGCACACCGGACATATGGTAGACTATGCGTGCTCGTCCCGATAAATGATGCAATTGTTCATGCACACATGGTATTTCACGTGCGGTAAATCCAGAGGACACACGATTTTCTTCGCCTCCTCCAAACTGGTGGGGCACATGTTCCCCTTGGGAAGACGTTCGTGGCAGAATGACATGTTCTCGTCGAAGCATGCGTCGGTCATTTTGTGTTTTACCTTCATCTCCAGAGACATGAGCGTTACTTTCAGGTGGGTATCCTCGGGCCTGCATCCTTCATACAATGGAGTAACCGCGTCTAACTCAAGTTGATCCATCTTGGCTTTCTCTCGGGCGGCAGCTCTTGCGTTATCGGTCTGCTTGAGAAGTAGCTCTTGAATATGAGGGTCCTGCACCCAGCCCATCGATGGTCCAGCATCGTCTGCTCCGCCGGCATCATCATCTTCATGATCATGCTCGTCATCTGCTCGGGCATCTTCCTCATCATCATGTCCTGCATCTTCTACATGATGACTGTGTACAGCATCACCGTCGTGATCATCTCCTGGGGATTCTTCGTCTTCTCGCCCGCCCGAGCCGCGGTGGTTATCTTGCTGCCCTTCCTCATTTCTTGCCCGGCCCCCATGGACGACTTCGTAGTCATCTTCATCACCTTGCCACCGATAGCCATCCATGAAACCACGCAAGAGCAGGTGGTCCCGCACCTGCCCGGAATCCGGGTCCGCAATAAGGCTCTTCAGCTTGCATCTTCGACACGGACATCTTATCTCCGTCTCGTTCTTTTGAAGAATCTCGGCCTTCGCAGACCTCAAAAACCTATTCACGATGCCTTCGGTCATCGTGCGCACCATGGTCGCCTGCGGGGTAGAGCAAAACGATATTTTAGAACCAAGAAAAAATTTGCCATGACTTTCCCTAAAAATAGGACAAAAAAGAATGCTAAATGCCAAAATTCTCACCGAAGTGGAAATGAATCAACATTCCGGGAAAATATTGGCAACTATCGCATTTCAAATACCGGTACACCTCCAAACACAAACACATATGCAACACAACAAACATATGCAACACCACGAACATACATAGATCTAGCTAGGCCATAAAAAGTGCATGTGCACATTGTTGTATGGAGAACAACATAAATATAGCTTCCCCCCTTACTTACCTATCAAAACAAGGTAATTTAACCACTTAATTTGAATGAATATATGGTGGAAATGAGGTGAAAAAGAGGAGGGACCCGAGAGGAGAGGAGGTGGAGAGAATGAAGTGGGGGAGAAAGTGAGTGTGGGGTAGGAGAGGCTGTCCAAAATATCTTGTTGCTGCCCACTTACTAATGGCGCACCAACTATAAATGCGCCATTAGTAATCAAGGTTACTAATGGCGCATTTATAGTAGGTGCGCCATTACTAGTTTTGCAAAAAAAAATAACATACTAATGGTGCACTGTCACACAGTGCGCCATTACTAGTTTAAACTAGTAATGGCGCACTCTGGGACAGTGCGCCATTAGTAGTTTTGTAAAAAAAGAATAAAAAATATCATAAAAAAAGAACATTAATGGCGCACTTTACTGCTGGTGCGCCATTACTAGTTACAACTAGTAATGGCGCACTTGGTCTCGATGCGCCATTAGTATGTTTGGACAGGCGTGCTAGTTCAAAAAAAACTATTTGATACTAATGGCGCACTCTGGGCCTGGTGCGCCATTAGTAGTTTGAACTCTAATGGCGTATCTGTTGTTGGTGCGCCATTACTATATACTAATGGGGCACTGCTTGTCTGGTGCACCATTAGTATCAATTCCATCTATAGCCCTTTTCCTAGTAGTGACCACTGGACCACGTGCTCCTGGTCCTCAGTTTGATCATCATGTTGAGAACAGGCCCCAAGTTCAGAAGCCTAAGCCAAGACTGCCAAGATTTCCAGGTATTGCAACCTCTTCAGGGTCATTCAATGCCAATAGCTTCACTGCGCACATCTTCTTTGACAGCGCCAAGAACCCATATTCCAAGCAAAGAATATCATCAGATAGGTTCTGGAGCCATCAGCAGCGCATCTACTACTCAAGAGTACTCTATGATCAAGGGCGCATTTTCCCTCATATGCGTCTTGACACTGAAGCTATTGCTGGTCTGCCTTGCCTGGAGGAAGCTCTTGACTGCTTCCGTGATGCTGGCATGCTCAATTTTGTAACAGACAAAGAGCATTGGAATGAAGAGCTGCTTCTGCAATTCTATGCAACCCTCCACATTTGAGGCTACAGCAGGTATCCGAAGACATGGGTCCTTGAGTGGATGACAGGAAATGTCCATCATGAAGCTAAAGCCTTTGATCTCATTGAGCTTACTGGCCTGCCCACTCCAGGAGATCTGTATGAACCTGGCTGTCAATTGCACACTGAAGCCTTGGAGAGTATATTTCAGAAGCGCCAACCCAACATGAGCCAAATGCTAAGCATGATGAAGCCTCTGCCAAATGATGCTGAATATCCTAAGGAATTCTTTGTTGAAGACCTAGAGTACCTGCTGCACACCATCTATCATATCATCAGGCGTACTCTATGGCCCATCAAAGGACATTCTTCATCAGCCAAGCTTGAAGGCACTATGAAGACTTTGGTCTTCTATATCTTCAATGGCATCAGCTTCAATGCTCAAGATTTCTTCATTAGGCAAATGGCTATGTCTGGAGCTGATCTATTTGGTCTGAAATTCTATGCCCCTTGGATTATGCGCCTCATCAAGTTGCATTCAACTGCACCTATCAGCCCGCTGCTCGCAACCATCACATCTTCTTGCCTGAGGTTGACATGTCAGCTGAAGCCATCTACCAAGAGCCTGCCAAAGAGCCAGTTAGTCTTCACAATGCGGATCACCAGAGCTTCACTCAGCAGATTGAAGGAGTTCCAGCAGTCTCACGTATTTATCCTCTGGCTGGTCGTACTCGTCTACCTCGACACGCTGAAACCGAAGCCACTGAGAGCAACATCGCCCAAAGGCCTCAGAAGCGATATCGTGTCCTGAATAACCGAAAGCTTCTGGTTGCCCTTCATCAGAAACAGGACAAGCATCACCTCTGGCTAAAGCGTTAGATGCAAAGCCTGTTGGTGGATGTCAATCGCATTCGCAATCTTGCCACCAAGAATGCCTTTGTTGCTCATAAAACATGTCGGAGCTCTTGGAAGAGTTTGACTTTGCTGAGTGCTGAAGCGGATCTTCAAGATGATGGCTTCAAAGAGAGATTCAAGTTTGACCAGACTCCTCCAAGGACTACTGTTATGCGTCGAACTCCATCTCTTGAAGATTCTGAATACTCCTCCTCCGCTGCAACAATTGACGCCAGGGTGATCGATGATCAAGATGATGCTACTTCACCGCCTCCTACTTCAGCGCGCATCGACACTGCACCAACTACTTCTGCACCGCCAAACACCAACGTCGACCCTGCATCCTCTCCTGCTCCAACTGGGAACAAGTAGAGGCTCTATGTCTTCAAATCTTTTTGGTCCTTACTGACAAAAGGGGGAGAAGCATATGAGTTGATAGTCTTCAAGCGGGTCCATATGGGCGGGTGCTTTATAATTTGCCTAGTGTTTAGAACTCTCGTTTTGCTACATTTGGTTCTTTGAGTTGTAACACTTAAACTGATGGTCGTGTGCTACGTTTTTATGCTACTCTGTAATGCGATGATAAATTCCGCATCTGCTATCTTATATTCCGCACTTAGTCATTTTTGCAGACGTCCATTTTTCATTATGCATGTCATTATCTTCGACATAAAAATTGTGCATGATGAATTGTCTTCATAAGTTGAAGAGGATCTCCACAAGTACAACCTGCCATGTGCATTTGCATTCATAGGCAAATCAACTATATGCACATCTTCAGGGGGAGCCTTTTGCTACTTACGAAGACAATACCTTTATCCTTTACAATTTCACATATCGTTATCCCCGTTGAAATCTTCAACCAGTTTGTCATCAATCACCAAAAAGGGGGAGATTGTAAGTGCATCTAGTGCCACCCCTAGTTGGTTTTGGAGTATTGACGACAAACCTGGTTGAGGGACTAATGTGTTTGTCAGAATTGCAGGATAACACAGGTAGTAGTCCCTCATTAATTCGGTTAACCTACCGGAGATGACCCCTAAAAATGTATGAATACATTGATATCAGTGGTGGTATATGAAGATAATCATATTGAAGACTATGACATGCGAAGACATTGTGTGAAGACTATGGAAGGCGAAGACGTAGAAGTTTCGTTGTTTCCTTTTCTTCTTTGTTGAGTCATAAGAACCACCGTACTGTTAAGTGGGGTCCAAGTGAATTAAGTCAGAGTGACTGAAGTGATGCTCAACCAAATCCTATGTCTTCGAGCGAAGACTATGAGAGCAAATCTTATCCAGAGTCGGATGAGTCAGCTTTACTTGTAGCTCAAGTAAAGTTGCCGTGTGTGTTTGAAATCTAACCGTTGGAACACGTGTCAGTTCCTTAGTGACCCAGGGTCACTTCGGACAAATCAGGTCGGGTTGCCCAGTGGCTATAAATAGCCCACCCCCGACACCATAAATTGGTGGATGATCAGAGTTATTGCATGGCTTTTGTCGTTTGAGAGCAACCCACCTTTGAAGCATTTGAGAGAGAAATCCTTGCGAGGACAAAGCCCAAACACCCAGAGCCAAAGAGTGTTAGGCATCACTGAAGTCTTTCTGTCTGTGTGACCTGAAGACTTATTACACTTGAGGACTGTGTTTCCTCCAGCCGGTTAGGCGTCGCGTTCTGAGCATCCAAGAGTCATTGTGGATCGCCGGTGAACGAAGTATGTGAAGGTTTGGAAGTCTACCTTGAAGACTTACCAGAGTGATTGGGCGAGGACTAGGTGTCCTTAGCTCAAGGGGAACAAGGTGAAGACGCGGTCTTCTGAGTTAAATCTCAGCCTCCTTAACCAGACGTACAGTTGTCACAGCAATTGGAACTGGTCTAACAAATCACTGTCTTCCCCGAGCTACTCGTTCTATCCTTTCCTTCCCTTTACTTACTGCTCTATGTTGTGAAGTCATTGCATGCTTGCCTTATCTGATTGACTTCACTGAGTATCTACTTGTTGTGATTGGCTTCATTCCTTCTTTCATTATGATCCCTACTGCCTAGCTGCTATTAGTCTTCGTGCTTTCACTTCATTGAATACATGACTATAGCTTATCTAGTGTAGTTCACTTTCCGCTGCATACTAATAGGATTGAGTTTATCTTTTGTCTTCAAAACTACCATGTTTTGAAGCATTTCATAAAAATCACCTATTCACCCCCCCTCTAGTCGATATACTGCACTTTCACATTGTACATTTGTTTCTATACCTGAAATATTTTTATACATGATTAACATTTTCGAACTACATTATTAAAAAATCTAATGCATGATTACATTTTGAAATACATATTTTTAAATATTATTTCTGAATACATGTTATACGTTTTTCTAATAGATGTTGACACACTTTTTTTTTCTATTGTTGGTAAAAAAAATTACATTGCATTAATCATTTTGCATGAGCAAATTTTTTGAGACATGTGAACATTTTTTTCTGACTGTTATCAATACTTTTACTTTAGGATAACTATTTGCATTACATGTTATTGCTGTGTATCTCTCCCTAATAATAAAGTACGGATTGACTTTGTCGGGTTCACCATCACAATACGCTTCTTCCCGTGATTTTACGCTTTCATTCTGACTTTAAAACATATTCGAGGTGGTACTAAATTTCTAATGGTCCAAAAGTCTATTTACGAACTTACACTTGGTCGCTGCATTGGGCCTCGGCGTGCCTGGGCCTCAGCCCATCAGACCCATCCGATTTGAGGAGGCAAAAAATAGTAGCTGGCATGGTGGATCGAACTCCCAACCTGACGTACTAACACAATGCCCAAGTCCATCTGAGTTACATCATTGTTGTTAATAGAAAAGACTATTTCTTAACTTATTAAATGGTCCCACCTCGCTTGCTGATACTACCTCAGAACAATTTATATACGTTTATAATTGGATGTCAATGATGTCAATTAGCCTCCTGAAGAATCAACGGACAGAAAGAAAGGTCATAAAAGAGGCAATCAATTTTGATATGGTCCAGGAAGAAAAGGAATAAAGAGGGCACAAATTCTCTTCTATGAGGGAAAAGGAAGGAAGGATATGGAAATATAATATGGGCCAATGGGAGAGACATGGAAACAAAAAACTTAGAATGTGTCACACAAGGAAGGAGATGGAAATTAATATCTCAAGGACCAATGAGGCGAGAAACGGACAGTGGGCTATACAGGAATTGCGTTCCAGGTCGGCCAATCGCGTGGCCATGGCCATGCGCTGCTGTAGCTCCGGCGACGCAAGGCAAGCAACTGTCAAACATATTGCGTGCTGATGAGCTGATGAGCTGTGCGAGATCATATTGCGTGCTTCTAGGGACTATCAAACTTGCACAACAACCGTGCGTACACCTGCCTGCATTGCAAATTAAAGAAAACCGATCCAATACAATTGCACGCGTCTAGGGGCAAAGGTAAGTAAAATTCTGTTTTCGCAAAAAAAGGTAAGTAAAATTCTCAACACATAAAAAAGGTAGCTATTTTGATTTATATGTTTGTTGTTATTATTTTCTCCAAGTCAACAATATGTTTCCTGTGCTGTGATGACGGACGGATCGGTGGTGCCCCAGTTGCATCAATGACATGTTTTACTATATACGCCAAATCAAGGAGGAGGGCCTCACGATTTTAAGGTGCTCGACAAAAGCATGTGCCGCCAAGCAGAAGTCGGCCATGCTAGACCCGCTGGCACGGTGGCACCCTTCACCATCGCACGAGGAAGAGGACCCATTGTTTGGTGTTTACTCTATAGCGATGCACGAGCATTATGCCATAGTTTGATCATAAGCACATCACTTTAGATTGAACATGTTAGTCGTGAATAAATGGACAATGGGTGAAGGAGGGGCCACGTCTTGTTTGCTCCGCCCGTCGGCTATGGAGAGAGAGGGAGAGAGAAACATGTGATCATGCCTAGGATGACCATGTCCTTAGTCCTTCCATACCCCACCTTCATGTGGCTACTCCCCTCTGTCGTACCATCTCTCACCCGGCTTTGCATGCCCCAATACTGGTCCTCCTTGAGGCGGTGATGTTGTTGTCCAGGGAAGCATATCTGCGTTGATGCAGTCGGTTTGCTCCTACTGTTGACGATAATGTTAACAAAATAACATCAATCATTGTAAACTCTTTATTTTATAACCGGCGATCTTATTTTTGAAGTGGGCAAGTATAAAATATGAGTTCATATTAAGACAATGAAGAATATAACGGACTGAGAGATATAGCTCAATATTTCACCACGATAGATAAACTCCTCAATATCACGTGAACATTGAAATTTACTTTATACCCGTTGCAACGCATGGGCTCTTTTGCTAGTCTTACTAATGCTCATAGTAGCGCCTGGGTATATGATACTGGTTCGGTTGCTCATATTTATAACTCGAAACTGGAGCTACAGATTAAACGAAGATTGACTATGGACGAGGTGACGATGCGCGTGGGAAATGGTTCCAAGGTCGACGTGATCGTCGACGGCACGCTACCTCTATATCTATCTTCGGGATTAGTTTTAGACCTGAATAATTGTTATTTGGTACCAGCGTTGAGCATGAACATTATATCTGGAACTTTTTTAGTGCGAGACGGTTATTTATTTAAATTAGAGAATAATCGTTGTTCTATTTATATGAGTAATATCTTTCATGGTCAGGCACCTTTGAAGAGTGGTCTATTTTTGTTGAATATCGATTGTGGTGATACACATATTCATAATATTGATGCCAAAAGATGCAAAATTGATAATGATAGTGCAACATATTTATGGCACTGCCGTTTAGGTCATATTGGTGTAAAGCGCATGAAGAAACTCCATACATATGGACTTTTGGAATCACTTGATTATGAATCATTTGATAATTGCGAACCATCCCTCATGGGCAAAATGACTAAAACTCTGTTCTCCGAGACAATGGAGCGTGCCAGTGACTTATTGAACATAATACATACCGATGTATGCGGTCCGATGGGTGTTGAGGGTTGCGGCGGGTATCGTTCTTTTCAAACATTCGCAGATGATTTAAGCAGAGATGGGTATATCTACTTAATGAAACACAAGTCTGAAACATTTGAAAAGTTCAAAGAATTTCAGAGTGAAGTAGAGAATCATCGTAACAAGAAAATAAAGTTTCTAAGATCTGATCGCGGAGGCAAATATTTGAGTTATGAGTTTGGCATTCATTTAAAAACAATGTGGAATAGTTTCACAAGTAACGCCACCTGGAACACCACATCGTAATGGTGTGTCCGAACATCGTAACCGTACTTTATTAGATATGGTGCAATCTATGATGTCTCTTACAGATTTACCACTATGGTTTTTGGGTTATGCATTAGAGACACCTGTATTCACGTTAAATAGGGCACCGTCTCAATCCGTTGAGACGACACCGTATCAACTGTGGTTTGGCAAGAAACCTAAGCCATCGTTTCTTAAAGTTTTGGGTTAGGACACTTATGTCAAAAGGCTTCGGTCTGATAAGCTCGAACCCAAATTAGAGAAGTGCGTATTCATATGATACCCTTAAGAAACAATTGGGTACACCTTCTACCACAGATCCGAAGGCAAGATTTTTGTTGCCAAGAATGCAACATTTCTAGAGAAGGAGTTTCCCTCGAAAGAAGTGAGTGGGAGGAAAGTAGCACTTGATGAGGTAGTTGTACCGTCTATCAAATTGGAAAGTAACTCATCATAGAAAATCGTTCCCGTGATGCCTAAACCAACTAGAGAGGAACCTAATGATGATGATCAACAAACTTTAGATCAAGTTAGTACATAACCACATAGGTCAACTAGAGCACAATCTGCACCGGAGTGGTACGATAATCCTGCTCTGGAAGTCATGTTACTTGACCAAGACAAACTTATGAACTATAAAGCAACTATGATGAGCCAAGATTCCGATAAATGGCTTGAGGCCATGAAATGTGAGATAAGATCCATGTATGAGAAGGAAGTGTGGACGTTGGTGGACTTGCTCGATGATCGGCGAGCTATAGAGAATAAATGAATCTTCTACAAGAAGACTGACGCTGATGGTAATATTACTGTCTACAAAGCACGGCTTGTCGTGAAAGGTTTTCAACAAGTTCAAGCAATTGACTACAATAAAACTTTCTCACCCGTAGAGATGCTTAAGTCTATCCGAATCATGTTAGCAATTGTCGATTTTATGATTATGAAATCTGGCAAATGGACATCAAAACCACATTCCTTAATGGATTTCTTAAAGAAGAGTTGTATATGATGCAACCAGAAGGTTTTAGCTATCCTATAGGTGCTAATAAAATGTGCAAGCTCCAGCAATCCATCTATGGACTGGTGCAAGCATCTCGGAGTTGGAATATATGGTTTGATGAAGTGATAAAGGCATATGGTTTCATACAGACTTTCGGAGAAGCCTGTATTTACAAGAAAGTGAGTGGGAGCTCGGTAGCTTATCTAATATCATGTGTGGATGGCGTATTATTGATCGAAAATGATGTAGAATTTCTGGATAGCCTAAAAAGATATTTGAGTAAGAATTTTTCAATGAAAGACCTCGATGAAGCTGCTTATATATTGGGCATCAAGATCTATAGAGATATATCAAGACGCTTGATAAGACTTTCACAAAGCACATACCTTGATAAAGTTTTCAAAAAGTTCAAGATGGATAACTCAAATAAAGGGTTCTTGCCTATGTTACAAGGTGTGAAGTTGAGTCAGACTCAATGTCTGACCACTACAGAAGATAGAGAGAAAATGAAAATCATTACCTATCCCTCAGCCATAGGTTCTATCATGTATGCCATGTTGTGTACCAGACCTGATGTGTGCCTTGCCATAAGTCTGGCAGGGAGGTATCAAAGTAATCCAGGAGTGGATCATTGGACAGCGGTCAAGAACATCCTAATGTACCTGAAAAGGACCAAGGATATGTTTCTCATTTATGGAGGTGACAAAGAGCTCATCGTAAATGGTTACGTTGATGCTAGCTTTGACATAGATCCGTAAGACTCTAAGTAACAAACCGGATACATATTTTTATTGAATGGTAGAGCTCTCAGTTGGTGCGGTTCCAAGCAGAGAGTCGTGGCAGGATCTATGTGTGAATCAGAGTACATAGCTCCGTCGGAAGCAGCAAATAAAGGAGTCTGGATGAAGGAGTTCATATCCCATCTAGGTGTAATGCCTAGTGCATCAGGTCCAATGAAGATCTTTTGCGTCAATACTGCAGCAATTGCCTTAGCGAAGGAATCCAAATTTCACAAAATACACACAGATCTGAATGTAGCAGACCCGTTGACTAAGCCTCTTCCACGAGCAAACTTGATCAACACCAAGACTCCATGGGTGTTAGAATCATTACAATGTAATCTAGATTATTGACTCTAGTGCAAGTTGGAGACTGAAGAAAATATGCCATAGAGTCAATAATAAAGTTGTTATTTTATATTTCCTTATTCATGATAAATGTTTATTATTCATGCTAGAATTTTATGTATCAGAAACCGAAGTAGATGTGTGAATACATAGACAAACACTGTGTCCCTAGTGAGCCTATACTAGACTAGCTCGTTCATCAAAGATGCTTAAGGTTTCCTAACCATGTACATGAGTTATCATTTGATAATGGGATCACATCATTATGAGAATGATGTGATGGACAAGACCCACCTGTTAGCTTAACATTATGATCGCTCAGTTTTATTGTTATTGCTTTCTTCATGTCAAATACATATTCCTTCAACTATGAGATTATGCAACTCCCGAATACCAGAGGAATACTTTGCATGCTATCAAATGTGAAAACATAACTAGGGGATTATGAATATGCTCTACAGGTATCTCCGAAGGTGTTTGTTGAGTTGGCATAGATCAAGATTAGGATTTGTCACTCCGAGTATCGGAGAGGTATCTTTGGGCCCTCTCGGTAATGCACATCATAATAAGCCTTGCAAGCAAATGACTAATGAGTTAGTCTCGGGAAGATGTATTACAGAATGAGTAAAGAAACTTTCTAGTAACGGGATTGTACTAGGTATGAAGATATCGGCGATCGAATCTCGGGCAAGTAACATAACGATGGACAAAGGGAATAACGTATGTTGTCATAACAGTTCGACCGATTAAGATCTTCGTAGAATATTTAGGAACCAATATGAGCATCCAGGTTACACTATTGGTTATTGACCGGAGAACTAGTGTCTCGGTCATGTCTACATAGTTCTCAAACCCGTAGGGTCAGCACACTTAACGTTCGATGATCATATTGTAATATATGAGTAATGTGTTTTGGTGACCGAATGTTGGTCGGAGTCCCAGATATGATCATAGACATGACAAGGAGGTAAAGATTGATATATAGGATGACAGTATTCGGACACTAGAAGTGTTCTAAAGTGTATCGGGTAAATATCGGAGTACCGGGGGGTTACCGAAACTCCCTCGGGGAGGTATATGCGCCATAAGAGGAGAGCACACCACCCTACAACGGGTGGCGCCCCCCCTTGGGCATGTGGGCAAATTCGAGAAGGAACAAGGGGGGTTTGGCCCCCCCTTCCTTTCTCTCTTCATCCTTCCTTCTTCTCCATCTAGAATATGGTAAGGGGGGGGTTGGGTATGACCCCAAGTAGGATTCGGCCAACTTGGGGCGCCCCTTGGCTGCCTCTTCCCCCCTCCAACCTATATATGTGGGGAAGGGGGCGCCTCAAACACGCAACATCAATTTTTAGTTGTGTGCGGCGCCCCCCTCCATAGTTTACTCCCACGGTCATATCTTCGTAGTGGTTAGGCGAAGCCCTGCGCGGATTACGTCACCGTCAATGTCACCACGCCGTCGTGCTGACGGAACTCATATACTTCCTTGACATCTTGCTGGATCAAGAGGATGGGGGACGCCATCGAGCTAAACCGGTGTAGTAACTCGAAGGTGCCGTACGTTCGGTGCTTGATCGGTTGGAGCTAGAAGAAATTCGACTACATCATCCGCATTGTCAAACGCTTCCACTTTCAGTCTACGAGGGTACGTAGACACACTCTCCCCTTCTCGTTGCTATGCATCTTTTGGATAGATCTTGCGTGAGTGTAGGAATTTTCTTGAAATTGCATGCTACGTTTCCCAACAGTTAAATCCTATGTGCGTATATTCCCATCGTGGAAATATTATACTGAAGATGAAGGGAAAAGCTAGTTGCAGGTGTTCATCCAGGAGTTATGTGTAAGTAATATTATTCATGGCAACTACTTTTCTTTGTCCCATGCGTTCCACCTCCCATCTGGTTATAATACATCAAATGTTCCCATTTTTCTCTATAGAGAAGGACTGATTTGGAAACTCAGAATGTGGTAACCTGTGCTAATACATGTGCTATCTTCAGGAATGCTTTGTGGTAGTATCGGAATTACCTAATGAAAACGTACTTCACTGGCAAGGAAACTCATCAAATTCCCTTACTTTCTCGTGAGACACATTGACGGGATGATGACTGGGAATGTCTTGTTCCGTACTTGTCCAGAACCAAGAATCTGGTAGGGTCTATGAGATCATTTTTCATTTTGATGTACTCTATGCATGTGTCTTACTATACTATTTTCTTGTAGAACAAGTGCTTAAACCCGAAGAACAATTGTTCTCAGGTAAGATTCCATTGGTATGGTGCACACTGCTTTGCTCTTGTATCGCTATATTTACTCATACAAACTTATTTTTGAATTGAAGTATCCAATGGAAACACCAGTGGATCAACAGGTATGTTTAAACATGTTTCTTAACTGGTTTGCTCTTCGAAATTGCTCTATGTTGATTTCAGTTTCAATTGTGTATATATTTATCTTCTCATATCATGCACATTACGAGCATCAAAACAGAGCAAACAATGTTGTTGTACATGTATACCCGTGGTACCCATCTGAAATCTTGTTGTACCATGCAGTTTTCCACACTTGTATTCTTGCAATGCTGGTTTGAATTGATATGATTTGAACTGTGTCTCTATTTTAGTTTCGCATGAAAATGCAGTGACCATAACACATAGATATATGTTTGTTTGATGCTTTTATTAGGTACTACTTCGCAATAGAAGACTATTTAATGTTGTCCACTTTACTTCTGAACCGGTCCACCAAAATGAGTTTCATATACCACTCCCTCCGTCCCAAAATAAGTGACTCAAGTTTGTAATAACTTTGTACTAAAGTTAGTACAAAGTTGAGTCACTTATTTTTCGACGAAGGGATTACATGCTAAACCTGTTATGTGTCTCTATGTTTCTTCTTTTAGAATGCTGACAGAATATTGGAGAAGAGTACCTTATTAAGCAATGGTAAAGGAAGTAATGCATATAAGTTTTAGGATAGTGAGTCAGGCTTGTTGGTCTCTATCAAGGCTGATAAAACAAATAAGGAAAACTATCTTGAAGATAGTGAGACAACCCCAAAGTCCTGTCTTGCTAAAGCATTCTCAAGTTACTGGCCACTACCGCTGGCACAAGCTCTTAGATCCTTCTATCTGAATCAGTTCGGTTTGTTGTGTCTCAACTACAAGCTGAAGGACATCAATCAGTTGTGCTGCGACAAGAAGACGCAGGACTGAGGAAGTCCCTCCAGAAATCAAATGCATACTTTCTGTTGTAACAACAAGCGTTGGAGGATTTTAGTGCCAAATAAGAGAAAGTTAATAAGCTTGATAAGCTTATTGCCAGCATGATGATAACTTTTCTTGAGCTCCTCCGAAGTTGTTTCAGTCATGGACTTGTTTTGCTGGCTTGTTTATTTGCACTACTGGCCATTTTAGACGCCTATTGTATGTAATATGCTGCTTTGTTCCCTATATTTGCACTGGTGGCGAACTTTGATGCCCAGTGGATGTAATATTTGTAATAGCTGTAATAACCTAGCTTAAGTTTCTTGCTTATTTATTTCCTAATTGTCTTGTTATTTGTTTGCTTGTAGTCAATGCAGTTCTTTTTTCACGGACCATGGTCCTGCTACTTGCTGTAGTGACCAATGGACACCTATGGGCTATCGAATTCATGGGCCTTCTACGGGCCGTCGAAATCATGGGCCTTCTACGGCCCGTGGATTTCATGGGTCCTCCATGGGTCGTCAAATTGATGGGCCTTCTACGTGCCATATCGTTGATAGACCAAACATGGGTCGTACTATTCATGGACAATTAAAAGACCGCGATATGGGCCATAAACAGGCTAAAATGGGGATCGTGAGTTTATGGGCCCGACCATAATGGGCCATTAAAAGGCTGACATGCATTATGCTCTTAATTCTATTGACAGGCATGACGGGTCGTTAATGGGCTGCAATAGAGAAGGTATGGAATATGCCCAATGATATAACGGGCCGCGAACAGGTCGATCGACCTTAACTATGGGCTGTAGATGGGCCATCAGGGGAATAAGCCAGAAATGGACAGTAAGTAACCAAGGGCTGGAAATGAGCCCAAGAATAAATGTGCCCATAGAAGGCTGAAAGATAACATGGGCTGCAAACAACCCAACTAATAAATGGGCCATTAGTGGGTATAAAGTATTATAATATTCATTATGGGCTAGTTTCACTACGGACATTAAACGGCCCAAAGATACTAAATGTCTCATATGGGCCGAAATACATGGGCCGATAGTGACAGCGGGCTGGAATTATATTGGATGGCCCACATGACGCTTCTTGGCCGAATTAGGAAAGGCCATAACGGGTCGTGAGTTCACGGGCCATGAATGGGCTATATGCGTGCATGCCGTTACTAGGCTTTCGGTGGCCCGGCCCGTTAACTTTTAACCAAGTCAAACGGGCTGGCCTTTTAAACATAAACGGGCCACTGTTTGCCCTTGCCATGTGTCGACGTACAATAGGTGCCTCATGTCCATTGGACGGTTGAAATCTGTCCCAACGTGGAGCTAACACGTGGTTCCTCCGGCTAATGAGAATTTTAAACATGGAAAATCACCATTGGTCGGGGGTGTTAATGGGTTATTGCATCCAAAACCGGACCCGATAGCTTAATGGCGACCCGTTACAGTGGATCCCGCGTGTTGGTCACCCTTGAAGAAACCAATTCCATGAGGTTTATTGTCATGGAACTGGACACTTCCATGATGGTAATTTGACTATTGTCATGTAACACTTCTACGTTAGCACAAGTATATATGACTATCTTGATTCTATTATAAAATCATGATGGATATACAAGCATGACAGAAATCATGACCTACTGTGATAAACATGTATCATCATGAAAGTGTTTTTTTGTAGTGATATTTGAAAGGTAATAAGCCAATTTTACATCCTAGGGCACTCGCAAGCCCGTTGGCCCCAACATCATCCATATTAAGAGGGATCATGGAAGATTTTGTCAAATTAACTTTCATGCCAGTGGACTGCTGGAAAGTGGACAAAATGTTTTTGAGAGCCACAAGTTGTTCCTCCACTGCTGGCAAAATGATAATAGTATCATCAGGATATTGTATGATATGGAAATCCTGATCATGTGAGTGTATTGGGAGGGTTAGAGATCCATTAGCCATCATTTGATTAACTAGTGACTGCAGAAGGTTAGCAACAATGAGAAACAGCAGAGGTGAAAAGGGATCTCCCTGTCTAACTCCACATTTACACTTGAACTATTTCCCAGGAATGCCATTGAGTAGAATATATGTAGATCTAGAGGAAAGAATTTCCTTAACTCTTGCAATCCACTTGTCATCAAATCCATTGTGTTTAAGAACCTGCAAAATTACCTCATGCCCCACAGTATCAAAAGCCTTGGAAAAATCCAATTTGAGAATTATGATGGGTGTTTTAGACTGTTTACATTGACGTATGTATTCAAAAGCCCATGCTAAGCAGTCTTGGATAGACCTATTTATGAAAAACCCATACCGACTCTTGTGAATGCACTTGAGTACTCTTTGCTGCCGATTGTCCAACAACTTCATGAGAAGTTTCAAACATGTGTTGGTCAAGGATATAGAACAAAAATCATTAGGTCCTTCAGGTGATATCATTTGTTTAATTAAAGTTACAAGGGAGCCACTGATGTTTTCTATAGAAAGTTTCCCCTCATAAAACTCCTAAATGAGTTGCAAGAAATCCTTCTCGATTTGGACCAGCAATGTTTGACAAACATCGCATTGAAGCTATCAGGGCCTTGCGCTCGATCCACTGGTATCTCCTTCAGAACCTTTTTAATTTCATCCTATGAAAAAGGTTGAGACAAATCCTCAAGACATGGAACTCGCTGAATAAGCTGGTGTAAACCATAGCCCATAGAGATTCCCTAGGCCTGGCTCTGTTTTTTCAAAGAAGCCCAAACAATACCCGCCATATGTGAATGATCAGACACTGGGGCACCCTCCCCATTTGCCTTCAGACTAGCAATAAAGTTCTTTCGCAGACGCTCAGAAGTCATAGCATGAAAAAAAATTGAATTCTCCTCACCGACTTAGATATATCGGATTATGCACCTTTATTTCCCATAGATGTAAAGAATTTCCAGTAGGTGTTCCTAGTGGAGTTTGACAATTCTTCTAAAATTGAACTCAGGCTTGGTGAGAGGCCCAAGTTCTTCCATGTAATCACAGTGAAGGATCACTTTGTTGCAGTCCATGGTGAGATTCTTATTATATCACAACCGACATATATTCGTAACAAAATGGCAATCTTTCTAGCTAGTCTTAACATCATCTAAAATAGATCTCCAAAAAGTACAGTAAGCCAGTTAACACACACATATATATAGGGTGGGTCTATTCTCATAACACCCCATAAGACCTTATTCTCCTAACAAAAGGCCTTATTCTCATAACACCCCTCCCCTACCGACCTCCTAGCGCGGGAGCGCCCGGCGGCCAGCGGCGAGCGGAGTCCCCTCCCCTACCAACCTCCTAGCACGGGAGCGCCCCGACGGCCGGCGGCCAGCGGCGTCCCCCTCCCTCCCCGCCTCCTAGCGCCGTAGCGCCCCGGCGGCCGGCGGCGTTCCCCTCCCCTCCCTGCCTCCTAGCGCGGGAGCGCCCCGGCGGCCGGCGGGGACCCCCACCCTTCCCCGCCTCCTAGCGCGGTAGCGCTCCGGCGGCCGGCGGCGACCCCCACCCCTCCCCGCCTTCTTCCGCGGCCAGTACCGCAGAGCGCGCGCCGAGTGGCCGGCGATGCAGTCCGTCGGCGAGGATACTTCCGCGATGGCATTTAGGAAGCGACGCCGCACCTCACCTTCGCCCCAACACCACCTGGGGGATCCGCCGCTGAAGCATCCAGCCTCGGTTATGCATGACAGGGGAAAGAGAACTGCAAGGATGCCTTCTCCATCGCATTCGTCGTGGATGCGAACTGCAATGGTGCACATCCAGCCTTCTCCCGTAACAATGGCAAAAGTTGAAAAAGCCCATGAGTTCCTGTAGCGGAGGTGGACTACACGCCAAAAGCAGCCAGAGTTGCATCTGCAGAAGGAGGGAACTGCATATAATGTAAGAAAATCACATACCCAACCCCCACATCTAGTTTGCAGTGTCGTTTTTATCCCCATGCAGTGCCCCTCTTGCGTCGACTGAAGTCACATGTATCTCCAAGTAGAAAACAGAAAAAGATACTTCGAAAAATAAAAAATGCTATATGGCTCAAAATTGCAGTCCACCATGACTTACATATGTAGAGCGCTATGCCTAAAACTGAAGTGCATTGTTTCTTCATGTTAACTAACAGTGCCCTTGCTATAGAATGACAAATTGAAGTGCAATTTCTTACAGTTGCAAAATATAATGATATATAGTACGAAAGATGCAGTTCATTTCACTGTTGACGTGCATAAAAAAGCTTTGGCTTAATACTGTGCAGGAAATTACTATGCCTCCAAAACAGAAGATGCCTCGAATCATTTACGATCCAAAGCCCCTGAACTGCATTGGAAGAGAAGAGTGGGAGATGGCTGGATGGATAACACCTGGAATACCTAGGGGTTTCTTTAACACAACAAACAGAACTGCGTACTCCGTGGAGGAAGATGTAGAGGATAAAGATGAAAACAGTGAACCAAACATCATTCGAGATGAGGAAGGCAGTGAAGCAAAAAGCGCGCAAGATGAGGAGGACGACGACGATCTGGTCTTCATGGGGGAGCACGCGCACAAAGATGATGAGGAGGATGATGATGAAGAGCAAATCATAACAGTTGTGCAGCCAAGGTACACGCGTGTCTTTGAAACATTTGGCCAGCAGATCAGAACGGATGATATAGCACCTCCACAAGCCAATGTTGAAACCCAGCAAGTTCGGCAAGTTCATGAGCAAACGATTCGTCGACAAAGAGACAGTGGAATTCCACCCAGGCCGCCTACTTCCCAACAAAAGAATCGGAAGCAGAATCAATGAGAGCCGCAAGCAACCAAAAAAGTAAAGTTCTCAACACTTTTGCCTCCTCACGATCCTAAATTACATAGATCTGTTGTCACCCCTCCATGCCCAATAAACATTGGTGAGCTGCAAACACCCTTAGAGAAAAAATAGTACACGCATGTAAGCATCCTTGCCTAACTACTGCAGTTCATTTACGCAATCTTTCAGCTTGTGCATTCTCATTAACAAAAAATCATTCCATATTGTGTGTGCAGGATGAGAACATGCTCCAAGAACTTGTGCCTGTGAAAGGTATGCAATTCACATCACACGCTGCGGCGCGAGAATTCTACAACATGTATGCGAGGCATGCAGGCTTCGGCACACGCAAAAACGGCGGATACAGAACAAACAGATACATAGTGTGCTCAAAGGAAGGCAGAAGCAAAGAAACTGTCACTGATTATGACAGAAAGCGAGATAAAACATCAAAGAGGACTGGCTGCAAGGCGGGAATGAGATTGAAAAAAAGCAAGGATGTGTTTGTGATAGCAGAGATTGAGCTCAATCACAACCACAGGATGATTGACAGCCCGGTTATGCTTCTGCACATGCACTCGCATAAGACGGATGATCCGTTACTTGATAAACTAGTGAAGGACATGCAGAGCGACAACCTGACGCACACGCAGATGATGTCAACCCTGTCAAGTATGTCAGGAGGGCTGCACTTTATGTGGCGCACCAGCCGTGACTGGGTGAACAGGTACGTTCACTAAACAAAAAACGATATCTCGTCTATTTCATGCAGTTCGCTTGTGCATTTTCTGTATGTCCCTAATGCTGCAAGTATATTATTATTTCGAACTAAAGGAAGCACCAATTCACGAGGGATGAAACAGAAGACGATGTGAAGAAACTCCTGGCTTTTTTTGAGAAGATGCAGCAAATAAACCCGGAGTTCTTCTATGATTACGACAAAGATGTCGATAACCGTGTGCAGAACATATTCTGGGCGAACGCGAGCTGCAGGGGATCGTACGAAGATTTTGGAGATTGTGTCACATTTGACACGACCTACAAGACCAACAAGTTCCACATGCCTCTGGCCGTCTTCGTTGGAGTCAACCACCACCTCCAAAGTACAATATTCGCTGTGGCTCTCATCAGAGACGAAACAATACCGACTTTCGAGTGGGTGTTCCGGACGTTCTTGCGTTGCATGAACAACAAGCGGCCAATCTATATACTCACAGGTATGCTGAAAAAAGAATGTGTTTAAATAACAATGCAGTTCACTGCCTAGTTTCGTAGTCCATTTCTTCCATCCAATGAAAAAATAAGAAAAACGCAGAAAAAAGATATGCAGTTCTCTCAATAACTCACTGCTTGGTTTTTTTCAAAAAACATGCAGATCAATGCCCCTCCATGGATGCCGCGATAAAAACTACGCTAATAGGCACGCTGCACAAGTTATGTCATTGGCATATACTGAAAAAATACAGGGATCACCTGTCCTTGCTGTACAAAGCATATGAGACATTCAAGGATGAGCTTACCTCCGTTCTCAACCACCCGCTGATGCCATCAGAGTTTGAACGCGCTTGGCATGAGCTCATGGAAAAGTATAGCCTGCAAAATGATGAGATTATGAAGGCACTCTGGAGAGACCGAAAAAATGGATATCAGCTTACTACAAGGAGGTGTTTTGTGCACGGATGACGTCGACACAGGGAAGTGAAAGCATGAACCGGATCTTGAAGAGGAACTTTGTCAAGGAAAGACACGACCTACACATCTTTGCGTCGCAGGTGGACAGGTGCATCCAGACAAAGAAGGGCATCGAGCACGCGGAGACTATAGCTAACGAGGTATATAAACAGAGCAAAGTTTTTAAGCTGGATGAGCAATTAATAAAACACTACTCGCTTTCTTGATTTTTATTGTGAAAGACAACTACTTAACTGGTTTTCTTTGTTTCACTGACGGAAATAAAGACTACTACTCAGTTTGGTTTCGAGGTTCAGCTCTCTAAGATTTACACCATGGTGGTCTTTTCTGACTTCAAGCAAACGCACTACCGCAACACTGCGTTCAGATCAAAGCAATCCCCTGACAACCCGACGAAATATTTGGTGCGCCACTACAACCGGTCTGATGATTTTGATTTGGCAAGACACGAGTTCCAGGTAGTTGCTGATGTGACGAACTGTATCTACGAATGCGAATGCAAGCTGTGGACACACACAGGTCAGTGAGACAGGAAAACAAAAAAAGAAGCACACAGAAAACATAATGAAGTTCACTTATTGCTAGTAGCAAAAAATAGATGAAAACAAAAAAAAAACTTAGTGAAGTTCACTAGAACAGTAGAGCCACCCAAGACCTATTTATAATGCAGTTCACAAAACCAAAAGTTGAAAAAATGTTGCATATTTAAGTGAAGTTTGCTGACACGAATAACCAAAAAAATTCTTTTGCTGCAGGCCTGTTCTGCGTGCACATCATTTGCATGTTGGATCATCTGCGGGTGGACAAGATACCTGAAGAGTACATATTCAAGAGATACGCACGGAACGCACGCCAAAATCCAACTTTTGACCGCAGAGACTATGAGCAAACTGCTCCAGATGGGAGTTCGATGTTCTGCCGTAGGAGACTACTTGCAGAAACTGCTATGCACCTGGCGAACAGGGGTGTCAAATTGGATAGAGGGTACAACAGAGCATTAGCTGGGATTAGAGAACTCATACAAGAAGTGAACATAATAAACGAAGAAGAAGAAGCAGAGAAGATCATGGATGCGCGGGGTGAAGAACAAGGAAAGGAGTGCGAACATGTTGCTGATGGTGCGGCTCATAATATGGATGACACAATTCTTCCCCCGCCTGTTTCAAACACAAAAGGGAGAAACAAAGAGAGCAAATCAGCCAATAAAAAAGCTGCAGCAAACAAAAAAAGCCCTGAAAAAATAGCAGGCCTGAGCGAGAACTGGACAGCGGAGGAAGACCACTGGGGGTAAGGATGTGTAAATCATGCAATAAGATTGCGGGACACAACTCAAGAACATGTAAGGAGAGGCTGAAACAAATCCAGGCTGAAAATGCCACCACAAATCACCGAGCTGACCAACAAGATGATACGACAAAGAGAAGACTATGTAGCGTCTGCAACAAGAGAGAGAAGCATAACGCGAGAACTTGTCCAAATAGAACAGAAAAAAGATGAAGAAGATGACGAAGAAGATGCTGACAGAGAAGAGAACGAGGAAGCGAGCGAAGCTGATGAAACTGAAGAGGAAGATGAGGAAGAAGAAGAAGAAGATGAGGAAGAAGAAGAAGATGATGAAGACAACGAAGAACCATCATCAAAAACGAGGGGGAGAGACAGAACGCAGAATCCAGCGCGTAGGCAAGCATCGCAGTCGCACGGTCGCGTTACGAGGGGTAATGCGAACAACAAGAGCAAGACAGAAGCATCAACAACCATTGAAACAAATGCAGTGCACAATTTGAGAAGAAGCAGCAGGAAAAGGACATAGATCAACACATATGCAGTTTTACATTTTAAAATATATTAACTTCATCCTTTATATATATCGTATCGTATATAATATATATAGCTTGTGTTCATTGGATTCCAAAAAAAAGAATTCAACATGTAATATTGAAGTTCAAAATGAATAGATATAACATATGCCATATATACTTTGTGAACAATGTGCTGCGGGGGG
>LR738713.1:640287275-640376322 GCA_902687465.1 Secale cereale | reverse complement strand
TTGATAAAATGCAGTTCTCTTCTATATGAAAGAAATAAGATAAGAATTTCATTCTCAGAATGCGGTTCTCTTCTATATGAAAACCCTGAGATCAGAATGTCATTTTGAGAATGCAGTTCTCTTCGTCGTATAGAATATGAGATGACCGTGAATCAATATAGAAATGCAGTTAGAAAGAAAAAAATATAGAGTCAGACTAGGCTTCACGTACAGTGCAGTGCGTGCGTGGTGCTTTTAAAGCTTACAGTGCAGTACGCTTCGAGTACATAGTGCAGTGCGCTTAGTGCAAAAAATGTAAAAAATTGAGCTCTCCCTTAGCAGACACGGTTGATTTTCTGTCTTCTAATACAATTTTTCCAAAATTTTGAAACTCGATGACAAACACGTTGAATTTGTCTTTGCAGTCCCATGTGATAAGGTGAGATGCAGTGCAGATGCGTATAGTTAAAAAAACTTGGCTGCTACTCATATAAGTGAATGCAGTGCGCTGCGAACATGTTACAAGTTCACAAGGAGGAGTTGGCTGAAAGCTCCATTACGTACATATTTGACATTGTCACCGTCTGCCACAAAAAGAAAAACACAAAAACTAACTAGACAGGTATATACAAAAGCACACAGCATGGTATGAACAGTTTTGCAGATCGAGAACTACACATAGCGACCATAGATACTGTTTACAGAAAGTTCTGGAGCACACACGAAAGAGACATCAACACACATACAAAAAGATCTGCTATCATTTATGCCTCATCCTGCTCCTGCGAATCCAGTTTTGGAGAAAAGCCAAGAGAAATGCAGAGATTTCTTAGATCCTCCGGGAACTCGGTGACTACGACCATATTTTCAGGGTGGAACAGGATCTGGAACAAAAACTCAGCCTTCCAATCCTGAAGAACAGCTTCCTGCGACGAAGAAAAAAAATAAAAAAAACAAATATACAACATCATCTACAAAAAAAAACCGACAAAAAAATATCAAGGAATGAGGGATTATTATTGGGTTAAAAAAGATACTTACAATACGCTTTGCGAATTTCACAACAAAGCTTTTGCCGTCATAAAACTGAGCCATCTTCAGAACAAAAAAGCCGCACTCATTGGGGCCCTCCTCAGGGCAGCCCAAAAAGTTAGCTTTCTTTGAAACATCGACCCAGTCTACCGACTCCTTTCTCTTGTACTCCTTTTCTCCGTAAACCTTCTTCAACAATGCAGTCATCCTGATCATCTGGTGGAAATAAAAAAACAAAAATACACATCACAACAAAAATTGTTCAACACGCGCACGCATGAAAACAAGAAAGAAAGGTGAAAAGGGAAATTTTTACCATTTAGTGCGGTCGCTGTGGTATTCAGACTTATGCCACCTCGTCGTTTGATCAACCGGTCCGCTGTACCTCCTAGTGTCATGAATGTCAAGGGTCTCGCGGTGCCTATTCATCGTGTATAGCGAATAATGCTGGTCTTTCATCCGTGGTAACAGAATCTAATTTTGTTTCATCAAATTTGTTATGGGTTTGATGAGTGAAAAAGGATTACTGGAAAAAATTAGGAGAGTAAATAAGTACATAAGGCTGAACAAAAAGCAAATCTGATAACTTACTAATTTGCAATCAAGAAGGTTCTCGTCATCACGAACATAAAGTTTGAACTGCTTTGCTGCATCGTCAATGTTAAACTTGCCGTGGACAAAAGGCAACACAACGTTTCCATCATCATCTCTATCCGCGTGATCATTCATTTGAAGCACATACTACGTGTGGGTAATTCACAAAAGAACGTTAATGCAGTTCCCCTTAAGATGTTCGCTCCGACACTTAATCAAAAACGGATCACGCTTCTCTAAAAACAGTATGCAATTCACAATTCTCCCCATAATTTGTTTCATTTAAGATGCATGGGTTAAACACAAAAAAAATAAAGTTATGCAGTTCAATACATTCTAAAACAAATTATTATGCACTATTTACTGCAGTTCATTCAAGTAGAAAAAAAGAAAAAAATGGAAAAAAGAGAAATACCGTGATAAACAAAGGGGACAGCAGAACGCGTTCGCCAGATCGATAAACCACATTCATATGCTCGTCATTCTTCCAGTACCTGATGATATGATCCATCAATTTCGAGTCCATAAAACCACATCTTGTGAAAGTTAAGAACATGTAGTCCACATTCACAGTGTAGACTTCGATAGGGTTCCTGTGCATGAAAAGCGCACACCTGCACAAAAGAAACGGCGAAGGTGGGGGGGTTAGGAGAACAAAAGCAAAAACACAGAAGAACATTACACACATTAAAAATCAAAAAGAGAAAAAACTAACGAAAAAAGAACTGACTCGCTGTATTTCTGCCTGAATGGTGTGCTCGTGATGAGTTGCAAAACTTTCCTCATCTCCGCAAGATAGCTGAATCTCGCAGGATTCAACTTCTGTATAGGAGATCGAAACTTTGATGGCTTCTGCACAGGCCTCTTATTTGATAAAATTAGTGCCTCGCTGTCCGTCGGGCGTTCCACAGCTGCGCTCCTGGTCCTCCTAGACACTGGTGGTGGCCTCTCAAAATCATCATCGCTATCTTCAGCATTCGGAGGGCTCACTCCTTTCTTCCCATGCTTGACATTGACAGGAGATTTCTCAAGAGCTTTTTCATTCGAAGTGCCGGCGCCACTCCTCAACCTCTTACACACAGGTTCTTTCACAAGCTTAACGGGGGGTTCATCAAGGACAAGTTTCTGAATCGTTGGAGTGTGAACCTGAGTTTCAAACAAGGAAATACCACCTTGGTGTGCGCCTTCGTCAAAGCCTGCACAAAAAAAATGGATAATGAGCGAAATGAAAAAGAATCATCAAGTTCCCTAAGGAAAGTCATTTTAAACATGCGAATGGGGTTCTACTAAAAAGCTTAACAAAAGTAGTGGACCTCCCCTCTCTGTATCAATGAAGTTCACTTAATAAAAAGGGTGTGTGACTGAAAAAAAATGTAATAACCTTCTTTAAAAATTAAAAGTGATGTCAGGTCCAAACAGCAATGCGACGATGTCAGCCAACTATAGAGCATCGCCTTCCTGATGTAGCCATCGTGCTCCTTCCCAAACTTGGCAATCGTTTCACCATCCCAGGTATGCATGAAATGGAACATGTAAAATCCACAATCATGCCTGCAAAGAAAACCAACATAAACACATTACTAATGCAGTTCACTCAATAATGAAGTGCTACTGATGTTAGTAAAACAATGCAGCTCCATACACACAAAAAACCGAGGGAGAACAACTAATAACACATTAGTAATGCAGTTCTCTCAAGGGAAACAGTGCTTCTAATTTAGTAAAAACAATGAAGCTCACTTACACAAAAAAACTGAAGGAGGAAAAGGAAAAAAGGAGAACAAGTACAAACCTGTTTCCCTGTTGTGGGACATTAATATGAGTCAGCGCAAAGCCGTCAAGGGTGGGAGGGTTCAACGGCTCATCGCAGCTTGCGCTGCCATCTTTCCAAACTTTTTTGATGTTCCTGACCATTTTCCTGAAGACAAGATTTGCAGGAGCGCTGTCGCCTACGTTCAATGAGTCGAGAAACTCAAAACGCTTCTCTCGCAGGTTCAAAGTGACCAAGCAGTAGTGGCCTATCGCGTCCTTCATTGTTGTGGGAGGAGGGTCAAATGTTGCAAACATAATCTGAAATAAAAAAAAGAATAAAACAAACCAGATGAGAAAATAGAAAAACAGAAAACTTATTTTCAAGATGACGAAAAATGGTCAAAATGCGTTACCAAGTTTTTCTTGTCCACACGTTCCTCTGCGCTTGAAGAAAACGTCTTTTTCAATGCCCTATTTGTGGCACCGCCGTTCCAAATGGAATTCTGCAAAAAAGACAAAACCAGAGAGTTAATGAAAATGCTTATAGCACAAATAAAAATTGGACGAGGGGATAAATATAAATTAATGAAAATGCTTACACATAGGTTGTACGGGACAATCATCGTTTGAGATCCTTTGAACCTCTCAGCTAACATAGAGACGCCAATGTTTGCGAGGCGCGTGCTCAGCGTTCCATACGACCCAAAAGACTCGCCAACATGACCGATAGCAATATCACCAAACTCGCCCTTGAACGCAACTAGATGCCTTCAGACAAGAAGAAAAAAGCCCAGCAAAAAGTGATAAGATGGGTGTCCCTGAAAAATAACATATTAAAATAACTGGGGCGTAAGACAAAAAATTTCATACTTCTTCTTCTTATCCCTCCTAGCCCTCGTAACAGCGTCATATAACTCATTGTATCTTCTCATAAGGACTGGATCAACCCTTGAAGGAGTAACAACAGGTAATTCCTCATATGCATACAGAGTGGGAACGATATCAGATAATAAAATACACACGGTCCATTTCGCCCCCGGGAAAGAACAAAAATAATGCAGTTCTCTTACCTTCGGTTTCAGAATAAACTTCCTGCGGCTGCTCATATACATCTTCGCTGAGCGTCAAGTGCTCCAGCCCGGTAATATCATCGTCAAGCGCTGCTTGATTGCTCATGTCCTGAGAGAGTCTTGGATGTTCCTCTTCAGAAACAATCGAAACTGCCTCAGCTGGGACTTTTGTTGTCTCGGCTGGGAAAGCCAGATTGCCAACAGATTGCTCGGGGGCGCGAGGGACGACACCAAATTTCTCAGGCACCTCATCGCCAAGCAACAAAACAGTAGGCCCAACAACACCATCAATGCCAGCGGATGTCCCCGCATCGTCAAATCCGACTATAGGAGTTCCTTCTATCTCTTTTGCAATTTCAACTGTAACACCAGGCGCTTCTTCTTTCTCTTCATTCTTATCACAATCCATGATATCCTCCCTTCCTTCTCTCTCTTGTGCCTTATTAGCCTCAACAGGACACTCCCCTCCTTCTCTAACTTCTGCCTTATCAACCTCCGCATCAGGCTCCTCCCCTCCTCTCCCTTCCACATTATCATCCTCAATGTTGCGCTCCGCCTGGATTTCAACATTTAATCCGCAGTTCTGATGAGCTAAAAAATAAAGCACATTACACAAAAAAGATAGAATGCAGTTCACTAATAAAACGGACCATGAAGCTCCCATGAAAAATAAAAAATAAAACAAAAAATGCAAAAATTCTCTATACTCATCAGAGAAGCGTCGCCTTCCATCTCTTTACACTTGTCAGCTTCCTCGTCCTTGCCAGCATCACCCTCTGCCTCCTTCCCATGTATTTCCACGTTTGATTCGGCATCCTAAAAAACAAAAAACATAAATAAAACTATTATCCAAATCTGCAGTTCTACAACTAAAAAACCAACACCAGATCATGCAGTTTACTGCTAAAAAAGATGATGCTTCTTCTCTAAACAACAACTGCAGTGCACTACCACTACTGGTGCACAAAATACAAAAAAGTTAAAAACTGCAGTTCGCTGCCACTACTGGTGCAAAAAATATGATTGTTTGTTTTGGACACTACAAAAAATTAAACAATGAAGTTCACTGTAACAAAAAAAGAGGAAGAAATCAAACCTTGTCGATGACGCCTTTGTCAAGAGGATTGTCTTTGGCAGCTTCGTCAATGGGGGACAATGGCCTGTCAAACAAATAAACATAATCAACACCGTCGTGGTCCTGGTGGTCATCATCACGACAAGCGTTAGCCTTAGAAGATTCTCCTCCACACTGCGAAAAGAACAAAAGGATGCGAAAACAAATAGTCAATGCCACAAACACACAGAAAAAATAGATAACAAATATGGGTAAAAAAACTGTTCACATATGAAAAAAAGACATACATCCACATCTGCGGGTTCAGGCAAAGAAGGCCGGACAACATCTTCATGCCTGTTCATTTCCTTCACAATTGCATCAGCTTCCTGCTCATACGTAGCACACCTGTCGTCCTGAGACTGCTTAAACTAAACGAATGAAGACCTAATATTCGTAACAGTCTGCTTAAGGAATTCAAGCTGCCCACGGTCAAAGTTATGAGCGGCCTCGATTTCTGCTTCAAAAGGGCCTTTGCCTTCAGGAAACAATCCAGCAATATTCCTCATCCTGGAAACGGATGTTGGGAAATCACTAGTTATATTGATGACCCTGTCGAAAAGCTCATCGACCTGAACAAATTTATTGCGATCAGCAGAAGCCTGGCAAGAAAAACCTCCAGCAGCCGCCCTAGCAAAACCACGAGCCCGTCGAATTGGAGACGCCCTAGCAAGAGGCTCACAAAACATTTCAGCCGCTTCGGCAATTGCAGTCCGCTTGTACACAATGTCCGCTTCCGCCTTCCACTGAAAAAATTAACAAAAAAAGAGATGCAGTTCACAAAAAAAAGTACATAAGAGGTTCACATTTAGCATGCGCGAAAAAAGGAATAAAACAAAAACAAAGGTTGGCTATGCACTCATCGGCTGCTTGCCAAACTTGTAAGAGTCCAGGTGTATCTTTCCCCTGACAATAATGTCGGCGTTGTGAATCTTCTTCAACTACACATGGGACAGTATTGCGGCGCGTGGCGTGCGTCTATCCATAACCGATAGTTTTCGAAGATTCAACGAATCCAGGTACATGAACAGGGGCACGATGGTGCAACCCTCAGCGCAGTTCTGCTTGCTCCCTTTAGAATTCCACTTGTACACAGCGGCCTGCAGCTCGTCGACAACAAGCTGACAAAAGTCCATGCTAGCCATAGAAGCAAAATCCAAGTTTTCAACCATAGCAGCTACCCTGGACAACCGAGTTGCGGGGCTGGGACAAAGCAAGCACTGGAAAACAAGGAGAAAAAAAACCTTCACAGTCTTATTAACCTTCGCAGGGTCCGCAGCCAGCGTGCGAAGTAAAATAAGCAGGTCCTTCGCATCTACGCTACGAGAACGGTTGAAACCAAGTTCATCCTTCAGATTAGCCAGCGAAGCATCATGGCCGCTGGCAGCAAGCCTGGGAGCAGTGTGAGAACCGATAGGGAAATCAAAAATTTGATGGACAGCCTCGTGATTGATTTCCAGAACCTTGTTTGACCCGCATTCCAATCTCATCGTATCAGGGCCGATCTTTCCCATCAACTTGCACATCAAAACACGAGAAACATTCTTCTCTAATTTCAGGTCAAAGACAATGCCAAAACCTGCTTGCCACACCATAGTTCTATGCGCCTCACCCAACAAAGCGACAGATTTGATTACATTTGGAATGGACAGCCGAACAGTCTTGTTAAAACGCCATTAATGCGCAACATCATCTTCGGACCTCTTCCTTTTGGTACTCTTAGCAGCCTACAAAAAAAAGAACAAAAAATGCAGTTCACATCAGCAAACTCATGCCAAACAACTTAAAAAAATAGAAGAAAAAGTAAATAAACAGCGTATACCTTACTAACATCAACATCCTCCTCATCAGAATCACTGTCCAGCGCTCCTTCAGCTGCATTTTCCCGCACAAGCTTAGATCGACGCTCAAAATCAACACCAGAGTGATCGTCCGCGCGTCTCCGCTTTCCTTGAATCCCACCCACATCAACCTCGGCATAATTAGGTCTCTTTGAGTAATCAACATGCGGGCTCCGGCGTGGAGAACTTAAACCTTGCTCTGCAACAGTGTTGAGTTTTCTCTTCACAGGATTCTTTGCGGAGGCAACCTTAGGAGACTTATTTCAATCTGCAATCCTCCTTCCTAACTCCTTACCCTCCTCAAACTTTACTTGCTTCTCCCTATGAGCCTTCACGAAAGTATTACCGAGCGCAATCGCTTTCTGCCTTCTCCTCTCAACATCAGCTGCAATCTGATCAGGGACAATCTAATCCTGTGTAACTGGCTCTGTGCCATCAACAGATTGCGACTGGGTTTCACTCAATTCAGGTGGAATGCTGCCCTGATCAGATGTACCGCCACCGACAACATCGGCTGTGAAATAACGTGTAATCAAATAGTTAACACCACCACCCCCTGACCCACCAGGAGATAAAACTATGGGTGAGAAAAACATAAGAAAGATATGTGTGTGAGAGGGAGACCTAAACTTAATGCAGCTCATATCAACTTGGAAACACAAATGTAGAAATGCAGTGCTCTTTTCCAGCAGTTTATGTTTAACAATTAAAACATAACAGTAAACCTAAAGTGCAGTTCATGTCGCTTGAATATCATATTGACGCGTGTCTGAAAATGGACATTGGTAAAGGGATATATGATCCAGTGCACTAATTCGTTCAGTGACCAATTGACCACATATAAAAAAGAACTGCGCTTAGATATACAAAACAAAACAAATTCATGCAGTTCTGTGAGAGGCAAAAACTAAAACTTAATGCAGATCATATCAATTTGGCAACCGCATAATGGATAGACCAAAAAAATACAAAGCAATGTCCAAATGCAGTGCTCTTTTAGCAGTTTATGTTTAACAATTAAAACATAACAAGTAACTTAATGTCATTCCAAAAAAGTAAAAACAATTAACTTGAGGCAGTTCATATCAGTTTGCCACATGTCTGAAAAAATGGGCCTTGCTAAAAAGGAATCTAAGATGCAGTGCACTATTTCGTTCAACAAAAGAAGTAAATTGACCCTGTACGAAAAATGCAGTTCACTTTGATGTAGTACCAGATGGGGAAGCCGTTCTAACTGGTGACTCATCAATTGGGGAGGAAGAAGCCATGTTGTGTCTGCAATCAGAAAGGGATAATAATTAAACCCTAGACAGCAAACCCCAAAAGCAGGCAGAGAAAAACTTTCAATCCATAGGGCATTGCAATTTCAAGCATACAAAACAACCTTAAGAAGAGAATGCTGGCTCGAAAAATAACCCTATCACAAGATCTGGAACGGGTTGGGGGCGATTTGGGGCTCAACGTGAGACGATGTGACGGCCGGACGAGGCGGGTGCGGACGGCGACGGGGGAGGAAGCGCCCTACGGACGGCGGCGGCTGCGGACGTCGATGCTGTCCACCACGAGAGAGCCCCTATAGACGGCGGAGGCTGCGGGCGTCATCGTTCTCCACCACGAGAGCACGAGGGCGGGGGGATTTCTATGCGGGTGCGGGGGAGAGGAAGCGGAAGGGGCCAAGGGGGGCTGCAAGAAAAGTAGAAGAAAAAGAGAGACTTAATGAATAAAAGGCCGATAGGAAAACGTCTCGGTTGTAACACGATGCAGTTCGCTTACGGAAAACGATTCGGCTTCTGAAGCGATGCAGTTCGCTTACATGAAAACGATTCCGCTTCTGAAGCGATGCAGTTCGCTTACGGGAAATGATTCGGTTCGCCTGCCCTAAAATAAATGCGCCCACTATCGCCCGAAGCGCCGCACCCCCGCTCCTCTATCTGGCCGGTTGCAAGCCGCGCGAAGGCCACGATCATCACGAACCCACGATCGCCAACACGGTTGGGGGACGAGATCGTGGCCTCGGTAGAAGTTGCTGCCGCTCCGCTTTAAATCCCGCGCTCCATAAACCTGATCGTCCGCACAAACACACGACGCTACCCTTGCTCCTCCTCTTCCTCCTCTTTGCAGCCATGCTGTTCACCAAGACCTACGACGAGGTCCATGCGCACGGGAAGACAAAGCTGAAGGTGATCTACACCAACGACGTGGACGCCATGGCGACGTACGTCGAAGAGTACAAGGCAGTTCTCCAGCGGCGCCGCCAGAAGATCGTCGGCATCGACCTCGAGTACACACCCAACAAGAGCAGAGCGGCCCTGATTCAACTATCCATCGGCAAGTACCACCTAGTGCTTCTTTTCCAGGTATGTGGTACAATGGGCGAGAGATGCATCCCCTTCGACAGGTTCCTCGGCGACCCAAGGTAAGCAAGTCTGTCTGCCGAGTATGTGTTGCAGTTCTATATGCCTATGTATGTAGTTCCGAAAAGTATAACTTGCGGTTCACTTCCCTTAGGTTCGAGTTCGCTGGTTTCTCCATCGAGCAGGACAAGGAGAAGCTTTCACGCCGCAACCTCCACATCCCCAACTTCGTCGACATTCAGGCGAACTGGAGGGTGCCTGATGGAACGAAGCCACTGGACTCACTTGCCGATGTAGCTGCTACCATCATCGACGACGAATACGCAGACATGAAGACAAAGATGACAGACCACGACCACAGCCTGTGGACTTCGATTCTCAGCACGAGGCACGTCGAGTATGCTGCCAAGGACGCCTACACTGCGTTCGAGGTATGGAACCGAATCACCACAATGCAGAAAGGCCTCGCGCGCGCTGAAAAAGAGAAGACCAGGAAGCGCCCAAGGTCATCCTGGAGGGTGGGGGGCAAGAGGTGATCAACTTCCACCTCCAACTCCAACGGGTGGAACTGGTGAAGCAGGCCAGATGCTGATAGCCAAGGATTCCTGTCACAAGTGCTCGATTTGTTTCCTTCTGCTTATGTAGATTAGTTTGCTTTCGTTGAAGTTTGCTTTGGCACAATGTTTGCTTATGTTGCGTTAGTTTGCTTGATGATGCACTTTGTTAATTATGAGCGCAGAACCTTGGTTTGTATCTATCAACAATATGCAGTTCTCAGTAGTCTGTTTTCAGTATGTATATTGCTTCAAACTGCTGCTGTAGCTAGGATACACATAAAAAACAATATATCAAAGCAGTTCACAAAGAGTATTCTTTCAAAAAACTGCTGCTATTATAATGGTTGATGCAGTCCTCTTTTATTGAAAAAACTCTAGTTTCGTATGTGGATTAAAAAAAAGCTAAGTGGGTGTTTCCAGTATGTATATTCTTCAACTGCTGCTGCTGATAGGATGCACATGAAAAACTATATGTGAAAAGCAGTTCATTTATACTCAGAATTCTTATAAGAAATACACTAGAAGCCACACAAAAATGTCAAATTATTACAACAAAAATGTCTCATGCTGCTGCTGCTCAAGCAAGACTGATCTAAAGCAAATTTAACTTGATTTCCAAACACTTTGCATGCCTATAAAACATAGCCATGACAACATCCCCAGCCTGAAGACCAGCTTCCTCCACAAATTCCTTCCAGCCATCTTTGAGAACCAAACAATCATCAGAGCCAACAGAATACATAACATCAACATCATGATATCCATTCTTGCTAACCAAGACCAAATTAACACAGCTTTCTGTTACCCTGACTAGACCAGAAGGGAATTTCTCCAAGCAAAACAACAAGAACTGAAAAAATAAGAACAAATAAGAAAAAGATTACAATCTTCAGAAAATAAATTGCTGCTACAATCTTCATAAAAAATATTAATGTCAACATATAATAATATTGACTAGACAAAATTGCTGCTGCTCCTACAATGTTCATAATAAAACTTCTGTGTGAAAAAGCAGTTCACTTATACTTAGTGCACCTATATTGCTACAAAAATTTAGATAGTGTTAACTACAAACAAACACATGAAAAAGAATATGCGAGAAATACATACCCATGAATCACTGACATCATCGTCAATCATCTGATGGACGAATGGAGCCCGAAATCCAATACCTGAAGAATAGAGAAGGGAACAGAGCGTGCTGTGCCGCTGCCTCTGGTTCAGAACCAACCCTTCAGAAAAAACGCATGTCTCCAGCATGGGCTCCAACCTTGCCAGGCAGCCGCACACGCAATCCATTGCCAGGTGTAGGATCTGGTTCGGAAGAAGACAGATCGAGGAAGAGTGGAGCCACCAGGGATACAGTGAGATGGGAGCCGCCAGGGATAAGGTGGGAGGGGAGCCAATTGACCCACCAATATATATATGTAAAGACACAACACAAAAAAAACGATAAATAAAGCAGTGCGGTTACATAACAATGTGAATTTCGCGTTGCATATTACTGCAGTCCACCGCGCTTGACCAAGCAAAAAAATTATTAAACTAGTCCCCCACACCCCCGTGGCTGTAATGCACTTCATACAGGCTCACATTGCATATTAATGCAGTTCACCGCTCTACAAATATTCACCGCACATTGCATATTACTGCAGTTCACCCCTCAACGATTCGCAGACAAAAAACACAGCCTGCAATGCAGTTCTAACAACTTAATCCGCTGCAAAAACATCTTGAGTAACGACCAGAGCCAGTGGCGCCCGCGAGAACACAAAAACACATGGACAAAAGTTATATTTTTCAAAATTAACAACTTAATCCGCTGCAATTCATTAGGATAGGATCATGGCAGCACATAATTGCCGAAAACAACAGAAATTACATAAAAAACATAACAATTTCGATCCGGACGGGGAAGGACAGAGAACTGACGTTTTTCCGCTAGAACAGAGAGACACTCGACCAATTATACTAAAATTTCAATCCTATTAGCAAATTAATCTGTCGCGGAATAACACAAACATGAATGTGAAATTAGTAACACACTAGGACCACGCTATAAAATCGAATATGAATAGCCAGCAGGATGAGAAACTCCTGGACGACCGGAAGAACAGACGCAGATCCGCCAAATCAAGCGATTTCCGTCGTTTTCTCGCTGAATTGTGTGTTTAATCACATATTAAATCAGTGCACACACAAAAAAACAATAGAAATCAATCAAACTAGCCAAAAACCCTGCTCCATGAAGGTTTCCTACTACCCCTCTATGTAGTTCGCAACAGAAGAAGAAGCAAGACCGGCTGTATATATATATATATATATATATATATATATATATATATATATATATATATATATATATATATATATATATATATATATATATATATATATATATATATATATATATATATATATATGCCCATGACCATAGTTATCCCAACCCATTGACAAACAAATCCAGAAGAAGATATGTACACATGGGAAAAATCTACTCTGTTCTTTATTTCTTTGTTTTCCTGTATGAGCTAGAACCAACATTCCAAGGGCAACCATATAACCTATTTCACATCGATCGATCAAACTTTGTAATGGAACTGAAAACATGCATGCATTGTTGGTCCACTCGATATGAAGTTCTGAACTCAAACTGCAATCAGAAGTTGCCAGCTTGCATCAACTCCCATGAACTCATTCCGAACTCAAACTATCCTATTTGTAGGATCACATATGATTGGTATAGTATATATATTTATAACCTCAAACATTTGGTGTAATAGGAATGAACCACGTAGAGGCAAGATATGTATCTCTCTCGTGGCTAGCTACCTTGCATTGTTTCCCATGGAAGCTATGTCCTTCTATATCTTCCACCCCACCCCCGGTGGTGCCATTGTGTCTGATCCAGAGGCCGGATTGACCACATCTCGTTATGTCGCGTGCAAGAAGTTGCAATTGCCTGAATCGACCAAAATAATGTGATGAGGCAAGGTTGTTTTGGAAGAACACGCTCGCTATTGGATGAAGAGAATGGCGCCTCCACCATATCTACGGGTCTATAGTTCTCTATGCACACGACAAACATTTCTGTAGGGAATTGAACTCTTAGGCCAGAGAGATGCTCCTCAGCGGTATCTGAATCAAATAAATAATAAACCAAATTTCATGAATCGTT
Source organism: Secale cereale (assembly GCA_902687465.1). NCBI lineage: Eukaryota > Viridiplantae > Streptophyta > Magnoliopsida > Poales > Poaceae > Secale > Secale cereale. Next base: position 640,362,851 of record LR738713.1, on the reverse strand, counting down.
CAATCAAGATTTTTAAGCATCAGACTCGCATATGCCGAGGAGTAATTAATTGCCAAAACTAAATGCACATAGGCATCGATCAGCCGTGTAGCGTTGGATAGAGTCGCGAGCTATGAATCCACATCCACGGTTGGAGCTCATCTGATCCTCTTCGCGAGGGTGACCACTGATCTGCAAAGAGGACCGGTTAGCCGAGATTCAGCCTAGCCTATTAGGAACACAATAAGAGACAAACAAAACCAGTTGATTTTAGAGTTCATAAGACACCATGGATTTATTCAGCTACAACCAACAAGTAAATTTTTAGTGCAAAGATAAATTCAACAGGGAGAAAGATAACGATAGCGACTCTGCCTCCTGGTAAGAGGATGCAGATGACAGCAAGCTCAGCCTATGAGCTAACCCCTGGAAATCACATGAATTACAAGAATGTCCCTCTCAACTCTCATGTCCTCACATCTATTCCCTCTTCTTCTTCTGGTTCTTACCAGTGTGCCCACTAATTGGATCTGTCGCGGCGTAGATCTCGCTGATCAGGCGGTAGCGCTTCACCCTCCGCTGCCTTCCGGCCACCTCGTGCTCCTCATCTTCCTCCCAGTCCTCGGAACTACCAATAATTATGGTGCCCGGAGCTGGTGGGGTCTTGGTAGAGCTCGGAGGGGAGGAGGACCGACCTGAGAGTGCCACGCAAGGGGCGACGGGGAGGACGTGTGGGGTGCCCAAGGACACGCTGCTCTCGCTAAGGCGGATGAGCTGCTCGGCCACTTCTAGCTCCAGCGCCGTGAATTCCTCCACCTCCACTGGAGCCACCGCCTTGGACTTCTTCCTCTTGGGCTTTGGCTCCATCTTCCCCTTCGCCGGTTGTACCTTGTGTTGTAGGTTTTTCATGGGAGATTGGTGTGGCTGGGTTGCCATGGACACACGCGATGGCTAATTTCACCTCCACTCTATCTACTACTCTTTCTTTGGTTGTTTCCCTTCTCCTTTTCCTCTTGTTTTCTGGGAGAGAGGGGCTTGGCTTTTATTTCTTTATTTTCCCCTTGGATTTTTGGAAATGTTTCAATTATTTCCCTATGTGGATACCCATAAATGACATAGCCTGGAATAGATTTGGCAATACCAATGTTTCACGCGTAATTACCTTTATCTTGTAATCCAACGCGAAATACGCGTCATCGTGTGGACGTGTGTCACATTGTGAGTTGTGTGGTAAATCAAACGGGCAACACGTCTAACCAACTTTGTGCAAGGAATTGTTGCGTCAGACAACCATCGATGTGTCGCGCTAGAGGTCCTCACATGTTGTATGTACATGCAATAGTTTTCCCTACCATAGTTATTTCCTACCATGATTTATGGTATGTAACTTATTTCAATCTTGGTTTCACACTTGTTGTTACCACTGAACATTCACATGGCTAGGTATACATATTGTTCAAACTACATTATATAGATAGACCTTGTTACCATTGCACATTCATACTATGGACACTTGTTACAATTGCATATTTTACTACTTCAGAAATGACTAGCACTAGCAGGTGTAAAAGGCCATTAGTGGTGGTCCAGGCTCCCAGGGGTCCTGGCCACCGACCTCTCGCCACTTCTATAACCGGATCAGTGGTAAACAGAACATATTGCTCGCCGCTAATATATTTGTCATGTCACAAACAACTTTTTGTTCCCATTAATTTACTGTCCTCAAATTTGTACATAATATAAATAGTATACTCACAAAAGTATATAATTCATAGCATTGACTGAACCAGGTGTCGGTGTACTAAGGTAGGGGTACCTCAGTACCCCAACTTGTGCACGGTCAGTTGCAGCTTCCCGCGGCAGGGTTAACCACGCGCTCGCCGGAGACCTTTTTGCTCCATATTAAGCCATTCAAAAACAAAGTATACAAGACAGAAGATCGAGACCCCGGCAAGCGGAGCTTGCCGGGAAGGCCGTACCAGGCTCAAGACTGCCCCACTAGCACAAGGCCCTGGCAAGAGGAGCTTGCCAGGAAGACTAGAAGACACGCCTCGGCGCTATATGCGCCCCGGCGAGGGCCCGGGGAGCGGCAAGCTCCCGGGCCCGGCAAGATCAAGGCCCCCCGGCAAGGTGCTTGCCGGAAGAGTTGCGCTGTGTGCCCGCGCTCTAGCTCATCGGCCCACGCGTCGCCCTGGGGCCTATCCAGGGACGCGTGGCGGATGGCTGTGCAGCTTGGGGGACACGGTGGCACTCCACGGTGGTGGATCCATCGCCGTGGCGGACGGAGACGCAAGGGCGGGAGCTTTTGGGGTCGACGGCGACGGGCATTAAATGCCCTTGTCCCCCACTGTCAAAGTAGGTAGCGACCACTGTTCGCGCACTGTAGCTCCACTATTCCCGCACTGTCACAACTACCACCTCTTTTACGTTTTTACCCCTTTCTCCTACGTTGACACCTGTCGGTTACCCCTTGTACTATAAAAGGAGGCCCATGCACAACGTGGAGGGGGTTCGGAACCTAGATCACTCATACGCTCGGTGTAGCTGCTTCTTCAAGCTCCCGAGCTCTCCAACTCAATACACAACTAAGCAGGAGTAGGGTTTTACGCGCCTACCGCGGCCCGAACCTGGGTAAAACTGCCCGCGTGCTCGCTACGATCTGCTCTTCGTGCTCCCTCCGCCCTCGTACCGCACAGACAAGGGGCTCCGGTCCCATAGGTGTTCGTGGCGGACAGTTTCCCCCGACATCTTTGGCGCGCCAGGTAGGGGGCGTCGAGGTTGTGCGAACCTGATCCGGCGTTCGCGCGGGCGCATCCTTCAGCAACCTCGCCAGTTTCGTCAGCAACTTCACTAGCAGCAGCTCCATGGCCCCGAAGAAGAAGCCTTCGGAGGTCGGAGGCCCGTCTGCGTCTCATCCGCCGCCACCAGAGCCAACGGTGGGCGGGGGAGACGCCGTCGGGAGGGTGGTCGCCGGCGAGGACACTCGCGGCGCCACCAAATCCAAGGATAGGACGGACGACCGAGCCTCGGTCTCCGTGGACGCGCCACGTCCATCTCAGCACACGACAACCCAGCCGCGCCATACCACAGGAGGTGGTATCCGCTTGCTGGGACAAGGCCAAACCGGAGGCTCGCGGGACGCCCCGGACCACCGTCCGGGCACAAGCAAAGCGAAGGCGCCGGCGCGGGACCCCGCTCCTTCTAACGCCGTTAGAAGTCCGAGCGTATCCCGCTCCTCGCACCGCTCGCCCGCGTTCCCCTCCACTCCAGCGGAAGCGCTCGCGAGAGCGCAACTGCTCCTCGACTTCCCTCCAGCGGCAGACAAGGCCGAAGACTGGAGGGCCACCATCCAGAGCCTGATAGCCTTCGCCAACAACGATTCTCCACAGCAGCCGGCGGCCTCGCGGCCGCGGCAAGCTGAGAAGACGAAGGCTGACGGCGACAAGACCGCCGGGGGTGCGACAAGCGTGCACTCCCCGCCGCGGAAGCAGAAGACGCCGCCCCGCCGGAACAACGCCGACGACGGCTCCACAGCGTCGTCGGATCCGCGGGCCCGTCGGGACCAGCGCCAGGTCCTCGACGACCGGCGACAAGAAGACGCTCGCACCACAATCGAGCGCCGCCGAGAAGCTCGGCGACAATCAGATAACAGAGCTGGGAACGCTGTCGACGCGCGCGCGCCCGGTGAACCAGGCGATTTGCCGTACGCGGCAGGCTGCCCTGCGTTCACCCGCGAGCTGCGGCGCGTCCAGTGGCCCAGCATGAAGAATTTCAAGCCCGACGTATCGGAGAAGTACGACGGCAAGACGCACCCCTCGGAATTCCTCAGCGTCTACACCATCGCAGTGCAAGCTGTCGGTGGGCGCGACGAGAAGATCTTGGCAAATTACTTCCCGCTCGTGCTTAAGCCTAACGTCCGTTCGTGGCTTATGCACTTGCCGAAAGGTTCCATCTCTTCTTGGGCCGACCTTTGCCACCAGTATGTTGGCGCCTTCACCGGCAGCCACAAACCCCACGGCCAGGAGAGCGATCTCCACATTCTGGCCCAGAAGGAAGGCGAAACCCTGCGCAAGTACATCCAACGCTTCAGCCGTGTGCAGCACAACATCCCTGACGTCCACCCTGCCGCGGTTATCAGCGCGTTCCACCAGAACGTGCGTAACCGCCGCATGCATGAAGAAATGGCGATGAGCAAGATTCGGGATGTCAGCGAGCTCTATGCTCTGGCTGACAAGTGCGCACGCGCAGAAGAGGGGAGGAGACTCCCCGGGGAGGATACTGGCGCAGGAGGAAGCGACAGCGACGACACCGCCCCGGCAAAGAAGAGCCGGCGGCGGAACAACAGAAGGAAAGGCAAGAAAGAGGTGCTTGCCGTCGAGAAGTCCGGCAAGAAGGCTCCCGCCAAGCAAACGCAGGCTGGCGGCTCCGGCAAGGAGCCCGCCCCTATGGCGGCAGCCGACAAGCCAGGCGGCTCCGACAAGCAATACTGTAAGATCCACCGCACCAAGGGCCACGACCTCTCCAACTGCAAGCGCGTCGAGTACCTCGTCGAGCAGCAAAAAGCTGAGTACGAGAGGCGCGACAAGGAGAAGGCCCAAGGTGGCGGGTAAGAGCCAAGCAAGAAGCGGTCGTTCAACGGTCGGGGAGGACGCCGCGGCAAGGCCAAGCAGCGGCAAGGAGATCGACCTCCCCGGGGCCGCGACAAGGACGAAGAAGACGACGACGAAGACATGGAGGACGAGGATAACAGCGAGCAGAAGTTCCAGAAGGCCACGGAGGTCCTGTGCGTCGACGGTGGCGCCTCCCTGCACACCTCCCACCGCCAACTAAAGCAGTGGGTGCGTGAGGTGAATGCAGCGGAGCCGCCCGTGGAGTCGCGCAGGCTCCTCAAATGGTCCAGCACGCCCATCATTTTTGATCTTGAGGATCACCCTGACCGCACCACTGCGGTCGGGTGCTTGCCGATGCTGGTTTCTCCCACCATCCGCAACCTCAAGGTCACCAAAATGTTGGTTGACGGCGGGGCCGGGCTGAACTTGATCTCCTCTGCTGTGATCAAGAAACTCCAAATTCCAGATGGCGAGCTCAAAGAAACCGGTTCTTTCCAAGGAATCAACCCGGGAAGGAGCAAGCCCAAGGGAAAGATCACTCTGCCGGTGACCTTTGGTGGGGAGCTCAACTTCAGAACTGAGCGCATCACTTTCGACGTCGCCGATATTCCATTGCCCTACAATGGAATACTTGGCCGTCCTGCCCTCGCCAAGTTCATGGCAGCTTCCCATTATGCTTACAACGTACTCAAGATGCCGGGGCCGATAAGCGTCATCACTGTCCACGGCGACAAGAAGGATGCGCTTGTCTGCGCCGACAAGATCTACCGGGATACGGCAGCTGCGGCCGAGAAGGATACACTTGCCGCTGAAGCTCCCGGGGGGAAGAAGACGAAGACTAAGTCCGGCAAGTGCTCTGGGACCCACTCCGGCAACCGCACCTCTTCGGAGTGCTGCGCTGCCGTCGAGGACGTTCCATCGAGCTCCACCGGCAAGTGTAAGAAAGGGATGGCCGCTCCTCCGGCAACCAAGAAGGTGTCCGCCAAGGAGGACGGCACTGGTGGTACCTTCACCATCAGTGCCACCCTTGACAGCAAATAGGAAAGCGCGCTCGTTGCCTTCCTGCGGGCGAATGTCGATGTGTTTGCCTGGCAACCATCTGACATCCCCGGTGTTCCCAGGAAGGTAATTGAGCACAAGCTTGCTGTTTGTCCTCATGCGCGGCCCATCAAGCAGAAAGTGAGGAAGCAAGCCGTGGAGCGCCAAGAATTCATCAACGAAGAAATCAAGAAGCTAGAGGCAGCAGGCCTAGTTAGAGGTGTGATCCATCCGACGTGGTTGGCAAATCCAGTCGTCGTGCGCAAGGCCAACGGGAAGTGGAGACTGTGTATAGACTTCACCGATGTGAATAAAGCATGTCCCAAAGATCCATTCCCTTTGCCGCGCATTGACCAGATCGTTGACTCCACTGCCGGATGTGAGCTACTCTGTTTCCTTGATGCATACTCGGGTTATCATCAGATTTTTATGGCCAAAGAGGATGAAGAGAAGACTGCATTTATCACTCCATGTGGCACTTATTGCTTCATACGCATGCCATTTGGACTGAAGAATGCAGGATCAACGTTTGCAAGGGTAGTGTATACTGCTTTCGAGCCACAGATCCACCGAAATGTAGAGGCTTACATGGATGACATCGTGGTGAAGAGCAAGAGCAAGGAAACCCTGATCCAAGATTTGGAAGAGACATTTCATAACCTGCGCAGAATACAGCTCAAGTTGAACCCCGAGAAGTGCGTCTTTGGAGTTCCCTCCGGCAAGCTTCTCGGATTCTTTGTGTCACAGAGGGGGATTGAAGCCAACCCCGACAAGATTAAAGCCATTGAGCAGATAGAGGCCCCAAAGCGCGTCAAGGATGTCAGAAGGCTTGCAGGTTGTGTGGCTGCCCTCAGTAGGTTCATTTCAAAGTCTGCAGAACGCGCCCTACCTTTCTTCAAAATCTTGAAGAAGGCAGGTCCCATGAAGTGGACTCCGGAAGCGGAGGCGGCGCTGCAGGATTTGAAACGGTACCTGTCCTCCACTCCAATACTTGTCGCACCTAGACCACAGGAAAAGTTGTTGCTATACCTAGCGGCAACCAACCAGGTGGTTAGTGCTGCGTTAGTAGCGGAGAGGGAGTCCGACGAGGAGTCAGCACCACCGGCAAGCGAATCCAGCGACAAGCAGGGGGCTGCTCCGACAAGCTCTGGCCCCGACAAGGACAACTCTGCGCAGGAACAAGAAGGAGTGCGAAGGAAGATGGTGCAGCGCCCAGTGTATTTTGTAAGTTCCCTTCTCCAGGGGGCTAGATCAAGATACTCTGGTGTGCAAAAGTTGCTTTTCGGCCTCCTCATGGCCTCGAGAAAGCTGCGCCATTACTTCCAAGCACATGAGATAACAGTGGTCACTCGCTTTCCGCTGAAGAGGATATTGCACAACCCAGAAGCAACAGGCAGGATCGTTGAGTGGGCACTGGAGCTGTCAAGCTTTGGACTCAAGTTTGAAAGTACTTCAACCATACAGAGCCGAGCTTTGGCAGAGTTCATAGCTGAGTGGACCCCAACACCCGATGAAGAAGTTCAAGAAACAAGTACACCCGTACAAGAAGCGACAAGTGAATGGGTAATGTATTTTGATGGTGCCTTCTCGCTGCAAGGCGCCGGTGCTGGCGTGGTACTCATCGCGCCCACCGGAGAGCACCTCAAATATGTTATCCAGATGCACTTTCCCAGGGAGCAAGCAACAAACAACACTGCCGAATATGAAGGCTTGCTCGCCGGCCTCAGGATTGCGGCCGAACTTGGGATCAGGAAGCTGATTGTGCGGGGAGATTCTCAGTTGGTGGTCCGGCAAGTTAATAAGAGCTATCAGAGCCCTTTGATGGAAGCTTATGTCGATGAAGTGAGGAAGCTTGAAGAACACTTTGAAGGTCTGCAAATGGAGCACGTCCCGAGAGCTCAGAATGAAATAGCAGACGGCCTTTCAAAGTGTGCTGCGATGAAGTTACCTGTGGAACCAGGGACCTTCTTGCTCAAGCTGACTCGGCCATCCGTTTCACCATCAATTGGGCAGTCCAAGAAGAGAAAGTTGGTCTCCGGCGACTACTTGCCGGCGGATCTTCCAGAAACCGCCGCCAAGGTCCCCAAGATCAACAACCATAACGCTGAGGAACAGTTTGCTCCTGCAGATCCTCGGGTCTGTACAGTTGAAGCAAGCATTCCCGACAAGCCTCGCCCCGGCGAGCTTGCCGGGGGACCTTCAGCTCCGGCAGAACCAGAGGTCCTTGCCGTAGAAGCTGAGGTTCCCGCAGCGGCCCTCGAGCCTTTAGTCCTTGCTGTCGAGCCTCAGGCCCCGGCATGGGCGCAGCAGATCGTCCGTTTTCTGCAAACTGGAGAACTTCCCGACGACCCAGAAGAGATAGAAAAGATAACCAGGCAGTCAAGTATGTACCAGTTCGTGGATAACGAGCTGTACAGAAGAAGACTCAATGGTGTCAGGTTGAAGTGCATCTCCAGGGAAGATGGACAGAAGCTGTTGGCGGAAATACACGGAGGCATATGCGGCCACCACATTGGCGCAAGGGCGCTTGCCGGGAAGGCTTTCCGGCAAGGGTTCTTTTAGCAAGAAGTCCTCCAAGATGCAACTGCACTAGTAACCAAGTGTGAAGCGTGCCAGTTCCATGCAAAGCAAATTCATCAACCAGCTCAAGCTCTCCAAACAATCCCTTTGTCCTGGCCCTTCTCGGTCTGGGGGCTCGATATCCTCGGCCCTTTCCCTCGTGCTGTCGGGGGCTTTGAGTACTTGTACGTTGCAATCGACAAGTTCACAAAGTGGCCAGAAGTGGAGCCAGTGAGAAAGGTGATAGCACAGTCAGCAGTCAGGTTCTTCAGGTCGATTGTTTGCCGTTTCGGAATCCCTAACAGGATCATCACCGACAACGGTACACAATTCACTAGTCGCACCTTCATGCAGTACGTCCAAGACCTTGGCGCCAAGGTCTGTTTCGCTTCTGTTGCTCACCCGAGGAGCAACGGTCAAGCGGAGAGGGCCAATGCTGAAGTGCTGCGCGGACTCAAGGCAAGGACCTTTGACAGGCTGCGCAAGTGCGGAAGAAATTGGATAGAGGAGCTACCGGCGGCTCTTTGGTCAATCAGAACGACACCAAGTCGAGCCACCGGACAGACACCCTTTGCTCTAGTCTACGGAGCAGAGGCAGTTCTCCCCACGGAACTCGTATACGGATCTCCTCGAGTGCTCGCTTATGATGAGCTCGAGCAAGAGCAACTGCGGCAAGATGATGCATTGCTCCTCGAGGAGGGACGTCTCCAGGCTGCTGTACGAGCTGCTCGATACCAGCAAGCCTTGCGCCGCTATCATAGCCGCAAGGTCAAGGCCAGGAGTCTCGAGGAAGGCGACCTTGTTCTTCGGCGTGTTCAGTCCGCCAAGAATTCCAACAAGTTGACGCCGAAGTGGGAAGGCCCTTATCGGGTGAGACAAGTTACGAGGCCCGGCGCTGTCCGCCTCGAGACCGAAGAAGGCTTACCGGTGAGCAACTCCTGGAACATAGAGCATCTTCGCAAGTTTCACCCATAAGGCGCGGTTGCCGTGATCCGCTCCGGCAACCACCTTTTGTACAAGCTTTGCCGCTGTTGCATGTAACCCTTTGTACAAAGCCGGGCGCAGACCCCGTGCATCAGTAAAGTTTTTGTGTTTTGCGCTGATTGCCTTTTGCATGCTTTTCTTTGCTATTTGCATGTTTTGTTTGGCATTTGGTGCAACACTCAAGTATCCGGTAAGCATTAGCACGCCGAAAGGCAATATACTTGTCTCCCTCTCTTTTTTCCTTGCCTCTTAAGCAGAAGGAACGTTCCTCGCGCACAAGTTTGCCAGGGGGGAAGGAGGTGGAGGAGGAACCAAGTGCTGTTCAAGAAAGAGAAGCCTTACCAGGAAGCAAACAATATATGAAAGCTAAGTTATTAGAATTTGACCAGTTCAAATTTTAAATTTTAGTTGTCTTCCTTGAACAATCACACTTTGTATGGAAAACTTGTGCGCGGAGGAACCTACCCGTAGCTTGCCGCACCCTTATCTTGTTTCCGAGTTCGCTCAACGATTTAAGTGAGCTGCGACAAGTGTCGCGCCCTTGCTTCGTTTCCGAGTACGCTCAGCAAGCTAAGTGCGTTGCGACTAGCTGCGGCAAGGTTGCTTGCCGGTGAGATCTTAGCCAGCAGGCTGCTCAGAGTCCAGCACTCAGCGCTCGCGGCAAAGGCCCCTTGCCGGCAAGCTCCCCGGGAGCGTAGGGTGAAAAACGTACAAGGTCAAGGATTAAGACAAGGAAGATAACATTGCACTGATTGATCAAAATGAGATAAATATCTTACAAAGGATAACTTGTCACAATGGACTAATGAGTTTATGACATCATATGCAGCAACAAAAAGAGATAAAGATAATGGAGGCCTAATCTACGCGGTCACCCTCCTTCCTGGAGATCTTGGCCACCTTGGCAATGATGTGGGCGACCTGCTCCTTCAGAGCCTCCATGTCCGCGTCGGCTGGCAAGCTGCGAAGAACATTGGTGAGGTTGATGCCCGGATTGCGATACACGATCTTCGTCAGCACGCGCTCCAGAGTTCCCGTGCAGAGTAGGCGCGTCTCCTCGGCCAGCTGCGCGGGGATCTTCTTCCGCAGATCTGCAAGGGCCGGCGCGATTCCCCTGAAGAAGAGGCTGAGCTTGGCGCTGTGAGGAAGGTTTGGATCCGGGGAGTAGATGAGGTGCTCCAGCTTCAACGCCAGCAGCTCCTGGTCGATGTTGGACGCGCAAGACACTAAGTCCTCGGTCCATACCTCAACAGTTTTGCGGAAGAGCTCAGCCGCTTTGTTGGCGCTGTCCACTAGGGTCCGCTCCTTGCGGAGCTCCTCCTTCAACTTGGTCTCCCGGGCCCGGGCAGCGTCGAGTGAATACTTCAGTGTAGAGACCTTCAACTCCAAGTCCTCGATGGAGTCCTTGGCGGCCTTCAACTCGTCGCCCCTCTCAGAAAGACGCACCTGGAGTTCTGAATTGGTGTGGGCGTCCTTCTCGCGCTCCGTGATGAGCGCGGCGACCTTCTCCGCGCTCACCTTCAGCGCCTTCTCCAGCTGCGTGACCTTGGCGGCGAGCTCCTTCTTGGCAGTCTCCGCGGCAACCGCGGCGGCTTTCGCCTCCTTCAGTTCCCCGCCAAGGGCCTCCTCCCGAGCGGCAAGGTCCTCCTCATGGGAGTCGAGTTGGACCTTCCGCTGGGCGAGTTCTCCTTCTCGCCGGGACAGCTCCACCCCGGCGAGCCGCTGCTGTTCTTCAGCCTCGGCCTTTTCCAGCACCCACTCCTGGTATTTGCCGGCGAGCCGCTCGCGCTCCTCCGCCACCTCGCGGAGGGCCGCCTGGTTGGCGGCGCTGAGCTCCGCCGCGCGCTTCTCCATCTCCGCGGCGGCCTTGGCGGCAAGGGCTTCCCGGGAAGCAAGTTTCGCCTGCCTGGCCCGGTAAAGGGCCAGGAGCTGGTGAAGTAGCTTCTCCTCCTCGGGCCCTTCACTCCCGCCGGGCGCCTCGACGATTTTCAAACCCGCGGAGGCGAGGACTTCCCCGTCAAATGCCTCGCCCTCCGCGGGAGCTTGCGACGAAGACCCCCAAGGCATCTGGATGAAGACGCCGTTGGGGGCCTCAAGGTAGTAGCCCTGCTCCTTGCCGGCGGAGGGGTCGGCGGCCGGCGCAGCACTTGATGCTCCCGCCGCCTCCGGGTCGGCGGTGCGGTCGCCGTCCCCCTCCCCGGCCGCTGCGTCCGCAGCCGGAGCGGTCTCCTACGCGGCCGGCTCGGCAGCCCTCGCCGTGTCCTCGGCGACAGGGACATCGCCGCCGCCGCCCTGCGCGCCCTCCTCATCCTCGATGTTGATGACTTCCGTCTCCATCGGCTCGGGAGGAGGAGGATCTAAAAAGAAGAAGAAGAAAAAGAAGTTCAAGCAAATATCCAAAAAGAGACGAAGCCAAGAAGACAAACTACAAGACATACCTTGGCGGACGTCGTCAGCGGCGGGCTCCCTTGCCGGGGAGCTCTGCCTTGGCGGAGGGGCCGCCCTCGCCGGGCTGCTCGCCCTTGGCGGGGTACTCTGCCTTGGCGGCGTACCCGCCCTTGGCGGAGCGCTCTCCCTTGCCGGGGAGTTCTGCCTTGGCGGGGACGGCGGGGCCTGCGGCTCCTCAAGGACGGTCTCCGGGCGCTCCTGCCGCTGTGGCTCCACCTCTGCACAAGAAAAGACAAGAAACATCAAGATGTTGAAACAAGACAAAATCCCTTAGCGCATCCCGACGAGCGGAAGGATGGAACCCAGACTTACGCTGGGGGCTGCGCTTGGTCCTGCTCCTCGGAGCAGCGCTCGGGTCCGGCAGGCTTGGCTCCGGCACGTCCCCTGTTGCCGCGGCGGCCGAGTCTTCCGCGACCTCGACCACAGGCGCCTTGGCTTTCTTCGCCACGCGCTGAACCAAGGTCCTGAAATCAAAGCAACAAACAAAATCAGCATCAACAATAATCAAGACGAAACTCGAGAAGGTGTAAGATCTTGGATCCTTACTCCTGATCCTCCTCGTCGTCCTCGCTCAAGGCGGAGAAGTCATACTCCACCTGGGGCGCGTCGGCACGAGGAGTAGAAGACGAAGATTCCCTCGGGCGCTTGGCGATCCCGGGGGCTGGGGGCTGCGAAGACCCAGCCCCTGTGGTAGCCGGAGCCCGGGGAGCGGGCGGAGCCGCTGCTCCGCTCCGAGAAGACCCCTGTCGGCTCGGCGCCTGCTTGCGGGACGCCTCCGTCGTGGCCCGCGCGTGGGCCGCCTCCGCTGTGACTTGTGCGCCGGTCGCCCCCGGCGCAGCTTGGCTCCCCCGTGGAGCTGCCCGGCGAGCTGGTTGTTGCCGGGGCGCCTGCGCCCTCTCTCCCGTCGCCGTCTTGCGGAGACGCTTCGGTGGAGACTGCCTTGGGCTTGCCGGGGGCGGGGAGCTCTCCGACGAGGAGAGGTCATCGGCGTAGAGCTCCGTAGATCCGTCGGAGTCCTCGGCCTCCTCCTCCTCCTCCTCCCTGGCCGGCTCGCTGGGCCCAGCGCCCTGCGCTACGGCCTCTTTTCCTTTGGCGCCTCCGCTCCCTCCGGCGCCTCCGCTCCTCGCGGCGCCTCTGTTCCCTCCGGCGGCACCCTCCATTGCCGCAGCCTCGGCCACGATTCCGTGGATCCCGGAGTGCCTCAGAGAGGGGACCCCGGCGAGCGCGTCGGGAGGAAGTTGCAGCAGTCTGCGGATCTCCGCCTCCTCCGCCCGGCTGGACGCATCCGCAGCCTCCGCCTCGTCAGGCGTGTACCCAAAATCTCTTGCCGCTGCGGCTGCAGCTGCCTCCTCAGCCCGAGAAGCTATGTAAGCAAGCTCCTGCTCGGTGGTGTCCCGCGTGTGCTTCTTGATATCGTTCTTGTTCTTCGCCACCTCCACGAGGTTGTCGAAGAAGCTGAGGACGTCTATTGGCTTGGGCGGAATCCACGTGCGGTCCATGCCGTGCGAATCGCAAGCGGGCATCATCGCGCAGAGACGGTCCCGGACTGTGCTGTTGCAGAGGGGCACCACTCCCCGGGGAGGCCTGAACCACTCAGGGTGTGCCGGGTCATACTTGAAGAGTTCCCGGACCATCCCCTTCAGCTCCAGCGTCGTGAAGTTGAAGTTTAGCCCGGGGCGCAGCCTCATTATATCCGCCGGGCCGCCGTACTCCCAGGCCGGCCTTTTCCTGTCTTGGAGAGGGGCGATGCGGCGGCGGAGGAAATCTGCGCCTACCTCTGCAACGGACAGCCTGGCGGTCCGAAGACGAAGAATCCGGACGAGGGCGACGTCGAGCTTGATGTCGTCCGAGTCCAGCTCGCTCCAATCCCTGCCGCGCACGATGGGCGTTGTGCGCGGCGCGGTGAAGGGCTGCGGCTCGTCCTCAACAATCCAGCACCACTCCGCACGCCATTCCTCCCACTTGCCGCGGAGCTCCCCCGGCAAGTAGGACCCCTTCTTGTTCAGACGGAAAACCCAAGAAATTCCTTCGGAGAGGGGGGCGTCGGCCTCTGCTCTAGGAGTGAAGAAGTGCCTAAACAGCGCTACCTTTGGGTGTATCCCTATGAAGTTTTCGCACATGTGTGCGAAAACCGCCATGGTGAGGATGGCGTTGGGGGTGAAGTCAAGAAGGTGGAGGCCATAGGTGTGCATGACGTCGCAGAAGAAATTAGAGAAAGGAGGGCAAAGACCGCAGTGGAAGAAGGCTGCGAAGAAGTAGTACCCGCTGGGGTAGTTGTCCTTGGCGGCGGCCGGATAAGCTTGAGTGCGGGGGTGCGCCTTGGTTTCCTTGGCCCAGAACAAGTAGTACTTGTTCCAGAGCTCCCGCGCGCCGAGCCTCGGCGGGAAGACGAGGTTCCGCTTCCGATACGCGGCGAGCTTCGCCGCTTGCTCCGACTTCTCCCTCTTGGCCTTCTCCGCCTTCGCCTTGTCGGTCTTCGGGGCCATGGCGGACGCGGCGGAGGAAGGGGGACGAAGAGCCCGGCGACGCCGGAGATGCAGACGGCGGCGGCGGAGGTGTGGAGGCGGAGCGCAAAGAGGGTTTCTGGAGGAAGAAGAAGATGCAATGAAAGCGCAAGGAGGGGAACCGCTCCTGCTTCCTCTGCTTTTATGGGGGAGTGGGGGGCGTTTCGCCCTTTTCATTGATGGAACGTGGGCACGTCCCATCCCACGACGCCGCAATCGACGCGTGCCGTTATGGGGGGATGCGGCGGATACGGAAGTGGATTCGACGCGCCGTGGGCCGCGTGTGCCCGTGCACTGTTTTGGGCCTGGCCCAACAGCGCTCGGCACCGTGTGTGGCCCAGGCCCGGGGGCTCCTGTCGGTGTACTAAGGTAGGGGTACCTCAGTACCCAACTTGTGCACGGTCAGTTGCAGCTTCCCGCGGTAGGGTTTACCACGCGCTTGCCGGAGACCTTTTTGCTCCATATTAAGCCATTCAAAAACAAAGTATACAAGACAGAAGATCGAGACCCCGGCAAGCGGAGCTTGCCGGGAAGGCCGTACCAGGCTCAAGACTGCCCCACTAGCACAAGGCCCTGGCAAGAGGAGCTTGCCAGGAAGACTAGAAGACACGCCTCGGCGCTATATGCGCCCCGGCGAGGGCCCGGGGAGCGGCAAGCTCCCGGGCCCGGCAAGATCAAGGCCCCCCGGCAAGGTGCTTGCCGGAAGAGTTGCGCTGTGTGCCCGCGCTCCAGCTCATCGGCCCACGCGTCGCCCTGGGGCCTATCCAGGGACGCGTGGCGGATGGCTGTGCAGCCTGGGGGACACGGTGGCACTCCACGGTGGTGGATCCATCGCCGTGGCGGACGGAGACGCAAGGGCGGGAGCTTTTGGGGTCGACGGCGACGGGCATTAAATGCCCTTGTCCCCCACTGTCAAAGTAGGTAGCGACCACTGTTCGCGCACTGTAGCTCCACTATTCCCGCACTGTTACAACTACCACCTCTTTTACGTTTTTACCCCTTTCTCCTACGTTGACACCTGTCGGTGACCCCTTGTACTATAAAAGGAGGCCCATGCACAACGTGGAGGGGGTTCGGAACCTAGATCACTCATACGCTCGGTGTAGCTGCTTCTTCAAGCTCCCGAGCTCTCCAACTCAATACACAACTAAGCAGGAGTAGGGTTTTACGCGCCTACCGCGGCCCGAACCTGGGTAAAACTGCCCGCGTGCTCGCTACGATCTGCTCTTCGTGCTCCCTCCGCCCTCGTACCGCACAGACAAGGGGCTCCGGTCCCATAGGTGTTCGTGGCGGACAGTTTCCCCCGACACCAGGCACTTAAGAGACTTCATATTTGTTCCACTTAAGAGACTTACATGAATGTACCACATCCATCATAACAAAGTCACTAACACGTCATGAGGTTACATAATGTTCATATATGGCACATGTAGAAATGAGGTGCATGACAACCATCATCTATGACTTGTTGTGGTGGCTCTTCCTTAGCCCGATTTCCGCGGTTTTCTCAACATTAATCTTTTTCCTATGAGAAACTATCCCTACCCGGCCTAATAGAAGGATATACGCCCGTCTTTTTCGGTCTTGTACTTAATGGTGGTGACATCTCCCGCTCCAACGCATCCTCCAGCAGAAACATCTGCGGGAATTTGTTCAAGCTGACTACCATCTTCGCCGGTAATTTCTATGATCATTCTGATTAGAAGCACAGAGGGCACACAATGTTAGACATATTGCAATGTTAGTGTTACATGTACAAAAAATAGATGAAATAATACAAAACATACCATGACTTGTTTTCTGATGTTTGTGTCGGTCAAACAGTGCACAAGCAGGGGACCCCCACATAGTTCTAGTTGATGGTACGATCGCCAAGAGATTGTTCCTCTCATTCTGCGAAAGCTTCTTCATTCTTTGCAAGAAAAATGAAGAATGGAATGGAACATCATCATCATCAAGACTATTTTCTTGCTCACCCTCACCATCATGGATGGCTATGTACTCTCCCCCCGTCATATTACTGTTTGAAATTTACTTCATGCATTCATCGCCACAGATGATAGTTTTATGCTTTCATTTCTTCACTTTCACTTGAAGACCACCACTTGTCATCCTTAAAGTGAAAAGTATCACCTATTGCTTTGTTAAACTTCACCCAGATGTTGCACAGGATGCACTATGCAATAGTAAAGTAAAATCCGTACGAAATTAGTCGTAATGACAGTAAATTACTAGAAAATGGTTAAAAATTAATGTTGTAATTAAATACCATTACCACAGATTTTTTGAACCCCTCCCTCAGAAAGACACTGAATGCCATTGTGGTTTCCAAGTTCTCTAAAGAACTACTTTGGGAGATTTGGCATGTTGGAAGCACCATGATCCCTATGAATAATCATATGATGCACTTATGATTGTTAACAAAGGGAGAAACATCAACAGAAAAAATCGGCATGACCTTTGCTAAAAAAAATATGGAAAAAAACTGCCAAAAATTTGGCAAAACAGAAATTAATAAATGTTTTCCAAAACATTGGCACTCATTTTTGGATCCCTGAAAAATGATGTATAACATGTCTAGCTTACTTAGCCCATGCACTTGTCATATTTAAGCTTTGTTTGTTTTAACAAAAGTGGTAACATGAAAAAATGATAGCCAAGGGCACGTCTGTCATGTCATTTTTTTCTCTATTGATTTCTGTTTTCTCAACTCATGATATATCAAACACGCTGTCTACTAGACATAGGTTTGCTATTCAACTACTCAAACTTGTCTTGGAATAAGAAAAAAACTTATCTAAGTTCACTGGTACAACGACTTACTATACAAATGGTTTTTAAACCATTTATGACACATAGTTTTCAATTTTTGCCTTGCCTGTGTGTGCGGAGGGGGGGGGGTCCTTCCCACATAACCCGAAAACCACCGGGAATAGGGAGTAGAATGCATCCATTTTGCATAACTAAGTGTATGTCATGCCGGCATCTATCCCAAATGTGAGTCATCACACAATTGTTTGTGATATGTCGAATATCGCAGATGCTCCATCCTTGCTAGTCCTATGTGCTCGCATTACCATCGCACTCAGTATTCTATGGTGCAACATATATGATGCGTGCCACATCACAAATTGTTCATGATTGTAAACCGTGTATGATAAAGATACTACCACACACATTTAATTGCTTTCCCTTCATCGTATGTGATTCGATGTAAGAGTGCATATAGTTATCCCAATAAAACTATACACGAAGCTTGAATTTATCCTGGACAATTCATCCGTTGTATACCAGTCGGTTGAAGGCCTATCACACACTTTCTTCTGTGAGAAAACATTAACGATGCACACGACATCATAAACAGTCCATAATTTCGAAGCATGTGTGACAAGGTGACTTTCACAAACATTTAATAAGAAGGAACTGTTTGCACTACTGTTGTTAATCTCACACGTTTTTTCTTGGCTAACCATGTGTGGAGTAGAGATTCATTGCACACGTAGTGATCTGAGAAACGTGTGTGATCTCGCCATTTATCACAAACATTTTGCTTTCGCAAAGCATGCGCAGTTTATTGGCCTGCAGAGCTTAATTTATCCCTAATTTAATCGCTGCATTTAAAATTCAGAGATTTTGAATTTGAAAGTAGGCAATCACTTATTTCTTATGGAACCATGTTTATTCCAAATATAGATTCAAGGATGAATGCATAATTCGATGCACATGTACATATCGAAGCGAAATGTGACAGCCTGGTTTTTGGCCCTTTTCTTTTTCTTTTAGATTTATTGGTTTTTGCTTTGTTTTTCTTTTTGGAGTGGTTATGTGGTCTTGTCACCTGGGAAACCATCCTCTTTTTCCCTCCCAAGTGGCTCATCATTCCCAAAACCTTGCCAATATCATGTCACTCCACTGCTTGACCAAACCCTAATTTCTTTTTCTAGGGAATATTCCTTTTATGTTAAAGGAATAACCCTATCTGCCCTAGGTTGTGAAGCAACCTATTTTTTCTTTCACTACTAAATTCCCAAATAAATTCTAATAATTTGTTTGGGTCATATCTTCATCAAATATGGCAAAACATTTCCTTGCCATGTTCAAAAATAATTCTCAAATATTCATTTTCCTATTCTGCCCTAAATGGCACTTTGTGAAGCAAGTGCTATTTATCTTTGGCCAATTGACTCCAAACTCCTTTGGCATCTTTTCATGTCCATATCATTGACATGTGCCAATTTTCACACTCATTTGCCTAGTGAATATGTTTCAATGATTTTCCAAAGTTTCTGTTCAGAAAGGAACTTTGTGAAGGAAGTATATTCTAGGCATGTCCAAATGAGATGAAACTTGGTCACATCGTTCATTTGACCAAATCTTGAGTCTCTACCAAATTAGAGCTCATGGAGATCATCTATGTGAGCTCAGCTCAAAATCTTGTGTTCTGGTAAAATTTTCACTTTGTGAAGCAACCCTATTTTACCTTGCTTCATTTCAGTTGGCAATTTACCAGGTCATTCTTACGTTTACATCTACCTTCTCCACCAAGTTTTGGCTCCATCCAGTTACCCATTTACCTCCAGTAAATTTTCTTAGTTACTGGCCAAAATGGAGCATTGTGAAGGAAGTGCCACTTTGGTAACTCCTAATAGCCTGATCTTTTTACATCATCTCCATGTGGTCAAATGACCCCTCTACACCAAATTTCAGCTCAATTGGTTTCTCCAAGTGAGTGCTACTTCATCATCTTGTTTCTGGACCAGATTTGGCAGTTGCAAAGCAACCATATTAAATCTTGGCCCATTTTCTTCCAAACTTCCTAAGCTAATAACCCCAGACAAACTCTTTGGCTCCAACTCATTTCCTATTAATTATCATTTCTCCTCAAAGTGTACTGCAGTAAACTTTAGAGGTAGATAATCTTTTAACCAGAGCCGTTTTCACCATTCTACCACAGCAGTTGCAACCTCCCCAGGAAGGACGAAGCCCCAGACATCGTTCGGCAAACAGTCTTGCACTATGGGCGCCAGTGCGCGTGGTGATCACCGCCTTGGCATGCAGCGAGTGTGCTCTGGCTCGAATCTGGCACTGTATTCGTCTGTTCCTTTCCTCGTCTCGACGCACCACCGTGTCTAGTAGCATCCTCCTGATCGCCCGCGTCGCCCTGACCCATTGCCCCCTCCGTCCGCTTTCCCATCGGCGCTCGTCGCCGTGCGCCCACGAGTGCGTTGTAGCCGACAGAGCTTCAGCGGTGCTCGGCTGTTTCTCTCCTGTGCCCTCGGCCCCCCTGGATAGTGCCTCGCTATAGCGCGTCCGCATCCCCCTAGTCGCCTTCCCGTGCTCGCCCGTGCTCGCTGCGCGTCGCCAGAGTCTTGGCCGCGCTCGAGCGGCGGCATCCAGCTCGGCACCTCGCCCCGCCTATATAAGAGCCACCCCGAGCCCCTTCTTGCATCACCAACAGCCTGACCTCTCTACTAGCTCCGTCCCCGACCTCTCAAACGAGCTCTAGGAGCTCCAGAGCCTTTCCTCGCCGTAGTAGGCCGCTATGGCCGCCGCTCGGCTTCTCTTAAATTCGCGCCAAACGAGCCCTCCCCCTCCCTCCTGACCTCACCATCGTCTTCCCCGTGCTCCTGTGAGCCTTCCTAACCCCACGCCTTGCCGCCGGGGCAACCACATTGAGCTGCTGCCGTTTGGCCGAAGCCGCCGTCCTCCATGGCTGCGGCTTTAGCCATTCCAGAGCCCGCCAATGTACGTGTATCCTTCGGACGTGGGCGGCTTGTCCTCGCGGTCACTCTGGCGGTCCGAGCTCTGCCGGAGGTGGCCGGAGTCGTCGGGGCCGTTGCCGGCGTCGCGCCTCGCCTCTGTTCTCGAACGCCACGAGCCACGAGCCCCGTCCCTTCCCTGGCGATTCCTCGGTGTGGGATGGATGCGGCTCCTCTCCTCGCGTCCGCCGCTGCCCTCGCCCTGGCCGGAGCCAGCCGGAGCCGGCCGGGCCAGTCGCCGCAACCTCCTCTGCTCCCTGCTCTGTTCCTCTCGGGAACGAACATGAGAGAGGGGAGAAGGTAGACGACGAGTGCCAGCCTGGCCCCTGCCAGCGAGCCCCACGCTGCCTCGACCCCATGCATAAGTGACCCCTCCCCGGGCCCAGGTGTTTTAAGTGGATACGTAATCCGTAGATTACGCTTCCCTGTCTTGAAAGCGCATTTCTAATCCACTTCGGCTTTGAGTGCGCTTTCTAATGCAGAAAACGAACTCTGCCCGAAGGCGCTTTCTATTTTCTACCGCCAAGGACCTGTTTGTGAGGATCTTTTCACATAATAGTCCCTCATCTTCAAACCTTCGTAACTTTTCGCTCGAGACTCTGATTGAGGTGATTCCAAAGCCCACTTCTTCGTCTCGTCGAGCCCGTTCTGTTGGTAATATTTTCACTATGGGTTGACATATTGAAAATGACCATTTTTCCCTTGCCGTAAACAGCCCCCTCCGAGAGAGTACTGTTTCCGACGATTCTTTCCGCGGCTTCACCGCACTTCTTCCCGGATTATCCCTCACCCCCAGGCAAGCCACAATAACCACTTGCATGATATTCATGCAGTAGCCATGGTTCCCACTTGAATATTTAATAAAAGTTTGCATGCTTTACGTCTGCTTGTTTGTTGCTGTTGTCGTTCTGTCAGTCATGCTTGTGGTTTCATGTTCACTGCCATGATATGATATGATGCTTTTTGTTGTTATTATCATGCCCGCATGTTATGCTTGGTAGTAGTACATGCTAGTAGTAGTAATGATCATCTGTTGCACGCTTGTTGTTTGTCATGTACCGTTGATATGCATGTCTCGTTGCAACTAGTTATTTACATGATCACTTGGTAGTGTTCTTGATATGTTCTTGCATGATATTTATTGATGCTAGTAGTCAAGTATGCTATGAGTAGTGTTTTACTTGTGATATTCATGCTAGTCAGTATGCCATGCTCATTTGGTTAAATATTTCATATTGGTTATGCTCGATGATTATGTTGCACCTCCATGCTTATGTTGATATCATGTTCATGCATTGTAGTTGCATCATGTTAATTTATTATGACTCACCTTATTGCATTCAAGTTTAACCGGATAATAATGAACTTGAACAACTGTTGGCTGAGTCATGGTGCCACCAAATCGAGTTGACCAGTGCAGCCACACTTACCTTTATTGGAAGGTCCTAACTGGGTCTATTGTCATGCCTCTCGCCGGTGCCTCCGACGAGGGAAGGTTATGCGTGGGCCCTACCATGGCCGGGTAGGACGGCATAAGCCTTGTGTGCCCGAGTTGTTTTGCGTGCTTTTGTTTTCCTGTTTGGGACTTTTTATTGTTGTTGCCACGACGATGGCCGTTTGTGCCTTTGGTAGACACGGGGCCACCCATGACCTAGCCCAGTAGGGAAGTTGGTCGGAGTGGCCGGGAGAGTGTCATGACAGTAGATCGGTTTTGTCGGAACGCTGTTGGTCCACCCAAATGGGAGAAAGAGGCCATGGGTTCTGTGGTGTGGGTACAGTGCGCTAACCTCTGCAGAGTGTGTGTCTAACCTATCGATAGCCGCGCCCACGGATAAGGGCCCAGTTCGTGTCGGTCACACCGTGAGTCAACAGTAATAATAATAATGTGCTTAATAATAACAACCCTGGTTTGATGATGAGATAAGTTGGTTGTGATCGCCGGAAGGATCACTGTTTTAGACCTAGTGTTGGTCGTGGCTGTGATCGCCGGAATGATCACCGTGGTATCGAGGATAATGAGTTGTTGGATATTTGTGATGGTTATGAGATAACCCGAGCAGAGTAAGTTGCTGCATGTTAGTATCATAATGTTGCATGTAGTATTATCATGTTCACGCTATGCTTGTGCTAGTTGCATCATGTTCAGTTGTGCACGCCATGTTATTCTGTTAGTATCATGTTCCAAAATTAAATTAACCTGCTAATGCCATGTTGTTGTCTGTCTTGAATGCTTTTGGTTTATTGTGAGCTTGCAAGTACATTCAATGTACTTACCTCACGTGTCATGCCAGTTTGCAGGTCATGCCTGGATTGCTTTCTTGTTTGGTGTTGTTCTTGAGTTCGCGAGCTAGGATAAATGTTCCAGCCAGGGTCCCTGTGGATTGGAGTCCATCATCGCCGTTCCTTGTTCCGCTGCCAGTAGAGGTTCCGCTGCCTCGAATTGTTCTGCTGCTTGCATGGAGCAACCGTGGCAGGCGTAGTGTCGCCGTGCCGGTGTTATTCCTTGTAATATCAAAGACCTTGTAGCCATATTCGTGTAATATTAGAAGGCTGGTTTGTTCTATGCTAAGCAGTGCCGTATTCCAGAAGACTTCTTCTCGATCTCTGGGCTGGAATATGGGGCGTTCCGGTTTCTCTGAGCCGGGGTGCCACACGAAAGACATTATGGTTGCTGGAGAAGGTGAAGCGAAATATCCATATTGTGCCCTCCTCCATGCCTAGTGTGCACACGACTCTAGGAGAACCCCTTGTGATGGCCGCCCGTCCATTGAGGGGGTCCTGGATTAAGGGGTCCCACTACTAGAAAAAAGCTCATTAGTGGCGCACCACTTTTGGGTATTAGTGGCGCACCTCTGGTGCGCCACTATTACCACGCCACTAGTAATGTGTATTAGTGGCGCAACAGAGGTGCGCCATTACTAATCCAGATATCAGTGGCGCACCACCTGGTGCGCCACTACTAAGTATAAGGGTGCGCCACTGATATTTTTTCAGAATTTTTTTTTCAATTTTTTTTTTCAAATTTTATTTCAGAATTGCTACAGGTGCGCCACTGATATTGCTACAGGTGCGCCACTAGTAACAATTTTTTTTTTCAAATTTTTTTCCAGAATTTTTTTTTCAATTTTGGCGGGAATTTTTTTTCCTTAATCTCGGGTCACTATGGCTTAATCTAGGGTCAATATGGCTTAATCTCGGGTCAAATCGCACTCCGTGGTCAAACTTCCCAGAAGGTCACCCATCCTACACAACTCCAGCCCAAGCACGCTTAACTTCTGAGTTCTATCCAACCCCAACACCAGCTCACTTAGCAGGCACTTATTGATATATTTATCATATCAATCCTATTAAACCTTGTTGATGTCTAGGAGTTTGTTCATGTTCATGAGTGTGATGAAATTTTGAAAAAATATTTCAAACTTCCCGGTCATTTTACATATCATATTTTGAATTTTTTTTAAAAAAACCAATTTCTTTCAAAAAAATATTTTTTTTCAAAAAAACATTTTTTCAAAAAAAACCATTTTTTTCCCAAAAAAACATTTTTTCAAAAAAAATATTTATTCCAAAAAAAATAGTTTTTCAAAAAAAAAACTATATTAGTGGCGCACCACACCCACGGTGCGCCACTACTATTTTTGAATTTTTTTGAATTTTTTTGCCTCTAGATCTTAAAAGCCCCGTATCTTTTATTCGGTTAGGTTTTTGGGGATTCTAAGAATCTTCAACGGGGTTCCCCCCGTTGAATTCGGATGTAACTTTTCGAGTAGATGCTTTTTCATATAAAAAACTTTTTCATCGGAGTTCGTATGCAAAAGTTATGCCCATTTTACAAATTCTCGAGAGATTTTGCAAAAAAAGTCGAAATTCATGTTTGTAAATTTTGCTAACAACTAGACCACAAATCACATTGGAATGTTATTTTTTTTTTATTTTTTTGACATTTCTATCATTTTCTTTTATTTTTTTTAAACTGAAAAGGCGGTCCACGGGGGGGGGGGATGCATTTGGTGAAAATGCGTTAAATCTGAAAAATGATAGAAATGTTAGTAGTGGCGCACCGTGGCAGAGGTGCGCCATTACTAGTTAAAACTAGTAATGGCGCACCTCTGCAACGGTGCGCCACTACTACCTTTGAAAAAAATTTAAAAAAATAAAATGTTAGTAGTGGCGCACCGTGTGGAGGTGCGCCATTACTAGTTCAAACTAGTAATGGCGCACCTCCACACGGTGCGCCACTACTAACTTTGAATTTTTTTTTAAAAAAAATGTTAGTAGTGGCGCACCGTGTGGAGGTGCGCCATTACTAGTTAAACTAGTAATGGCGCACCTCCACACGGTGCGCCACTAGTATGTCTGGGGAGGGGGGTGTGCACAGAACAAACTTACTAGTGGCGCACCACACACCAGGTGCGCCACTAGTAAAAAAATAGTAATGGCGCACCTGTTTATGGTGCGCCACTGCTATATAGCAGTGGCGCACCACATCCACGGTGCGCCACTAATAGTGATATTACGGATAGCCCTTTTTCTAGTAGTGTCCTCAGGTGGCCGGATCGCTCGTTATGGGCCGGACTGGTGGGCCGTGAAGATTATTGACGAAGACTATCTCCCGTATCCGGATAGGACTCCCATATGTGAAAAATAGCAAGTTTAGATTTCTGGTGTAATGCTTTCCTTGCTCTGCAAGATGCTCATGTACAAACCATAGGTCCCTCCGATGCATATATAAACCGGAGGGTTTAGTCCGTAGAGACAGAAGAATCATAGCAATCATATAGGCTAGACTTCTAGGGTTTAGCCATTACAATCTCGAGGTAGATCAACTCTTGTAACCCCATATTCATCAAGATCAATCAAGCAGGAAGTAGGGTATTACCTCGATCCAGAGGGCCCAAACCGGGTAAACATCGTGTCCCCAGTCTCTTGTTACCATCGATCCTTAGATGTATAGTTCGGGACCCCCTACCCGAGATCTACCGGTTTTGACACCAACATTGGTGCTTCCATTGAGAGTTCCACTGTGTCGTCGACTGAAGGATTAATGGCTCGCTTCGTCATCAACGACGGCGCCACCGCCGAGGGAATTTTTCTCCTCGACAAGCTTTTTGTGTTCGGTAGCTTCGTGCTTCCTGGCAACACTAAGGGCCACCTCGAGCAGGTTGACAGCTACGCCCCTGGTCATCAGATCAGATTTGGAAGCCTAAAATACGTTGCTGATGTTCCTGGAGATTTGATCTTCGATGGATTCGCAACCATGGCAGCTGTTCCCTGATAACCCACAAGTGTAGGGGATTAGTTGTAGCCTCTTTCGATAAATAAGAGTGTCGAACCCAACGAGGTGCTAAAGGTAGAACTAATATTCCCTCAAGTTCTATCAACCACCTATACAACTCTATGCACGCTTGACGTTTACTTTACCTAGAACAAGTATGAAACTAGAAGTACTTTGTAGTTTTTGTGGGATAGGTTTGCAAGAATATAAAGAGCACGTAAATATAAACTAAGGGCAGTTAAGATAAAGAAGCAATGAAGTTAATATAAAGAGTGTGGAAAAGTGGTGGTAGGAGTTGTGAAATTGCCCCTAAGCAATTTACTACGTTACTAGAGCGATAGAAAGTTTTATGTGGGAGAGGCCATTCCTAGCATGTCATCCTTTACTTGGAATTCTATGCACTTATGATTGGAACTATTAGAAAGCATCCACAACTACTAATATTCATTAAGGTAAAACCCAACCAAAGCATTATGATAGATTGGTCCCCCTTCAATCCCGTATGCATCAATTTCTACGCTAGGTTCAAGCTTCTGTCACTCTTGCCCTCCAATACATAATCCTATCAACATACAACCAACCCTATGGTGTGATCCACGTGCACGCTGATATGATGGGCACCAAAGGACAGCAACATAACCACAAGCAATTTAAATCAATCATAGCAATTCACCAATCACCGATATGACAACGATAATATACTCAGACATCATAGGATGGCAACATATCATTGGATAATAATATGATGCATAAAGCACCATGTTGAAGTAGAGGGTACAATGGGTTGCGGGAGAGTGGACCACTATAGATAGATGGGGGAAGGTGATGGAGATGTTGGTGAAGATGACGGAGGTGTTGGTGTAGATCGTCGTCACATGATGATGGCCCCGGTGGCACTCCGGTGCCACCGGAAGCGAGGGGGAGACAAACCCCTCCTTCTTCTTATTCCTTGACCTTCTCACTAGGTGGGAGAAGGGTTTCCCCTCTGGTCCATGGCCTCCATGGCGGCGGAGGGGCGAGAGCCCCACCTAGATTGGATCTGTCTCTCTGTCTCTCTCTATTTCTGCGTTCCTAGATTCTGGCCCTTCACCGTTTCTTATATTCCCGGAGATCCGTAACTCCGATTGGGCCGATTTTTTGACACGATTTTTTTCCGGATATTAACTTTCTTGTGGCGAAAGAAGGGCATCAACCGCCATACGGTGTGGCCCCGAGGGCCCAGGGAGCGCCTGCCCCTGGTGGGCGCGCCCCCCTGCCTCGTGGCCCACTCGGGCATCGTCTCATGTTGGTTCTGCTTCCCAAAATTCACATATATTCAAAAAAAATCTCCGTCCGTTTTTATTCCGTTTGGACTCCGTTTGATATGGATATTCTGCAACACAAAAAACATGCAACAAACAAGAACTGGCACTGGGCAGTGGATCAATATGTTAGTCACAAAAAATAGTATAAAAAGTTGCCAAAAGTATATGAAAGTTGTAGAATATTGGCATGGAACAATGAAAAATTATAGATACGACGGAGACGTATCAGCATCCCCAAGCTTAATTCATGTTCGTCCTCGAGTAGGTAAATGATAAAAAAAGATAATTTTTGATGTGGAATGCTACCTAGCATAATCTTGATCATGTAATCTAATCATGGCATGAATATTAAGACACGAGTGATTCAAAGCAATAGTCTATCATTTGACATAGGAGAATTTAATACTCGGGCATCGCAACAAACAATCAAGTCTTTCAAAATAACAATGCTAAAGAACGTTATCCCTACAAAATCATATAGTCTTTTATGCTTCCCTTTTCTTAACACAAGGTACCCCTCATGCCCATCCCGGTGTCAGCCAAGAAATTGTTTTCATACTTTCCTTTTTTGAACCTTTTCAACTCTTCACGCAATACATGAGCGTGAGCCATGGATATAGCACTATGGGTGGAATATAAGGTGGTAGTAGACAAAAGTAAGGAGAAAGTCTCACATCGACTAGGCGTATCAATGGGCTATGGATATGCCCATCAATACATATCAATGTGAGTGAGTAGGGATTTCCATGTAACAGATGCACTAGATCTATAAGTGTATGAAAGCTCAAAAGAAAACTAGTGGGTGTGCATCAACTTGCTTTCTCATGAAGACCTAGGGCATTTGAGGAAGCCCATCCTTGGAATAATCAAGCGAAGTTCTATAATGAAAATTCCCACTAGTATATGGAAGTGACAACATAGGAGACTCTCTATCATGAAGATCATGGTGATACTTTGAAGCACAAGTGTGGAAAAAATATAGTAGCATTGTCACCTTTTTTCTTTTCTTTTTCTTTTTTTCTTTTTCTTGGGCCTTCCTTTTTTTTATTTGGCCTTTTTTTCTTTTGGCATTTTTTCTTTTTTTTCTCAAGGGACAATGCTCTAATAATGATGATCATCACACTTCTATTTACTTACAACTCGATATTACAACTCGATACTAGAACAATAATATGACTCTATATGAATGCCTCCGACGGTGTACCGGGATGTGCAATGATCTAGCGTAGCAATGACATGAAAAAACGGACAAGCCATGGAAACATCATTCTAGCTATCTTACGATCATGCAAGGCAATATGACAATGATGGTGCGTGTCATAATAAACGGAATGGTGGAGTTACATGGCAATATATCCCGGAATGGCTATGGAAATGCCATAATAGGTAGGTATGGTGGCTGTTTTGAGGAAGGTATATGGTGGGTGTATGGTATCGGCAAAAGTTGTGTGGTACAAGAGAGGCTAGCAATGGTGGAAGGGTGAGAGTGCGTATAATCCATGGACTCAACATTAGTCATAAAGAACTCACATACTTATTGCAAAAAATATATTAGCCCTCGAAGCAAAAATACTACGACGCAAGCTCCTTGGGGGGAGGTTGGTAGGAGTTAACCATCGCGCGCCCCCGACCTTCACGCAAAGGTAAACAATCAAAAGACAATTCGCGCCAATTTGGTTACATAGTTAGGAGACCATACATGCATGCTTCGGGAATCACAAACCTTAACACCATTATTTTTAATAGACCACAATCATTCACTAGTACCTCCCACATATTAGCATCTCTATATCGCAAAACTATTGCAAGGAATCAAACATATCATATTCAGCGATCTACAAGTTTATGTAGAATTTTATGACTAACCATGTGAATGACAAATTCCTATCAACTCTCTAAATAGATATAAGTGAAGCAAGAGAGTTTTAAATCTTTCTACAAAAGTTATGCCCACGCTCTAACAATTATAAGTGGAGGAAAAGAGCATTCTACAAATTGCGGTTTTCTATGTGAAGGGAAACCGGCAATCCAAACTTCAAATGATATAAGTGAAGCACATGAAGCATTCAATAAAGCCATACTCAAAAGATATAAGTGAAGTGCAAAGAGCTTTCTATAAATCAACCAAGGACTATCTCATACCAACATGGTGCATTTATTAAAAGAAAAAGAAAAAGCACACGAAGCTCCAAGAGTATACGCATATCATATGAACGAAACAAATCCGAAAACATACCGATACTTGTTGAAGAAAAATGGGATGCCTTCCGGGGCATCCCCAAGCTTAGACGCTTGAGTCTCCTTGAATATTTACTTGGGGTTCCATGGGCATCCCCAAGCTTGTGCTCTTGCCTCTCCTCCTTCTTCTCACATCGAGACACCCTCGGTCTTCGAACACTTCATCCACACAAAACTTAACCAAACTTTTAGTGGCGGGGTTAGTGCATATGATCACTAAAGTCCCATTATGTACTTCTCTAACATTATTGTATAATTATACACAAACATTACCCACTGTATGATATCATAATTCTATGGCCCCAAGTCAAGGAGGCATCAACAAGAATACAAACATATGCAAATAATGAAGCTATAACAGCAATCAGTGAAAATAGGACAGTCTGTACTAATCTGAACATTAGCCATACTTCTGTAACTCTAAAAATTCCGACAAAATTAGTAAAAATCAACAATTTGTATAGAAAGACTTTGCAAAAAGTTTCAGATCCTTTTGACGTTCCAGTAAAAATGTTAAATCGCGCACTACAGCCAAAGTTTCTGTTTTTGCACCGCACAAACCAACAAGCAGTTTAATCATCCTAAAGGAAACTCTTGGCCCATTATTTTTATAATACAATGCAATTGTACAAGGGGATAAATATTTTTATTGAAAAGTTTCTGTAATTCAAGATTTGCAAAGTTTCCATGGGCATGAACAAAGTTCAAGGAGCTCCCCCATTTCAACGGTGCTCGTCCTTCTTACTTTCACTTTTATTTTTGAAAAGTTTTAGGTTCCCCTATTTAGTTTTTTTGGTTTTAGACTTTATAAAGGCACACCACAGAAAATAAATGACTCTCTAAAACTTCCGGGTTGTCTCCCTGGTAGCGCTTTCTTTAAAGCCATTAAGCTAGACATATAGTGCTCAAGTAATGGATCCACCCGGATCCCAAGGTATATCAAAGCCAATTTTAATTGGCAATGATTTGTCATTTAGTAGTGAGCACAAAGTGATATGTGTCATGAAACAATGAAGTCTAACTCTCTTCCTATGCATAGGCATGTCATACAAGAACAATTCATGCACATCAAGTAAAGGCCAATGCATAGTATAAGCAGTTTCTTGCAATTTTATCATGTTGGAAACATAGAGAGGCAGAGATGTAGTTCCTCTCTCATAATAATTGCAAGTACGAGCAACAAGAACATGCATATTATATTTATCAAAATCATCATGTGTAACGGAAAAACACAACCCATCAATATAATCCTTAATAAGTGCAAACTTCTCCGATATAGTGAGGTTTGGAGAACTCAAAAAGATAATAGGACTATCGTGTGTGGGTGCAATAGCCACTATCTCATGTTTAACAAAAGGACCTATAGCAAGTTCATCTCCATAAGCATAATTCATATTGGCATCTTGGCCACAAGCATAGCAAGGATCATCAAAAAGGGATATTTCAAAAGAATCAACGGGTTCATAACAATCATCATAGTATTCATCCTTCGGTAAGCACGAAGGGAAATTAAACAATGTATGAGTTGAAGAGTTACTCTCATTAGAAGGTGGGCACCGGTAGCTAATCTGCTCTTCCTCCTTTTGTTCTTCGCTCTCCTCCTTATCTCTTTCATCCAATGAGCTCACAATGTCATTGATTTCTTCTTCCATGGACTCCTGCAAAACATTAGTTTCTTCTTGGACAGCGGAGTAGTCCTAAATATACGGTTTAACATAGGCATTAGAACCATATTTATCTTAACAATATTTAAATATGGCAAAATTTTCAGATTGGTAAAGTGTAGCATCATACTTTTCAATCAAAGAAGCAATTTCATAAGCACCCTTAAAATCAACAAATTCTTCAATTTGTTGAACATCATAGTAACTATAAACACCCTTAGCATACGAAGATACGATTCCATTATCACTAAACTCACATTGGTAGGGAAGGTGTTTCGTAGGGTCTTCAGAACAACAAGTAAAATCATAAATTTCACATAAATTCCAAGCATAGCATTGCAAATGATGAATTTGATCCCGCAAAAGTTTCTGTTTTTCAGATATGCGGTGCCGCACAAAACAAGCATGCTCATCTAGAGATTTTCCCTCAACTAAGCTAGATGGGGTTTCAGCCCGAGCACAAAGGGATCGAAGATGATCCGTGTAATAAGCTTCATTAGTGTGATAGATTTTGAGTGGTTCTTCAACCATTGGTACAGTAGGTACCACTAATGTTTTTGGTATTTTGCATTTCCTACCCATAACTAAAGATAGAAAACAACTTAGGACAGAAAATAAAATCTACTTAGCGATAAAGCAAACAAGCACACACGAGAATATACACCCCACACTATTTCTCCCTGGCGACGGCACCAGAAAAAGGTATTGATAACCCACAAGTGTAGGGGATCAGTTGTAGCCTCTTTCGATAAATAAGAGTGTCGAACCCAACGAGGAGCTAAAGCTAGAACAAATATTCCCTCAAGTTCTATCGACCACCGATACAACTCTACACACGCTTGACGTTTACTTTACCTAGAACAAGTATGAAACTAGAAGTACTTTGTAGTTTTTGTGGGATAGGTTTGCAAGAATATAAGGAGCACGTAAGTATAAACTAGGGGCTGTTAAGATAAAGAAGCAATAAAGTAAATATAGCGAGTGTGGAAAAGTGGTGGTAGGAGTTGCGAAATTGCCCCTATGCAATTGACTACGTTACTAGACCGATAGCAAATTTTATGTGGGAGAGTCCACGTCTAGCATGTCATCCCTTACTTGGAATTCTATGCACTTATGATTGGAACTATTAGCAAGCATCCGCAACTACTAATGTTCATTAAGGTAAAACCCAACCAAAGCATTATGATATATTGGTCCCCCTTCAATCCAGTATGCATCAATTTCTACGCTAGGTAGAAGCTTCTGTCACTCTTGCCCTCTAATACGTAGCCTATCAACATACAACCAACCCTATGGTGTGATCCACGCGCGCGCTGATATGATGGGAACCAAAGGACAGCAACACAACGACAAGCAATTTAAATCAATCATAGCAATTCACCAATCACCGATAGGACAACGATAATCTACTCAGACATCATAGGATGGCAACACATCATTGGATAATAATATGAAGCATAAAGCAGCATGTTCAAGTAGAGGGTACAGTGGGTTGCGGGAGAGTGGACCGCTGTAGATAGATGGGGGAAGGTGATGGAGATGTTGGTGAAGAGGACGGAGGTATTGGTGTAGATCGTCGTCACACGATGATGGCCCTGGTGGCACTCCGGTGGTGGGAGAAGGGTTTCCCCTCTGGTCCATGGCCTCCATGGTGGCGGAGGGGCGAGAGCCCCTCCGAGATTGGATCTGTCTCTCTGTCTCTCTCAGTTTCTGCATTCCCAGATTCTGGCCCTTCACCGTTTCCTATATTCCCGGAGATCCGTAACTCTGATTGGGCCGATTTTTTGAGACGATTTTTATCCGGATATTTGCTTTCTTGCGGCGAAAGAAGGGCATCAACCGCCTTATGGTGTGGCCATGAGGGCCTATGGCGCTCCTGCCCCTAGTGGTCGCGCCCCCTGCCTCGTGGCCCACTCGGTCATCGTCTCATGTTGGTTCCGCTTCCCAAATTCACATATATTCCAAAGAAAATCTCCATCCATTTTTATTGCGTTTGGACTCCGTTTGATATGGACATTCTCCGAAACAAAAAACATGCAACAAAGAGGAACTGGCACTGGGCAATCAAAAATAGTATATTAAAGTTGCCAAAAGTATATTAAAGTTGTAGAATATTGGCATGGAACAATCAAAAATTATAGATACGACGGAGATGTATCACTCCCTGCAACCACGATGAACACGACCTAGATCTGTCATGGGACCCCATCCAGGGGACAACACCTAGAACAGCTCTGTCCTTAGATCCGGAGCAGATCGCTTCATCCGAGGATGGGAAGATCAACCCCGCCACGGAGACCGCAGACTTAGCGGCGCTCGAGTCGCACACAGACCCAGCCTTGAGCGGGATTCCTTCCGCCGCCGGAACTCCGGACTCGTCTCCGACTACAAGTTCCGAACTTTCAGGATCTGCGTCCTTTGGGCTCGATCGAGCGGTTGTCACCAAACTCAGCACCGCAGATGTCCGAACACATGTCCGGCACTCACCCTTAGGCAAAGCGCTGGGCTTACTAAAGACTCTCTCCATAGCAGAGAATTCACAGCCTAATTATACCCAGTTTGAACTGGGGGCCGAAGATGGGGAATTTTGCTTCCCACCCATCACCCAGTTGGTAGCCACAGTCGAGGATTTAACTGATCTATTAGATTATGCTTCCGAAGACATCGATGGGATGGACCACAATGCCGAAGCCGATCTAATTGCAAATCCGCCCGCAACTGGGCGATCGACGGCTACTTCTACACACGATGTATACATGGTGGACACCCCAAACGAGGAGGAAGGCGACGACGATAACAATCCAGAACATGATAAGCCTACTGATGACCCTCCCAAACGCTGGCGTCAGAAGCGTCGATCACAATCACGTAAAGGGAAAGAGAGTAACACTGTCACTTAAGATGATGATGACCCGGAACAAGCCGATGACCCCGTGGAACTAGCGGTAGACCAGGGCGAACGGGAGGATGGCGAACACAGTCCAGAACCGCTGGTCAATCACAGCGATGCGGATGACAACAATTATCAACGTGTCTCCGAAGAGGACATCAGCCTAGGAGATGACGATTTCATCATCCCAAAAGAACCGCTAGAATATAAACATTTTCAACAACAACTCTTTGCCACCACAAGGAACCTGAAGAAGCAGCAGTGGCGGCTTAGAGCCAAACAGGATACACTCAATGACAGATGGAACAAAGTGCTAGACGCTGAAGAATGATACGGCTATAACAGCCAAACAAAGAGATATGGCAAGCGCAAGCTGCTGCCCTAATTCAACGACGAGGCCCCTGTGCC
Organism: Secale cereale; assembly: GCA_902687465.1. Lineage (NCBI taxonomy): Eukaryota > Viridiplantae > Streptophyta > Magnoliopsida > Poales > Poaceae > Secale > Secale cereale. The sequence goes on along the minus strand of LR738713.1, from coordinate 640,329,191 downwards.
AATTCCGTCAAAGTGTGATCAGTCCAATCAAGCGGACCGACTACCCCGTGGACGGGATAGAGCTGCCAGCAACGCCGTACACAAACCCGCACCTCCTCACCATACAGGAACGGATACAGCAGCTCAGGGCCATAAGTACGATCTACGTCAGGACCTGGATAAAAAGGCTAGCCAGACCAGATCACTTTATAGATCAAGGGAATGTGCCACACACGGAATGGCGGCTATCATGCCAAACAGACCAGTCACATTCCAGTTCGGAGCCAACACCGATCACCAATACCGTTTGAACTGCGCCACGATATCGCAAAATACCGGGGTGCTGCACACCCTCTGTGCTTCACCGATGAGGTGATGGATCACGAATTTCCAGAAGGATATAAACCCGTAAACATCGAGGCGTACGATGGAACAACGGACCCCACTGTATGGATAGAGGACTTTATTCTTCATATCCACATGGCTCGTGGAGATGATCTTCACGCTATCAAATACTTACCCCTCAAGCTGAAAGGACCGGCTCGGCACTGGTTAAACAGCCTCCCAGAGAAGTCCATTGGAAGCTGGGAAGAACTTGAGGATGCTTTTCGGGCCAACTTTCAGGGGACTTATGTCCGCCCTCCATATCCTAATGATCTGAGTTATATAATCTAGCAACCCGTTAGCTTTGGAATCGGTTCCTAACTAAAAAGAACCAAATTGTCGATTGTCCGGACGCCGAGGCCTTAGCGGCATTCAAACACAGTGTCCGGGACGAATGGCCGGCTAGACACCTCGGCCAAGAGAAGCCGAGAATAATGGCAGCCCTAACAACACTCATGACCCGCTTTTGCACTGGCGAGGACAACTGGCTGGCTCATAGCACCAACAACACCAGCGACCCTGGCACATCTGAAGTCAGGGATGGCAATAGCATGCCAAGAAGCAATAAAAACAAGCGTCAAAACAATATTGGAAGCAGAGACGACACATCGGTAAATGCCGGATTCACTGGCTCCAGGCCCAGTCAACGGAAGAAGCCATTCAAAGGCAACAGAGATAGTCCATCTAGCTTGGACAAAATACTAGACAGGCCTTGCCAGATCCATGGCACGCCTGATAAACCTACAAATCACACCAACCGTAACTATTGGGTCTTTAAGCAGGCCGGCAAGCTAAGCGCCGAACACAAGGGGAAAGGACCTCAAAGCGAAGATGAGGATGAACCTAACCAACCGAACACAGGGGGATAGAAGAAATTTCCGTCGGAGGTAAAAACCTTGAACATGATCTACGTCACCCATATCCCCAAGAGGGAGCGCAAGCGCGCACTCAGGGACGTCTATGCCGTCGAGCCTATGGAACCCAAATTCAACCCATGGTCGGCTTGTCTGATCACCTTTTATCGTAGGGATCATCCAACCAGTATCCGTCACAGAGGTTCGGTAGCCCTAGTGCTCGACCCCATAATTCACGGATATCATCTTACTAAAGTCCTTATGGACGGCGATAGCAGTCTCAGTCTGATATACCAAGACACTGTCCGCAAGATGGGGATAGACTCGTCAAGAATTAAGCCCAGCAGCACTTCCTTTAAAGGAGTGATACCTGGTGCAGAAGCCCGCTGCACGTGCTCATTAACATTTGAAGTCGTATACGGCTCCCCTAATAACTTTCGAAGCGAAGAGTTAATCTTCGACATTGCTCCGTTCCCAAGTGGCTATCACACACTACTCGGAAGAACGACCTTCACCCGCTTAAATGCAGTCCCACATTATGCCTACTTAAAGCTCAAAATTCCTGGATCACGGGGCATCATCACGGTCAATGGAAACATGGAGCGCTCCCTCCGTACGGAGGAGCACACTGCGGCACTAGCGGCCGAGGTCCAAACCGGTTTAATTAGGCCGAATAGTTCATTGGTCGTCAAGACCACAGACACGGCTAAATGTGTCTGGTCCGCACTACAATGTGGTAGCTCAGAAGAACCTGAGCTCGATTAGGAGTTGCGCCCGACTACCCCATAAGGTGGTAGCATACGTACCTCGCGTACACAATTATGCCCTTAAAATACCTTGGGCGGCACTAGGCACACGACACACAAATAGTCCATAGTTTGGCTTGACCCTATTCGTACTCTTAAGTACATCTTCTTTTTTAGGTTCATTCAAAAGAACTTACATTGTTTACGGCTGCGCATGATATTCTTTTTTCTAGAATCATGTTTTCTTTTTTTACAGGCGGCCGTCATAATCATAACTCCTCTTCAAGGACATATCACAAAGGAGAAAAACGGTGCAGACGTGCAGCGTTGCCCCGTATTGAGATTTCTTTTTAGATTCAGGCTCTGTCTAAACCTTTTTTCTTTCCCCATTTATTTGATCTTTTTTCTTTTTGGCATGTAAAATGCCTGAGTATGTTATCGGCATTATCTAAAACCTCACGGCTTGCCGTATTAAACGGGATTAAAAGAAGCAGCTTGGTTCCAATTCGTTTGGAGTTTATTCTATTTACCACATGTGTTCCCCCTCCAAGTCAGATCGCCGCATATGGCTTAATACTTGGACTTAATAACATGGCTACGTTCAGCCGGCACACCTCCACAAAAAGTAAGAACACCTATAGGGAACTGTTCGGCGTCCTGGATATTGCATTATATGCATTGTCTCCGAATCATGTCTTTGGTCTATAATTGGGTTGCCCGGCTCCTGTGCTTGCCTCCTTATGTTCCGCATTGTTCAGCTAAGGTAGTAAAGGGAGAACTACTGCGATTCTACTTCTGGTTCGTCTGGTCAAGTACCTCAGTACAGAAAGCCGAAAATTGACTGTCATGATGAAGCGAGAGCCAGTCAAGCGACTCGATGACCTAGTGTTATACTACGATCGATCGAGATCCACTCTGTGTTCTACGAGGGGCTAGTCTTTGTCCAGACGTGTAAAACGGGCACCACAGTTCGGAATCCCTACACGCACCAGGGGCTAGTACTTAGCCCCACTAGTCAAGCTCCTATGGCTAAGTGAAAGCAATAAAACCGCATAGACTGATTGCCTGGTTCACCCCACAAACACCTCCTATATGGACCAAGACGTTGGATAAAGAGTGTTCATGCGCGTTACAGTACACCCCTGTAATATTTACAATGGGGCCGAAGATGATGACTGGAAACTTTCAAATTTAAATAAACAGTCGCAGAGGAGGAAAAAGTCACTCATAAATACCGACACGCAAAAATTTTATATATCGCACATAGGCTTAGTCCTTACAATCCGAATACAATCATTCAATGATTATATCCTTTGACCACTGGCCCTCTACAAGGCGGGCTCCTTCTAGGACGTTGCCAAAGTACCTTTCTGGCTTGTAGTAATCCTTTCCCTCTGGAGGGCCAGCAGTTGCTATCTTCGTGGCCTTCATCTTCTCCCAATGCACCTTCACGCGGGCAAAGGACATGCGAGCACCCTATATGCAGGATGAATGCTTAATAGCGTCGACCCGCAGACTCGCTTCGACGAGCTTCTTCACCAATCTGAAGTAACTACTTGGTGTTGGATCAGCGGGCCATAGCCGGACTATCATGTCCTTCATGGCTGTACCCGCCATGTTGTGCAGCTCAACCAACTACTTCATCTATACATTGAGGGGCATCGGATGATTTCGCGCAAGAAACTGCGACCAGAACAACTTCTTTGTGTTGTTCCCCTCGTGGGGTCGAAGTATTGGGTGACATCGGCAATGCTCCTCGGGAGATCCGCAAACACGCCTGGAGAACTCCACAATCATATCTGCCCAAGATAGCTTTGGCCTCCGCAGATGCTCTGCAAGAGAAAACTCTTACCAGCTGCAATTTGATGCACCAGCTTTATCTCTTCCCGAGCACTGCGCGACTCACTTCGCGCCTCCCTCGCAGCATTAACTGCCGCAGTTAGTTCGGATGCTTGTTCCGAAGTCGTCTACTCCAACGCATTGCATTTGAGAATGGCATCTTGCAGCTTGACCTTGACTTCGGTCACCCAAGACTTGTGCTGTTGACACACGACCTTCTCGGCCTCCAGGTCGGCAGGCGTTTTATCGGTGACTGCCTTGTTCGCCCTAGCTTCTTCCTTGGCCTTCGCGAGCTCGCCCTTAAGGGCCTCGACCGTAGGTGTGTCAGCTGTTTCACAAAACATATAACACAAATCAGTTCACGCTCACACATATAGTGTGTTAAAATTTCAATTTCTTCCAAATCTGCATACCTCGCGTTTCATCGAAACACTTGTTGATGCGGTCCAGCTCTTCGTCAGCTAGTTTAAGCTTCCGATTTAACTCGGAAAACTCTGCAGCCCGGACAGAGGCCACTAACAGCGAAGCCTATTCGCACACATAACACTAAAGTTAGCTCTTTTATAAGGATCCTTCGTCTGATTCTATCTAGAATCAGACAAACCATCAGGGGCTATTGACTATATATATATATAAGATGAAAAAAGTTCATTTACAAACATTACATCGCATACCTCGAAGCTTGTCAGTAGGCTGTTGAAGACCTCGTTCAGTCCGCCTTTGACGGACTGAATTTCCTCCATGACTGCACTCATCAAAGTGCAGTGTTCCTCTACGATGGAAGCACTTTGCAGTGCTTCCTCTAGAATATTCGGTGCTTCCGGATTGGCGATGGGTGCCGGTGGAGTAGTTGCTCCCTCCCCCAGTACAGGGGGCTGATTTCCCAATTCTAGAGCCGCACTAGGCTCCGGAACGGTGTTTGGCAGGGGCCCGGATTGCTAGAGCTCGCACATCTTTGGTCACCATGGGGATTTCTTTCCCTTGGTTGACGGCGGCTGAGGGGTTCACCTCGGGCACCCTTTCATCCACCCCACTCCCACCTGCTGGAGCTGGGGGAGTTTGTAGAGAGGACACCTCGGTATCATCTACGATGGGCGATGAGCCCAAGGTTGTCAGAATCACGATTTTGAAACGGATCGGAGCCTTGATGGTAGGATCGCAAATTGTGGAATCTTCACTATCAGGATCGTAGAAACATAGATTCTATGAACTTAAGTCGTAGAATTAGAGGGGTTAGTTTGGATCGTAAAGTCGTAGAATCGTACAACAGAATCACGATTCTGACAACCTTGGATGAGCCCCGCGAAGGCGTGTCGCTCTCCACCATCCCCGGTGACAGAGAATTCCCTGATGACAGTGAAGACACGGGGATGTCGCGCAGAGGACTATATAAAGGCAAAATGACATTAGATGCTAAAAAGGAAAATTATCCGAACATAAGTAGTTATCGCCTAAATACTTACAATTCGGCCAGGGGCTTATTCCTGGGCTGAACTCGGAAGCTGTGTTCGGACATTGAGTCCGAACTATCAAGAAGATTTAGCTTCTTCCTGGGCACGGCCTTGCGTGCGTTAGCAGGGGCCGCTCTCTTCCTCCCTCTCCCTTGGGTGGGGGAGTCATCTTCTTCCTCCTCTTCTTCTTCAGGAGATAGGTGGGAGCCGGTTCCCCCAGACCTTGTGTCTGTGGGACCTATAGGGCGGGGTCGCTCTTGGCCTCCTTGTCCTTCCTCTTGGCCTTCTTCTCTGACGCCCATTACGGCGCCGGGACCAACATCGCCGTCAGCCGAGGCGTCTCTAGGTCTTCTGGCAAGGGAGCCGAACACTTGATCCACTCTGCCTTTTTCGTCCATGTCTGGATAGAATGCAAAAACTCTAACTCCTGTTATAATTGAAGCATGGACAGAGTATGTATTCGGTAGAAATTTTAGTTACCTCTGATGCAATGAGCGTGGTACTGAAGCCCTTGTCCTTAGTCTCCGCTCACCATCCCTTCTAGGCCTTGAAGAGATGCTTCCAGATGTCTTCGTGTGTAGTGCCGAAGAGATGCTTCAAGGGCCGAGACCATTCCGGATTAAACTCCGATAGATAGGAGTCCTGACGTTGACAGGGAAGGACAAGACGGACGAGCATTACCTGAATTAAGTTTGTGAGGACGGTGCCCTTGGAAATCATACCAGAGATGTGACTTTGGAGTGCCAACACCTCCGCCTGAGACCCCCAATCCAGACTCTCGTCGGTCCAAGAGGTTAGCCTCTCTCGAGTTCCAGATCTAAATGTGGACACAGCCGCCCACTTGGTGTCGTGGGGCTAAGTGATGTAGAACCACACCAGCTGCTAGACCTTGTTCGTCTCCCCAAACACCCCCTCGGGCCAGGTGGAATTGAGGAGCTTGTTCACCATGGCGCCTCCGCACTCCGCGTGCTGCCCGTCGACCACCTTTGGATTCAAATTGAAGGTATTGAGCCATAGGCCGAAGTGTGGGGGGACATGGAGGGACGCCTCACATACCACTATAAAAGTGGATATGTGGAGAGTTGAATTCGGGGCTAGATCATGGAAATCTAGCCCATAGAAAAATAATATGCCCCGTACAAAGGGGTGGAGAGGGAATCCCAGCCCCCGAATAAAGTGTGAGAGGAAGACAACCCTCTCATACGCCTTAGGGACGGGGATCACTTGGTCCTTTTCAGGGACCCGGTGAGCTACATCGTCAGCGAGATAGCCCGCGCTTCGGAGGCTCTTCACAGTCTTCTCCGTGACCGTGGATACCTCCCACTTTCCCTTAGAACTAGATCCGGCCATTGCTGGGAAGGGAGGTGGTGGTGGAGGAGTTGAGATTTGAGGGCTCGAGAGATGTGGGCGCTTGGGCTGGGTATATCGGAGAGCTAGGGCTTGAGGAGAGCGTGGGGTTAAAGGGAAAGATTTGTGTCCTTTTATAAGCGGTGAATGATAAACGCCCCCCACTACAGTCGTAAACATCACGGGTTCCCAACAAGGTCGTGCGTAAGGCACAGTTAAGATGATGACGTCACATTGATAAGGATCTCATAATAAGAGGGCACGATCTCTGTTATTACAAGACGTGCCAATGGGGATATACCTCGAAACAAGAAACTGGAGCCAAGAAAACGGTTCGATATGTTAAAGGGACAGACATGTCGCTTCGCTGAAAAGTTGTCAGTAAAGACACACTATTCGTTTTCCGATACCTTGCCTTCGAGGCTAAGGGTTGTACTGACCATGCAGAGCCGGACATAGTACCTTTTCGTAGGGTATATTTCTTCATTGTGTTCGGGAGGAGGAACCCGCCTTGCAATGCCGAAGACAGTACGCAAGCCGAACTCATCGTCATAGAAGACTAGTTCTAGGGCTACTGATGGACTCCTGGATAAAGGGGTCCTCAGGTGGCCGGATTGCTCGTTATGGGCCGGACTGGTGGACCATGAAGATTATTGATGAAGACTATCTCACGTATCCGGATAGGAGTCCCATGTGTGTAAAATAGCAAGTTTAGAGTTCAGGTGTAATACTTTCCTTCCTCTGCAAGATGCTCATGTACAAACCCTAGGTCCCTCTGGTGCATATATAAACCGGAGTGTTTAGTCCGTAGAGACAGAAGAATCATAGGAATCACATAGCCTAGACTTCTAGGGTTTAGCCATTACAATCTCGAGGTAGATCAACTCTTGTAACCCCATATTCATCAAGATCGATCAAGTAGGAAGTAGGGTATTACCTCAATCAAGAGGGCCCAAATCTGGGTAAACATCGTGTCCCCAATCTCCTGTTACCATCGGTCCTCAGACGCATAGTTCGGGACCCCCTACCCGAGATCTGCCGGTTTTTACAACAACACCCATCCATCACGGTCATCATTAGGACTTCTCGATGCTCATTGTAGTCATGATGAAATACTTTATCCTTCACTAAATGTCCACCAATCATGTACTTTGCAACGTAATCTAGAGTAATCTACTTTTGGGAACCATTGCAAACGAAAACGATTCAGACCTTGTTGGCTAACAACTCATTATGGGCAGTAAAAAGAGAAGGTTGTATAGTTTGTAGTGACCATTCTACAACTCACTGTTGTGTTGGATAGAGCGTAAACAAATACTTTAATCGCCATCATTCGTATCTTTTTCCTACTAATCCTTATCTTTTTTATCACTTGATGTTGTTTCATGAATATCTCATTGCCCCACATGCAAAAATGGTCAGGACGTGGATCTTCCCTAGGGCATATGTTCCTACAAGAAACAAGTCTATATTAGAAGCTAAAAACGATATATACGAGGATCTATATGCACTACATTATGGAACAGTGGGGTATATGATGAGGGATGAAACTGATTAGAACGTATCTCGATGGAAAATGCTAGCCACACCCTTTGTTATCCTACATAAGTACATGGAAAGGCATGATAAGTACAGCAGGCTTAACATCAAACAACTATCGTTTGAATGTATTGGTTTCAGCATGATGTTAAAATAGATAAAAAATGGAAGTGAATGTTAACTACAAGAGCCTTAATACCAACCAAATATTGGAATTCAAATTGGAATTCTTGAAAGTGATTAGAACATAGCTCATGATTAAACATCACACTGGATAAATGTGTAAAATTGAAATAAAGGGCATGTGTTAACTAGTATTGATGAATTAGTATTGAAGAAATTGGAAGTGAATGATGTAAAAGTGAACCAAATATAGCTGTTCAAACTAGTATTGATGAAATCGAACTGCACAATTCAGACTTGCACATAATGACGATCACATTGTGAATAACTGAAATAGACAAGGCATATATGATTGTATAACAACCAAATATAGCCATTGAAAACTAGACAGAGGCTCACTACAACCAAACTAACAACAAAATACAGATAAACAAAGCATCTCCTTGAAAAATGGACAAATGATCACTGCAACCCACCTAACAAGAAATTACAGATAAACAAGGCGTCTGCTTGAAAAATGGACAAATGCTCGCTGCAACCAACCTAAGAACCTCTTGACACTAGATTCTGGCATGGTTAATAGCTTAATTAAGATTGCCTCAAATGGAGAAGTGATCTACATGAAAATGTTATTTATTATGTACATCAACATCTTTGTAGTTTGGGCCACCGCTATCTGATATCATCTCGAGGGTCGAACTTATGTTCAAAGTACTACGATTTTGTGTGCAGAGTACTGTTCGGCAAAATATGCCTTCAAGACTACCATATATAAGAAAACATTCTACATGAATTATCTTCGTCTCATCGAAATGGTCATTTTTTTATAAAAATCAAAAAAAACATCTTAGTTCCTATGAGAAAGTTAGGTCCAGCACTATACAGACCATTCCTGAGTGAAAAAGTGATGTGAGGGACCGGACACACACCTAGGTGGTGTCTGATGGGTGGCGCGAGTTATTCGGCCTTTGTCAGCTAAATGGAGCTTCTCCCAAAAAGCTTGCCAGCCGAGTGAAAAGCTTGCCCGTGTGTATAGCTTGCCACGTGAATGATTGCCAGTTTGAGGGAAAAGCAAGCCGATTTGGGTGCTTGTCGATTTTGAGTACTTGTCGTTTTTTAGTGCTTGCCAGTTTTGAGTGCTTGCCAGTTTTAAATGCTTGCTTGTTTCGAAGGCTTGCTAGTTTCAAATGCTTGCCGGTTTTGGTTTATTTCCAGCTTTGAAGGCTTGTCGGTTTTGAGTGCTTGCTGGTTTTGTATGCTTGCCGGTTTCAAAGGCATCGCAGTTTGGGTGCAAATATAAATAGAAGTTGAAGATGGGATTAATAGATCATATATATGCCATCAGACGGAAACGTGTTTTACATAGAAGTCATCCATATCGTCGAAATGGTCAACATTGCTTTTGGACTTATCATCATCTGATATAGCATATGGCCTGCAAAGTTTCTTCCAGACTCGAATATTCCAAAAAACTGTATGGCCGAATCCGACTGGATGTTAAAGATGGCCCCGTAAAGTTTTGAATATTGCCTTTGTAGGCGTTCGGGAACCAGGGTACCTAGACTTGCCTGTCCGCGGCCCATGACGTGGCTCCTTCACCGGCCTGGTATGGCCCATCTTCAGCATCGACACTCAAGACCTTCGCGAGGGGCCAAGCCTCGCAAGGCAAACGACACCAAGACCTCCGTAAGGAGCAGTCTCACTAGGCTGGCTCCCGAGGAGCGGAGATCTCTATGCAAGCCCCACCTCGCGACTTTCAGATGATGCAAGCCGTGAGGACCAAGGCCAGTCGGGCGCATGACATCATGTTTCATCTTTGGTGCTAAAGAGGGAAGCGCAGGCGCAGAGTCCCGAGGAATCAGCCAAAGGTTTCCATTTCCATGCAACAAGACCAGGATTGCCAGGATGGCAGGACGAAGGTCATCACCGAGCCGACCGTGGCATCAGGATCAGAAGATTTGCAGGCGAGGACCACCTTTCGTCAGGATAAGATGTACTAGTTGTCTCCTTTAAAATTTGGCCGTTGTGGGATCCCTCCCCGCCTACATTTTGGAGGAAGAGGACCAAGGCCACTATAAATATAGCTTAGCCACCACCATAGAAGGGGACGGATGAATCGGATCATCTAGCACCCTCACACCCAAGAACACACCTCCTGAGGTTGTTCCACCATGGTACTAGTTCTTCCTCAGCCACATCGAGGCAATCCAGCACATTGCAGGAGTAGGGCCACTCACCGCTAAATGGCCTGAACCTAGGTAAACTGCCCTATGTCATTTCTTTCCTGTTCATCGAGCTAGTTCGTAGAGACAGCGAGTAGGCAGATAGGGGAAGTTGAGTTCTTCGCACGCACCCCAGTGTTCGAATCTTACAATGGTTTTGCGGAGCCCTGAATCCGACATTTGGCGCACCAGGTAGGGGTGCGACGGAGTTTCTCTTCTCCTGGTCAGCTCGCCAACACTCCATCGCTCACATGGCTAACACTCCCCAGGATCACGCCGAGCCATGGGCCGCTTGGCCTGCTCGGACGGCGCCTTCCACCCACGAGAATCTCAACCCCGCACTCCACGCGGCTCGTGCACCACACAATGACGCTAGCCGTGGGCGGCGCGGGCCTCCGCCTCCCTCTTCTACCCTACATCGCAACCGCTCCACCACGCGATCTTCACGCTAAGCTGTCGCGACGGGGCCACACACTCGCAGAGAGCAGGCGAATATATAGTCCATGATCATCATGGCACAAGTGCTCCTACGATGCGGGCTGGCGGAGGGCAACCACGACACCCTGCTGGAGCGAGTCAGGGAGTTGCTCGATGCAGCATGCAGAGGCGTTGCACATTTCTGCACCCTACCCACTTCACGAGCACTACTAGGGGTGCGCACCGGGCTCCCCAGCGCTCGCGCACCTCTCCTCGAGGAGCCCGGAGGACCTCGTGGTGCTGACCTGAGCCGTGGCACCGCTCGCCTGGCAAGGGATGCAATGCCTGCGGGCATGGCAAGCTCAGGCGGCCCCTCTTGGAGCCGCACCGGGGCGATACTGTGTGGCGACCATGATCTGGCGCTGGGCCGAGTAAACGGTGATGTCGGATGGCCAGGCAACGGCTCAAGGATGGGTGCCACGGAAGCCACTGTGCCTCCAGTAGAGGACCCGCCGTATTCACCAAGAAGCCCTCACTAGTTTCCCCCGCCAGCCTGGTGGTCAGGTTGAGCGGGCCTGAGACCCTCCTCGGGCCACCTTGGAGCTTTATCGATACCATCATCAATGGCAGCCACCAGGTACGGCCCAGATCTCAGGGACATGATTAGGCTAACCATGGACTGCAGGTGAATAATGCTACGGCAACGACCATGGACCTCGGGATGATGACCCCGTTGCAGGCGGAGGCAACGCACTCGGGGTTGCGTGGGGGAGGCACGGTGCCAGGCCCTCCCCCGCGCAGCACGGAGCAAGGCGCCACTGCGGCGGCACACGTCGCTCAGTGGTATGCCCCTTGCCGGGGAAGGCACCGGTTGAGCCCTTCCCCCGGCAGAGGGCTCGTGGTCGCCAGGGCACCACCAGCGTCCCCCTTGCCCCTTGGTCTCGTCCTGGTTTCCGGATGCCCCGACGGTGGTTGGGGAAGGCGCAGGCCGGGGCCTTGTCCAAGCTCCAAAGATGTTCATGAAGATCTCCACTCGTGACACAATCACGTAATAATGAGTTGGGGATGTACATGCCCCGGAGTCTCCTGAGTGCCGCCCTCGGGCCTCATGGGGGATCCAACCCATGTCCAAGTGGAATCACCATGCTCCGCGCTGGCCGTCGACACTGTCCTCCAATGACTATGCCCACGCCCAGAGGAAGCACAGCACCGTGCTGGTGGGAAAAAGAACACTAGTCTAGATGCCGGATGTGGCTGTTGGTTTTCTCCCTCTTTTTGTTGCCCAATTTTCCCTCTTTTGGAATAAGACTTGGTGTTTCGTGTGCTTGTCAAAAAAAGGTTTTTTTTCTTGATTCATGGTGTTTTCTTGCCGTTGGTTTTTTGTCTAAAAGCAGGGCTCAGGCCTGTTACCCTCCCTCGTAAGCACCTCGTGAGCGGGGGCTCGACGTGCTATGTGCACTGTGCGCCCTTGGGTTACCTTAAGCTGCACTCGAACGGCTGTCACAGGGCCACTGTGCACATGCCTCGCCAAGGCTCGACAATTAACTCCTCACGAGGCGCTCTCAGGAAGGTTCAGAGTCTCCTCGGGAGTCTTCGGCCCTCGTCAGCCTCGAGACGCTATCTCGGAAGAAAGGTGCCCTCACGCCATGAAAACACATCCAAGACCATCAGCACCCAAGATAAGGTGTTATATTCAATTTCGTCATGGGCCTCTTGGCTTGACGAGGTTTTGCCCTCCATCTCGACATGCTGTAGCTTGAAATTGGTCTCCTAAAGCCTCAGCTTCTGGCGGTGTCCTTCTACAAGGACCTCGCAAATCTTTGCCACTTTCTAATCGATTTCTTGCTGGATTCTAGTTTCTCGAGCAGCAATGGCATCCTCGGTTACGGCAAGTTAGCGCTCCCTCACTTCTAGGCTCTCAAGCTCCAGGTTGTGCTCCAAGGCCTCAAGCATTAGAGCTTCCTCACGCTCCTGGGTCTCCTTCTCATTAGAGGTGGCTTCCCTCAGCGTCTCGTCACGCCTGGACTCGCTGCTCAAGGGCGACATTCGACGCTTGAAGATCCTTCTCCCGCTCCTCCGCTGCCTCGCGGTGGTGGTTGGCGGCCCTGGCCTCCTCCAAGGCGCGAGCACAATCCTCGTGAGAAGCCTCAAGGGACTCAGTAGCATCCGCGCAGGCTCGCTCGTGTTGTTGATGCCCAAGTTTGATCGCAACCTTCAGCTTGTGCCACTCCCGCGCCAGGCGAAGATTATCCGACTCGAGGCGTACGTTGACTTCAAACAGCTGTGCCCCGAGCTGGCCCAGTGCACTGATGGCTTCCTAGAAAAGGTCATGGCGAACGAAAATGCGCCCACGCGCAAGCTCTAGTGCGTGATTGAGCCCCTCCTCGGCACCAGGGGCAGCCGGGGGGACGCGTGGTGACTCTCCTGTCCTTCACAAGAGGCTAGTAGTTGGCACTCCCCCAGTCGCTTCATCAGCCCCAGCAGAGGGGTCATGTGAGGTGGCTCCGATGCTCAAAGACGAAGCCAGCACTAAGGGAGCCCACACGCTAGCAAGGACTAGTGGGGGAGCCCTTGGCACACCTTCGACACCCTGGAAGCGACCATGAAGCGACGATGTAGAAGGCCCGGGCCACCAGTCTCCCAGTGGTGCACCTGCTTCGCGAACCGTCCCCGTACCTCACGCTGGTGCCTGGCACAGGGGACTCGAAGCCGGCAGCGAGCCAAGGGCCCTGATAACCCTCAACCGTAAGGGATCGAGATAGTCTTCGCGGGTAAGAATAACCCAATTTATTGATTCGACACACGGGGAGCCAAAGAGTATTTATAAGCTTTAACAGTTGAGTTGTCAATTCAACCGCACCTGAAATATACTAACTTGCAACAAAAGATAAGTGGTAACAGTGATATGATAGTGACGATAGTAATAGTAAAATTAAACAGCAAAAGTAAATAGCAGTAGTAAATGGCAAAAGTAGCAACTAGTGACAAGCAAGGTTTAAAATACTGTAGGCTAGGGAGATGGATGGTTGGGCGTTGCATGGATGAGATAGTTTCTAACTCGGGGCACGGCACACGGAAAAGTAATGATCATCTAGGCAAATATCAAACATTAGGCATGTATCCCGTAGGTAGTTGTACGTGCTTGCAATAAGAACTTGCACAACATCTTTTGTCCTACCATCCCGCTACGAACGGGGCCAAAAGGAACTAATGGATATCAAGGTGCTCCTATCAAAGAGCACCGGAACAAAGCAATGAACTCAATGGATACATGTAATCCTCAAACTACGGACAATCCCCTTTGGTGTCCCAAGCTGTCCCCTTTGGGATCGCCGGTTCCGAACCGTAACAGGTGCATACAACTCATAGATAGGATCAAGAACACAAATATATTCATGCAAACACATATGGTTCAGATCTGAAATCATGGCACTCGGGCCCTAAGTGTCAAGCATTAAGAATAACAAGTTGTAGCAAAGATGATAAACACCATACTAGATGATAGGCAACATGCCCCTAACAATCTGACGAACTATTACATGATCTAACTCATCCAATCCCTACCATCCCCTTCGCCTACAGCAAGGGAATTACTCACACATGAAGGGGGAAGTCATGGAGGGATGATGAAGTGGTGATGATGATGACGATGGCAACGATCTCCCCTCTCTGGAGGCCAAATCAGCCTCCAGATTAGCCCTCCCGAAGATGAACAGAGGGTGGCGGCGGCTCCGCGACGAAAAACAGCGAAAGGACTTCCGATCTGGGGTTTGTGCGTCGGAGGAAAAAATATGGGCTAAAGTAGGGCACCAGGGGGTATGGGCCCCACCCAGGCCCCCCCCCCCAGCGCGGCCCAGGGGGGCACGCCCACAGGGCGCCTGGGCACCCCCTGGCCCCCCTCTGGCCCCACTTCTGGCATTTTGTTTCTTCGGGTGCGTGGATTTTTCATGATTTTTCGTGGATTTTTCTGAGATGCTTAAAAATCCGTTTTCCTGCACACAAATAAACCATACAGGCAGCTCTGCTGAAAACAGCGTCAGTCCGGATTAGTTTAGTCTAAATCATGCAAGAATGAGGTCAAAACAATATCAAAAGTGTTTGGAAAAGTAGATACGTTTGAGACGTATCAACTCCCCCAAGCTTAGCATATTTCTTGTCCTCAAGCAATTCAGTTCAACGAACTGGACGCGACAAAGAAAACTTTGACAAACTCTTTTGCTTCATTAGATGTATATAAGCATGTACTACGAAAAGAGTTCAGCAAGTATTAAAACAGTACTTATGAGAACAATGCAAGGAGCAATCCTCCTTCCGAGTGACCAGTCACAAATAATTAAGAGTAAACAATATATTACCGAAAATCAAGACAAGATCACATTGCACATAGCTTGAGCATATTAAGGTGGTATCTCGCTAGCCTCCATGAGTGAAGCAAAACATAAATGCAGAGACTCCTCCAGAGTTTTAAAGGAGACTAGAACTAAGAATTTCAGAATAAATCATATCACAAGTATGCAGAAGACAATGTAATACTTTGGGACAATGCACATTACACTCAGAATGACAATTATGCTCTCCTTGTTAGTGATTTGAAGAAAGAAGGTGATACTCTCGAACCGTGGCTTTTATTGGCAAAGTTGAAAACCCATGATCGGAAACAAAAACTAAACATGTAGCAGAGCCCTTGGTTTTAAAAACAGAAGTAAATATGTTTTGAGAGGTGCATATTTCGTCAACGAATGCTAGCAGATAACTCAATCACTTTTTAAGCTAGACAAGTCTCGAGGAACGGCTCCCGCATGAGGACGATCACATCCTCTTAATCTCCTTTGTTTATCACTGCTAAAGTTTTCTGATTTCTCATGAACAAAGCGTGAAGGAGGGTTTGTTTGTTATATTATCTTTTCGAGCCGGGCGCACTCAATGCCAGTTCCTTTTCATATTAGTGGTTCGCACATTATACATGCAATCCAGGGGTGAAACTTGTCCAACTTAAAGAGATCATGAATTAACTACTACTTCCTCATGAGCTAAAACATGGGCACAAAAAGGGAAATGCTTTTGATTAATTTCGAGATGGTACATGAAAGTCTTCGTTAGGGATGGCAGGTAAATACCATGTATAGGAAGGTATAGTGGACTCATATGGCATAACAGGTAAAGGTCTTGGATGCACAAGCAGTCATTCCGCTTAGTACGGGTGGAGGTTTAGCAAAAGACTGGGAAGCGAACAACTAGAGAGCAATAACGGTCATAATCATGCAGAGCGACAAAACAACACTGAATCGGGCATGAAAGTGATATAACTATTCTAAAACTCAAAGATCATCAAGGCAAAGTAGACTTTTATTCTTAAACATGTGTAAGAATGTGCCAAGTCAATCCAAAAATTCTCTAAAGGGAAATACCACCTTAGTATACCAGACTATGAACAGTGCGATGCATGTAGATAATTTCAATAACACATTATATACTCTAGTTATTCGGTACTAGCCACAAGGAAAGCATGAACCACTGGAATAGCATTGTAAACATAGCACTATGTCGCTACAAGCTGGTCTCTAGATCATAAGTACAGGCATATGTACAAAAGTAGAAACAATAAGAGTTCATACCGGTCTTCCTTGTTGCTTCCTTTCAGTCGATCTTCGTCATTACTGCTTGTCACTTGCACGATCGAACGTAGGAAATATAATCAAATGCCATCACGGACTCGAGCTGATCTCTGAAAACAAAGCAAACTAAAGAGAAAAAGAAATCTTTTTGGGTTTTTTTTTCAAAGGTTGAATAAAAGCAAAAGAAAGAGAAATTTTTTTTGTTGTTTTTGCAAAGAGAGAAACAAAGAAGAACGGGCAAAAACTTCGAAAAGATCAAAGCGAATAAAACGGATAATACAATGAAAAAGTGAGAAGGGCACGTACTCCCCCAAGCTTAGGCTTTTGGCCTAAGTTGGTAGCAGCTACTGCCCCCAGGAGCCTCCTGCTCCAGGGGTATGGTGGTGAGACCAAGGGTCGTAGAAGGATGATGGCGCGTACAACGAACTCCTCGGAGTCTCCCACGAGGAAGGTTCCGAACGCCAAATAGAGGAAGACCCTTCACCAAACTCGGTGGCGGTCTCATCCTGAAAATGTGGTATCTCACCGTGCCTCTCCTCGTCGGGCACAACCCCCTCCATGGGGTTATGGAACTGAAGCTGGACCATGAACTCATCGAACTGGACAACATCAAAGGACCATCCGTTCCTGCGAGAAAAATCAAACAAAAGAGGTGCAGGTAGACGGATCTCGAGTTCCGAGGTAGTTCCGAAACGCAAGATATAAACAAGGTTATCAGGCTCAGAACCCATGGTAACAAATTTATGCCTTTTTCATAGCAGCAAGATCAAAGCTTAGATAAGTAAAAGGAGTATCATCAGGATGTGGGGTGCCTCCAAGATGCTCTAAGATAAGTGTGGCATAAATGCCACCATATAAGTCCCCCTTGTTACCGTTCATAGCAAGGCGTCGAGCAATTAAGGTACCAATATTATAATCAGACCTCCCTGAGAGGGCTGCTGCCAGGATAGCAATATCCGGTGCAGAAATGCTGCTCGTGTTGTCACGAGCTAACACCCCTCTAGCAATATAATATGCAAAATACCTGAGGTGAGGAAACAAGATACTGGAGATCTTTGACCGATGAATATCCCTCGTACACATGCTGCAGAGAGAGTTGATGACGGTTTTCAGCTGGGAGGGCTGAGTAGCCATCCTTGCCGTCCTCCCAACGTTCGGCACACCTATTACTTCACAAAAATTTCCCAAAGTCATGGTGATAAGATCATTATAAATTTTAAACTCAATAGCACCTGATTCAGGATTATATCTAAAACTGTTAGTGAAAATGGTGGTGAGTTTTTGATACTGAGTAACACGGCTGGTGACGAGCCGTGTCAAACCTGCATTAGCACAAAGATTATAAAACTCATCCTTGATTCCCGCAGCTTCCATGAATTCGTCACATGGATATGTCATCGCACGTGCTGGACTTGTATCTTCCAACAACTCCAGGGGCACATGAACTTCATTATAGCTCACCCTGGCAGTCGTTGGTGAAGCTGCGGCCCTAGTGACTCGATCGGAGTGTGCGGGCCTCCTCTTCTCAAGCCATCCTTTTGCCCTTCCTAATAAACTCATTTCTGAATTTTTTTTACAATTCACAAAAACGAGGATTAAAACAAAGTGAGCTAAGGCAAACTACTCAACTCACTTGCCCAAGGCATAGACTTGCATCAAAACTTGGAAAATAACTTTCTACACATGCATGCAAGCTCATCTCTACAGCAGCAAGACCTACTAAATACTCACAAATGAAGCCACCAATCAAAAATCTAATTGGAGGAGTGGAGGAGTCACATACCAGGGAGTATTTGCTCAAAATTTCAGCTCAAATGATGGGCTGTAGAGAGAGATCGAAGAATCGCCCCCAAGAACAGCAAGAACAGCAAGAACAAGACCAGAACTCGGGTTTCTGGAAAAAGAGAGAGATAGGGGAAGAAGAAGTACCTGGAGGGGGGTCCCGTGGGCCCCAGGCGCCCTGTGGGCGCGGCCAGGGGCTGGGCCGCACCAGCTGGCCGCCTGGGCCACTGGTGGCCCCCCTGGCTGGCCCCAGGACTTTCCGGGTCTCTCCCGTTGTGGAAATTTTTAATATAATTTTTCTGGAATTTTTCTGAAAACTTCACTGTTGAATTTTTTTCGAAGTTCAAAAAGCTGCGAAACTCTCTGAAAACTTGCAGTAGTTAGTAGTATTGTGAAGCTTTAAAAACATAGATACTTGGTACAGCAAGTAGGACAATACTAAAAACAAATGAAAACATAGAAAGCTCAACTATTTATCCATATAAAACACGTTTACTAGTAAGGTTGATCAAGTCTTACAAACAAACAAGCGATATATAGAGCAAAAAGTGTCACCTCCTACAAAGTAATCACTGAACTTTTACCTTGATGGACATTGTCCCTACCATGATAGTTTTGTATTTGTGAGGCACATGTAGTGGACAGTCCCATTCTCCAATTTTCACGGTCTCGATATTCTCTATAGAGTTGAGGGCATGCCTCCTGTCGGTTTTCTTCGGAAAATATACCGTGTGTTCTTTATCATTCACATGAAAGGTAACCTTCCCTTTGTTGCAATCAATAATAGCACCTGCGGTGTTAAGGAAAGGTCTACCAAGAATAATGGACATGCTCCCATCCTCGGGCATGTCAAGCACAACAAAATCAGTAAGAATTAAACAATTAACAACTTCAACTGGAACATCCTCACAAATACCTATCGGAATAGTGGTTGACTTGTCAGCCATCTGAAGGGAGATATCTGTAGGAATTAGTTTCTCTAAACAAAGCCTCTCGTAAAGAGAGAGAGAGGCATAACACTCACTCCCGCTCCAAGATCACATAAAGCAGTTTTGACATAATTATTCTTTATGGAGCAAGGAATGGTGGGTATACCTGGATCACCGAGCTTCTCAGGAATCTTTCCGCTGAAAGAGTAGTTAGCAAGCATAGTAGATATTGCATCATTAGGAACCTTTCTTTTTTTAGTGACAATATCTTTCATATATTTTGAATAAGGAAGTAACTTAATAGCATCAGTCAAAGGAATTTGAAGAAAAAGAGGTTTAATCCATTCACAAAACTTATTGTAATGCTCTTCTTCTTTAGATTTGATGGACTTACCTGGAAAGGGCATGGGTTTCTGTACCCATGGTTCTTTCTCCTTCCCATGTTTTCTTGCGATGAAGTCTTATTTAGTGTACCTCTTACGTTTGTCAGGTGCTTCTTCCTCTCGAACTTCAGGCGGATCATTCTTCTCATTATCATTACCTTCAGGTTCAGCACCGTCTTCAGTCTCAGCATCGGAGATAGATACACTGTTGGGATCAATAGCTGGCTCTTCATCTGCAATAGGATCATTAGAATTGTCAGTCTCTTTATGTTTCTTTTTCTTATTTGGAGAGACAACAATTTCTTCTTCCTGCATTTGAGAATCTTGCTCGATTCTCTTCGGATGTCCCTCTGGATAAAGAGGATCTTGAGTACTAGTTCCTCCTCGGGTCTTAATCCCAAAAGCCTGCAATTTATCTTGTTTGGCATTGTTAGCAAGCAAATCTCTTTGCACATTAGAAATTTGATCAAGATGAGTTTGAACCATATGAAAATGCTTCACAAGACATTGAACATCATTAACTGTTCTATCTAAAACACCAAGCAACTTTTTGATAGCAAGGGAATTATCATGCAACTGACTTTCTATCCTCTCATTAAAATGATTCTGTTTCATAATAAAATTATCAAACTCATATAAACATTGATCAGGAGGTTTACCATGAGGGATGTCACTTGCATTGAAATCTAAAAGAGAGTGTACCTCTACCATAGGAGGGTGAGTGGTAGGCTCACATAGCTTCTCAATAGGGGGTAGATTCTTCACGTCTTCAGCTTTAATACCTTTCTCTTTAATAGACTTCTTTGCTTCTCGCATATCCTCGGGGCTTAGAACAAACATGCCCCTCTTCTTTGTTGGTGGAGGTGGTTCAGGGACGGACCAATCTTCATGGTTCTTGGCAATTCTGCCCATTAAATCTTCCGCGTCGTCCGGTGTTCTTTTCCTGAAAACACAACCAGCACAACTGTCCAAATAGGACCTAGATTCATCAGTTAATCCAGCATAGAATATATCAATTAATTCATTCATAGGAACTCCATGTCCTGGTCTAGCCTGAATCAATCCGCAGTACCTCCCCCAAGCTTTAGGGAGGGACTCATCCTGCAGCTGTTTAAAGTTATAAATTCTTTGTAAAGCAGCATGTTGCATATGAGCAGGAAAGTACTTATCAACAAGAGAGTGAGCTAAGTCCTGAGGACTCTTAATAGAACCGCATGAGAGTGAATCATACCATGCTTTAGCACCTTCCTTAAATGAGAAAGGAAGAAGGTTGGTCACATAAATGTAGTGTATCTTCTCATCTGTGGTAAACAGGCTACCTAGCTCACCAAGTTTAGTTAGGTGTGCAATAGCATCATCATTTTCTCTGCCATAAAAGGGATCAGCTTCAACCATAGGTATAAGTGAAAGATCAACAGAGAAATCAAAATCAGGATCATCAATGCATATAGGAGATGTAGCAAACTCAGGATTAGGAACGGTTTTGTTTTTCAAAGAGTGTTTTTCAAATATTTTCTTAATAGTTTCAGGGTCAGAGCCGGCAAACTCTGTCAGTTCCCTGCATAAATCTTCATCAAGTATATAGTAATCATCATCAAGGAGCCTCTCCTGAAGTTTACTCAATTTAGGAAAATCATAAGTTTCACCAATAGGGTAGCGAGTAATAGGAAGTTCAATTCCATATTTTTCAGCAGCAACAGTAATTTGTTTCTCAAGAGCATAACCAAGCGAACTAATATCATCATCAAAAATAGTAGAAGCATCATCAAGTGTATCAGACATAGTAACAGACTCAGTAGGAGCGTCATGTGGTGGTGGTGAGGCAAACTTACTCATGACAGAAGGTGAATCAAGTGTAGCACTAGTGCTCAGAGCAGTACCTTTTCTTGTAGTGGATCGTAAGATCGGAACCTTGGGGTCTCGTTTCTTACCCATAGTGAATAAAGTGCAGTAGGTAGGATACCTCAAGTAGACTTGTAAATATAGCTATGCTCCCCGGCAACGGCGCCAGAAAACGGTACTTGATAACCCTCAACCGTAAGGGATCGAGATAGTCTTCGCGGGTAAGAATAACCCAATTTATTGATTCGACACACGGGGAGCCAAAGAGTATTTATAAGCGTTAACAGTTGAGTTATCAATTCAACCGCACCTGAAATATACTAACTTGCAACAAAAGATAAGTGGTAACAGTGATATGATAGTGACGATAGTAATAGTAAAAGTAACCAGCAAAAGTAAATAGCAGTAGTAAATGGCAAAAGTAGCAACTAGTGACAAGCAAGGTTTAAAATATTGTAGGCTAGGGAGATGGATGGTTGGGCGTTGCATGGATGAGATAGTTTCTAACTCGGGGCACGGCACACGGAAAAGTAATGATCATCTCGGCAAATATCAAACATTAGGCATGTATCCCGTAGGTAGTTGTACGTGCTTACAATAAGAACTTGCACAACATCTTTTGTCCTACCATCCCGCTACGAACGGGCCCAAAAGGAACTAATGGATATCTAGGTGCTCCTGTCAAAGAGCACCGGAACAAAGCAATGAACTCAATGGATACATGTAATCCTCAAACTACGGACCATCCCCTTTGGTGTCCCAAGCTGTCACCTTTGGGATCGCCGGTTCCGAACCGTAACAGGTGCATACAACTCATAGATAGGATCAAGAACACAAATATATTCATGCAAACACATATGGTTCAGATCTGAAATCATGGCACTCGGGCCCTAAGTGTCAAGCATTAAGAATAACAAGTTGTAGCAAAGATGATAAACACCATACTAGATGATAGGCAACATGCCCCTAACAATCTGACGAACTATTACATGATCTAACTCATCCAATCCCTACCATCCCCTTCGCCTACAGCAAGGGAATTACTCACACATGAAGGGGGAAGTCATGGAGAGATGATGAAGTGGTGATGATGATGACAATGGCGACGATCTCCCCTCTCCGGAGGCCAAATCAGCCTCCAGATTAGCCCCCCCGAAGAAGAACAGAGGGTGGCGGCGGCTCCGCGATGAAAAACAGCGAAAGGACGTCCGATCTGGGGTTTCTGCGTCGGAGGAAAAAATACGGGCTAAATTAGGACACCAGGGGGTGTGGGCCCCACCCAGGCGCCCCCCCGACGCGGCCCAGGGGGGGCGCGCCCACAGGGCGCCTGGGCACCCCCTGGCCCCCCTCTGGCCCCACTTCTGGCATTTTGTTTCTTCGGGTGCGTGGATTTTTCATGATTTTTCGTGGATTTTTCTGAGATGCTTAAAAATCTGTTTTCCTGAACACAAATAAACCATACAGGCAGCTCTGCTGAAAACAGCGTCAGTCCGGGTTAGTTTAGTCCAAATCATGCAAGAATGAGGTCAAAACAATATCAAAAGTGTTTGGAAAAGTAGATACGTTTGAGATGTATCAGGCCCCAAGGGGGAAAACCTCAGGAGCGTTCACCGTCACGGTCAGAGAGTGCCACTCATGAACAACCAAACAGATAAGGCACTTACCCGTTCACTACAATGTACTTCCTCTGTTTCAGGGGCCGGAGACCATCGCCACCATAGCCCCACAACCCTTTCCTCTTGCGGAGTGCCTCGAGGTTAGGGCGAAGTAGGCCGAAGGCTGGGGTATGACCCTCTCTGGCTAGGAGGCGCGTTGCCACCTCGGAAGCGCACGTCTGGCCCTTAGGTGTGGCCTCCTCAGGAGCAACGGCCAACACCTGATCGTTGGCGGCTACCTCAGGAGTAATCACAGGGGATCCTAGAGCGGCCACCTCGGGAGCCAAATCCGTGAAAGCGGCGGCAATGCTGCCCACAAGACGAACCCGCGAGGCGAGCTGTCAGCGTGCGTACGCGCACCGGCTGGCTACGCAGTTGCGGCCTGTCCTCTACGATCCCTGTTAGTAGGGGCTGGACGTTGCCCTCCTTCCCGCGCTCTGCTCATGGGCGTACAGAGGGATCGGGTAGCCAGGTGGAGGACACTCGGTCCTACGTCGCGTCGCCTCCGGACCTCCGTTGGCGTCCCTAGGGGCAACCAAACCTCTTCTTCGGTGGGAGTGGCTCGGGCTCCTCTCGGGGAGCCTTGCCATTCTCCACCACAGAGAACCTCCTTATCGGTGCCATGGATGATTTGGCAAGATGGCAAAGCAAGAAGCAGGAAGGAGAATCAAGCGGCAAGAAGATGGATATGAGCAGGGGTCTCAACACCTCCACATTTATAGCAAGAGGAAGGCAAACCGCCGGCCTCCATGATCGCACGTAATGATGATCTTTTTCTGCATGTAGCAGGCTCCAATCAAGTCGAAAGGTTGCCGACGTAGCGTGGGGAAGTGGAGACTCCCACGTCCCATCCAGGCGCCACGCGTCAATCAGGTTCATAGGCGGTTGGGGCCCACGGCACTTCGCCCTTGCCCTTTGTCTTCGCTTCGAAGCCAAGGCCGAGCACGCCTGGTGCCCGGCGGCTACTGTCGGTGTTCTGGGAACCAGGGTACCCAGACTTTCCTGTCTGCGGCCCATGACGTGGCTCCTCACTGGCCTAGTACGGCCCATCTTCGGCATTGACACTCAAGACGTTCGCGAGGGGCCAAGCCTCGCAAGGCGAACGACACCTAGACCTCCAGAAGGAGCAGTATCACTAGGCTGGCTCACGAGGAGCGGAGATCTCTATGCAAGCCCCCACCTCGTGAGGTTCAGATGATGAAAGCCATGACGACAAAGGCTAGGCGGGTGCCAGCGGGCGCAGGACAGCATGTATCCTCTTTGGTGCTAAAGAGGCAAGCCCAGGCGCGGAGTCCCAAGGAATACACCAAAGGTTTCCATTTCCATGCAACAACACCAGGATCGCTAGGACGGCATGACAGAGGTCATCACCGAGCCCACTGTGGCGTCAGGTTTAGAATCTTTGCAGGCGAAGACTACCTTTCGTCAGGATAAGATGTACTAGTTGTCTCCCTTCAAATTTGGCCATTGTGGGATCCCTTCCCGCCTACATTTTGGGGGAAGAGGACCAAGGCCACTATAAATATAGCTTAGCCACCGCCATAGAAGGGGATGGATGAATCGGATCATCTAGCACCCTCACACCCAAGAACACACCTCCTGAGGTTGTTCCACCACTTTACTATTTCTTCCTCAGCCCACCTCGAGGCAATCCACCACATTGCAGGAGTAGGGCCACTCACCGCTAGATGGCCTGAACCTGGGTAAACTGCCCTGTGTCATTTCTTTCCTGTTCCTCCAGCTAGTTCCTAGAGACAATCCACCACATTGCAGGAGTAGGCAGATAGGGGAAGTTGAGTTCTACGCACGCACCCCAGTGTTCGAATCTTACAAGGGTTTTGCAGAGCCCTGAATCCGACAGCCTTATTTAGAAAAGTGATAAACATAAGATATTTTCGTGTCGGCTAGCCGCAAAAATTTGGTACTTTGATCAGCTCAATTGGAGATTTTATCTAAATTCCACAGCCCATGCAAGGAGCAGGGTAGAAGTTTGGGTCAGATTCAGACTAAATCTGAATTATACTATAGCTAGGAATCTAGGACGTTAATCGATGTACTTTTCCTATAATGAAAGCCTAGGCCAATTATTTACATGTACGAGAAGTCCAGCCGCCTATTATATATGTTGGGCTTGATGGCCGGTTGAATGCTACCTTTTTTAATTTACATTTTATATCCCCATCGTTTTTGTCTCTCATTCTTCGTTGGTCTTCAAGTTTGAGAGCTACGAATCCTGAGGATCTGGGTAGCACATAGCCACTGCACTCCCTGATGGGGTCCCTCTTGGGCCTATGGGATTTCGGGTCTGAAAAGAGCCCGTCGACTGTCCTTCGTGTCGTGTTGTCGGTTGGGTCTCGTTCGACGTGAGCTGCTTGATAACATGACAAATGCTCACTTGATGTGTTACACTTGATGTGTTAGTTTGTCAACACATCCAAATTTACATAAACAAGGCATCTGCTTGAAAACATGACAAATGCTCACTGCGACCAACCTAACAACCAGATATAGATAAATAAGACATCTGCTTGAAAACTAGACAAATGCTCACTTCAACCAACCTAACAACCTAATACGGATAAACAAGGCATCAACTTGAAAACTGAAAAAATGCTCACTTCAACCAACCTAAAAACTAAATACAGATATACAACACATCTACTCACTATAAACAACCAAATAGCCATTCGTGAAACCGAAGTGGACAATTCATACTTCAACATCAGATAACCCTATTTAACATTTATTTTTTTCCATAATTGAAATAATTAAACACATCACAGTTAAAACAATGCATTGAGAAAGCAACTACAACAAAAGTGTACGGGTTGGCAAGCTATAAAAAGAAAGATTTGCTCATTGGATATTGCGTCACTTTTCATGGACGGGATCCTGATGTCACAGATGGGTTGTTTCACCTTGGAAGAGCCATAGTGGGTGCCCTTCTCATGGTCATGGTCGATGGTATCTGATTTGGCAGCTGAGGATCCCTAGCCGCCGTCGTAGAACGTATCATTCAGAAATGACAAAATGAGCTCAATGACGTACAAGGAACGCAAATCCTTGATCGGGAGGTGGATGAGATTAGCGGCAAGGCCTTTGGAGAGATCGACGATGGTTGAACTAGAGGGGTTCGGGGTGGAACACTTAACCTGTGACATGGCCCACGTGAAGCTATCGTTGTCGACCATGAAGCTTGATTTCAGAGACAACTTTCCTGAGATGCAATAATACGGGCGCCCACTGATGCGAAGCGTTCGGCATGGCAACATAGTCAACATCCTCGCCGGCTTCCGCGACGTGGTTTTACTCCGGGATCGACAGATCGGCACGTATGGTGGGCACCTCGCTATCGTTCGCCGAAGAGGACATGATAAACTTCTTTTTGGTTGTACGCTTGTTGGGCTCCTCGAGTGTCAAGGCAATGATCCTGGCAATGAGTACTAGTGGTACGAACAAGGGGCGGAGCCTAGCTACATCGCAAGTGTGACACTCTGTTTTTATGACTTCGAGACCCTCTTGGAGAAGGTAACAACCCAATGTCTCATGCACGGAGGCTTGTTTCCTCTTTAGCTGTATTATTACAATGGATGTTGAACCCTCGCCATGCAGGAGATGGGCGGCTTATATAGAGTGTGACGGAGCCTCTTTACTTACACGTTATTAGGGGGTTTAATGACTATAACTACGACATTTACAGGTGTTAATAGCCACAACTATGGCCGTTACAGGTAACCGTAGCCATGACTACTCTTGAAGTCCAAGTTAAGACTACTCAACTATTGTAGCTGCCATTTCATCCTTATGCCTCCTCTGTCCGAGTGGTGGTGGCTAGGCCGACTGGAGGGAAGACTTTCAAGTGTCGTCGGTGTATCCAAGTGGATTTCCTATTATGCACATCCGATTGCGCATGTGGTCCGGAGACCTACCAATGATGGTGTGGGACCCAGGGTGGGCCTTAGATGTCATGTCCTTGACCGTACCAGTTACTGGTGACCCCCATCATTAGCCCCCAGTTGAAGTTTCACAAGACAGGTGAGTTGAGGCTTTGGATTGGTATGACTGCTTCAGGGTTACTCAACATATGTTCCCAAATGGTTATCCTTGAGTGACACCATGAAGGATTCTACAGTAAAGGTTTTCTGAGTGATATGATAGTGTTCATCGCTGGGAAAACCTTGGTGTCATTCCTGTGTCTCCCGGGAGATATAGACTTGAGGTCCAACTAAGGACATGACATGACACTCGAGTGGCAACGTCGGCACGTGGTTAGCCTCTCTGGGAGATGCCACTCCTTATCGCAGGGGAATGCTAGGACAGGCGATTTTCGAGTCCAAATTTATGAGGCTCACGCCTTGGAGCATAGTGAACGGGCCAAGTTAACCCGCAGAGGGGTGTCAAACTCATCCCATTGCAATCCTAAATATGACATCAGTCGGGTGTTTTACATGTCCTAGTGCATATTGTCCCTCAGGGGGAGGTCATCCGGGCCGATGAATGTCTCTTTGCGAAAGAGACAGTTGTTGATCAATCGGATTGATCTACTTATGTAATATCAGGATTTGAAACCATGTGTGCATGCGTAGAAGCGGTAACGTCGTGGATAGTGGGGAAAGTGGGGAACTACACCTCGATTTTCTCCACAAAAATTCGCCATGTGCCATACTTTACCTGATCACGCGACCTCCTTGGACTGCACTCGATCTAGGGATCTGCGGCTTGGATTCCGTGGTGAGATTTTCACCCGTCGTGCAAAAGGTGTGCGGGTTAGGATAAATTATAGATCACATTCTCACTCGCGCACACCTCGCACTCCATCCTCTCGCCTGAGCACCCATCGCGCGCACACACTTGAGTCGATGGTGCACGACTCCACCGCCAAGATGGAGAAGGTAAAGAAGGCGAGGAAAGCCACGTCGTCGAGCTCCGACCCACCTGCGCGTTGCGCCACGGGGGATTGGATACCCCGGCGCATCTCGGTGAGGCGACCAGATGAACTTGTCGTGGAGGGGTTCATCCAGTCGGACGGGTGGAGACGTCCGGAGGTGAGCGAGGTTGAGCCAGCACCGCTAAGGGGATATACACGTCCTCCTGGTCACCCACATCGAGTGAAGTTTTTCGATGCCTTCTCACCCTTTCTTCCCTTTATTCGAGATTATCCTGGGGCGCAGCTCCACCACCTTCCTTCGAATGCCATCGTCTATATGTCCGCCTTGGTCTCCCTCTACGAGAAGTTCATTCTCTATCATCTGCATTGGGTATTGCTCAAGCACATCCTCACATATCGGACGATGACTAGGAAGGACTCACTGGCCAATGAGAAGACCCATGTGCCCTACCTATGTAGAGTTTTGGGGATCTAGCTCAGGGGTGGAAGCTTCCCTAACTCCGTGAAGGGTGGCAAGGCACCTGCTTCTACTGCCAGGACATCCCATGAGCCAACAGCCAGTTGGGCCATCCTCCATACTCGACAGAGAGGGCGAGGCATCTTGTGTCTCTCATGATGATGAATGAGGAAAATGTGGATGCGGGCATCCATGGCAATGCCATGGTCAGTGTCGTGAACACCGGCATCAATGGAATGGATCTAATTGAGTCATTCCTTAGTCAGCCGATCTGACCGCTGCAGGCCAGGGTGCACTCCATGTGGTTCTATGAGGGGTCGAGTGATCCCACTCGGGTGCATCCGGAGGAGCTGGCCGAGAACGATGTGGGCAGTAATACCAGGGCCATCACTTCGGCCTGAGATAACCCACGTGGGGCCAAAAGGGTGCCCCATATGACAAGGACACTCCACCAATTGAGGTAACCCCATCCTTCACTACTAGGAAAAGGGCTATAGATGGGATGGGCACTAATGGCGCACCAGACATGCGGTGCGCCATTAATATATAGGGATAATTGATTTTATACCCTTAGTTGGGTCACACTCGACAGGTTTACCCCTAGTTTCCGAAAACTCTCGGTTTTGCCCAAGCCCGTTTGCTCCTCTTATGGTTTTGCCCTTCCGTCACGTTTCCATCCAGTTAGTGCTGTTTGACCGTCTGTTGACCGTCTATGTACTTTTTGTTGGACTTATTTGCCCCTGCTTCCTCACTCTGTCACTGGACACTTCCAAGTGGGACCCATCACTCAGAAAACATCCCTCTCTCTTCTCACTAACATGTGGGACCCACAATGGACCAAATATCTCTTAACGGACATTGCCATGTTGTAAACATAATATCAATTTTGCATTATTTTTTTATGCAATAATTAACACCGCATATAAACTAATTAAAACACCAGTAATTAACAAAGTTCAGTACTTAAGGTCGGTCTCATCTCGAATATAATTAATCATCAATCCATAGTTGCCAGCTATACTAGTTAATTTGCGTCAAGTGTTAAATAATGCTGGGTCAACGATTGAAAACACGCCGTTTGTAGGACAAGGATGAGCCCGCCGGAGCCAAAGGAATCGGCATCGGAGCTCACTGGAGCCAACGGGATCAGCGTGGAAGCTCGCCGGAGCACCCGGAATCGGCACCGGAGCTCACCGGATCCTCCTCGCCCGTGCGTCCCCATGACAGACGCTTGGCCACCGCCGCTGCAGTGTGGAAGGAGGCCTGGGGGAGGGTCAACGGGGCACTTTGGGTCTGGGCCAACGAGGGGCATCGACGTTGGCTGGCCCACGTTGGCGTGGACGAGGGTCCACGCGGACATCGACGGCAAACGGATCCAGAGGTGGACTTCCATGGGCGGCGGCCATGGTGGCTTTGGTGCTGCTCCCCGCTACCATTGAGGAAGAGAAAAGAGCAGGGTGAGAGACAGTGAATCGAGAGAGAAAGGGAGAGGGATGGAGGAGAGGAAGGAGCATGGGCAGGGCAGCACTCACGCTCGACCTCGACGGATCGGGGGCGAAGACGAGGTAGATCAGGGCCGAGACAAGGTGGATCTGGGGCGTGGAGACGAGGAGGATCGGGGTGGTTCTCCTCATACGCGCGCTCGGGATCGATGGCTCCACCACCGACGGGACCGACGTTGGCCTCACCCGCGAGCCATCGACGGGATCTGTGGCTCCACCGCCGACAGGATTTGAGAGAGAGAGGGGGGAGGGGATCAGATACTAGGGTTTGACCGACCGGATAGAAATAAAAGTGAACCTTGGATGGTTTTCGGACTAATGGGTCCGACTTGGCAGTGTCTCACTTGAGAGTGAAGAAGCAAGGGCAAATAAGTCCAATGAAAAGTCCATAAACGGTCAACAACCGGTCAAACGGCACTAACTGGATGGAAACGTGACGGAAGGGCAAAACCATAAGAGGAGCAAACGGGCTTGGGCAAAACCGAGGGTTTTCGAAAACTAGGGGTAAACCTGTCGAGTGTGACCCAACTAAGGGTATAAAATCAATTACCCCTAATATATACTAATGGTGCACCATGTGCTGGTGCGCCATTAGTAACAATTTTTTTTCCATTTTATTTTCAAAACTACTAATGGCGCACCAGTGGATAGTGCGCCATTAGTAGTTAAACAAGTAATGGCGCACCACATCCACGGTGCGCCACTAGTAATTTTTTTTCAAATTTTTTTTCAATTTTTTTTTATTTTTTCAAAACTACTAATGCCGCACCAGCGGATAGTGCGCCATTACTAGTTGAACTAGTAATGGCGCACCACATCCACGGTGCACCACTAGTATTTTTTTCAATTTTTTTAATTTTTTTCAAAACTAGTAATGGCGCACCATGGGAGTGGTGCGCCATTACTAGTTGAACTAGTAATGGCGCACCACTCCCACGGTGCGCCATTACTAACTTGGCCCAAAATTTCACCAACTGCACCCCCTCCCCCGTGGACCGCATTTTCCAGTTTAAAAAAATAAAAGAAAATGACGGAAATGTCAAAAAAATAAAAGAAAATAAGTTTCCCATGTGATATGTGGTCTACTTGTTGGGAAAATTTACAAATATGAATTTCGACTTTATTTGCAAAATTTCTCTGGATTCTGTAAAATGGGCATAACTTTTGTATACGAACTCGGATTAAAAAGTTTTTTATATGAAAAATCATCTACTCGTAAAGTTGCATCCGAATTTATTCGGGGGAACTCATTAAAAATTTTCAAAATCCCCAAAAACCTAATAGAAAAATAGTTATGGGGCTTTTAAGATCTTGAGGGAAAAAATAAAAAAAATCAAACTTACTAGTGGCCCACCGTTTGCTAGGTGCGCCACTAGTAACAGAAAAAAATTGTTTCGATATTTTTATTTTTTTTAAAAAAAAATTAATTTTTTTTCAACATGATACGTAATATGACCGGGAAGTTTGAAATATTTTTTCAAAATTTCATCATACTCATGAACATGAACAAAGTCCCTAGACATCAAGAAGGTTTAATAGGATTGATATGATAGATATATCAACAAGTGCCTCTGAAGTGAGCTGGTGCTAGGGTTGGATAGAACTGCGAAGTTAAGTGTGCTCGGGCTGGAGTAGTGTAAGGATGGGTGACCTTCTGGGAAGTTTGACCGTAGAGTGCGATTTGACTTGAGATTAAGCATATTGACCAGAGATTAAGCCATAGTGACCAGAGATTAAGGAAAAAACGAAAAAAAATTGTTACTAATGGCGCACTTCCATGTGGTGCGCCATTAGTATACCAGATACTAATGGCGCACCCTGAGCTATACTAATGGCGCACCAGTGATGCGCCATTAGTATCTGGTATACTAATGGCGCACCACAGGTGCGCCATTACTAAAAAATACTAGTGGCGTGGTACTAGTGGCGCACCATTATTTTCTTCATCTGGATCTTGACCATGTGACGTCTTTCTTTCTTTCTTCGGTCTCTTGAGAACATTTCGGGCGACACGGAGCACCAACGCTCCAAGGAGAGCTATGAGGAAGAGGAGGAGAGTGATGATAATGAGGAGGAGAGCGACATTGAGGAGGGTGACGTGGCCGGGTCCTCTCCGTCTGAGACCGTCCCCAAGGAGCGCCGCAACAAGGTGCAAAATGAAACGAGTGCCTACGTGGGCGGAGCTCGAGTGCCGTCTGAATCGAAGACAACTACTTCAGGCCAACCACTTGCAGCATGAAGCGTGGGACGGCGGAGGTAGGAGACTTGGCGGAGAAACAATCTTAGCAGCCCAAACAGAATTTCGCCAAGCCTCAGAAGGCTGCTATGCCCAAGATCAAGGTAGGGGTTCGAGTGGTTTCGACGTAAGTTCCTTCACTGACCTTTCTTTTGGTGCAATTTTAACTCGGGTATCGGCTAACGGCCGAGTGCCCTTGCGATTTGCAACAATGAGACGTTGTGGGGACCCCGACTCATAAGTCGTGATCACCGAATCCACGTGTACAGTGATCCCAGAGATCAATGCTCACTGAACACACAAAAGCTGAATAACAAGAGTCTTACATCCATACATACCGTATTACACAAATAGGACCATTCTGGTCAAGTCCTGAGTATATCATTGCAGCAGAAATCTTCAATAACAACTTGGACCCATGCCAGATGCCTTAACCCTACAGGCATTCTGACTGGGAAAGCGTCCTAGTTCGCATGTTCGTCTGCATAAAAATTCTTCTTCAAATTCCTGCTCCTCCATGCATGGCCAATTAAATAACCAGTGGCAAGCCAATGAGTACATTGAATGTACTCGCAAGCAACCCATGATTTGGTTCAAGGTAACAATGCAAGTTGTACAACAATGAGTAACCTAGCTACAAGCTAGATAAAATATTCTACCATTTGTGAAACATGCATCAATGTACTTGGGCAACCTCGAGGACAGGTTACAGATATCAGCATAAATAAAGTTCAAATCATATCTGGTTCTTTCAACGAGTCAAGTCACCATCTTGACTCAACACACACACACAATTTCACCGCGGTTGTAAAATTCTGGATATAGTTTAAGTAGCACCTCCCAACTATCCATGACCGTGGACACGGCTATTCGAATAGTTTTACACTCTGCAGAGGTTGCGCACTTTACCCACAAGATCCGGGAAGCTTTCATGTCACCCACGATCCCGCAGTACATCAAGTACTCGGGGGAACCATCCAGTCATTACCTTTCCCTAGACGACACTAACATAGGGTCCACTCGTTGGTGCACGACCCTCATGTACAAATGATAGATCTTGGGACTTGCCCTTTTACAATATCATGCATACACGAAGGGACCAACGGTGTGTCCGGTGCCCTGTAAAAACAGTCATGGTCGCCTATCCAAGCACGACCCCGTCCCGGGGGTGACCTCATGTCTCCCCCGTCACTAGTGATGTGGGCACCTTGCTAGTATCAGCCTAAGTAATCAATAATGCCCCATCCCATAAGGGGTAGAGTGGTTGCACATGTTTGGTTGGGACGGTAAGCACACATAAATCCAATCCATCATTTTACCCACACACGAGATCTTTCTTGGCACGCCACAACTTCCTCAAGTGATGACCTTAACTCAACATCACCCTCGGGCATTAGGGGCACCCGATGGGGTTTTCGAAAAGAATGCAACCACGAAGGATTCATGGCACACATGCAAAACTATGCACCATAACTAATCTTTTGTAATCACATCTAAGCACATGGTAAAGATCATGAGTAGGGGTAGGTGTCATGTGGTGGCTCTCAACAAGTTTGCCACCGTCACTCTTTATCATCATGTTTTCGGAAATAAAAGAGTTCCGAAGAACAAAGGGTTATCATGGTCAAAGGGCTGCTTTCCTGGATTGGCTTGGTCTTCAAGGTCTTCAATTCCTCTGGTCCTTCTCCGAGTACTCCGTATACTTCGTCAACTAACGTTGGAAATAATCACAATAAGCAACACAACAAGGCAAAAATAAAAGTGCTCTAAAAATAGGAGTTGGACTTTTCTAGGATACCTCTGGTCTTATGAGAAATGACCAAGGTGGTTTCATAGGTATTGGATGAATGGATAGTTTGCAACATTTCAATATGATGGAATCAAGGGGTTTATGGATTTTAAAGAAGTGTACAGAATTTTTTTTTAAATGAGCAGAGGCACCCATTTAACAAATCATGATATTAGAAGCATCTAGGAGTTGGTTTCACTGGATTTGGACTTCAAATGAATTTCCTAGGATTTTGCAAAATTGACAAATATGAAGAAATGGCTCATTATTTTGTGGGGTACAGAAAGTATTAGGAAAAATTTTCCACAACTAAGTTTTGATATAGTAACACCCCAACAAATTTTGAGTTGGTTTTCTTCCAAACTTTTGGCCTTTTGGAAGAGGGTTGTTTGATCTTTCTTGAGCCTCTTCTAAAATCTTTCTGGCCATAGTTTTTGGTGTTTTCTCAAGCTTGGTTTTTGACCTTGAAGATCTTCTCTTGGGTTGGCTCAAGCCCAAGTTGAGTTTCAAAGAGGTTGTTTGAATTCTCCCCTTCTTGAGTTATGCCTTTCAAATTTGATCTTGGACTTATCCTCCCCTCCAACCTTCATCTTGCCATGACCCCAACAGAAATATTTATCTCCAAAACCCTCTTCACACCTTAGGACAAGTCTCTCATCAATTCCAGTAAGTTTTGACCTTATTGGGATTTTTCCTCTATTTATTTCACTCCTAAACTATTTCTGTCTTTTATAGCGGACCTTGGGGATTTACAAAGGAGCCACCTTTTCCATCTAGTTATTTGATTCCAAGCCAACTCTCCTAGATGGTCCATAGTGCCCACAACCAAGATCCATCTTGTTTCACTGGTCCACAGTTCAAAATTTTCAAATTTCACCTGCTGCAAGTTTGGACCATATTTGCAAAATTTGGTGAAATTCATATTTATCTTCTTCCAAAAATACTATGAAAAATCAGGCAGCCTCTAGATGCATCAAGAGGCCACTCCACCAAATATCAGCACCAGAAATATTTCACACATGCCAGAAACGTTTCATCAAACACTTAGCATGCACTGTACTGTCAAGTTCAGAAACTGTTAACTGAAACTGTCGATAGACAGTTCGACAGTTCGTCAGTTTCGTCAGGCAGCTTCGACAATCTCACTAGTAACCTCCTTTGCTCGACGCTGCACTGCACCATCTTCTTATCCAGAGCGCCGCACGGTTGCATGGCTACTTCTGGGCGTCGGTGGCGCCCTGGCGCGACCGCGCCGGCGACTGCCACGGCAACAGCGCCGCCCGTGGCGGCTGACAGAAGTAACCCCGCAGCTCGACGCCATTTGGCGCCGCCCAAATCACCCCAGCGCTCCGCGTGTCCACCTCCAGTGCTAGCGCACGCCTTCCGCACCGTCGCCGTGGCCTGGCGCGCGCAGAGCGCGTTTTTTGCCGCCGACGTGCCGCGCGGCCATTCCGTCGAGGACAACCCGTAACTCTCTCTCCCCTGCTGAGTTAGGTGCGGGAATGGAACCACTACACCTCCTAGTCGATGCTCAAGCCCTTAAACCCTCCGTCACGCCACTGCACTGCCGTAATCGACTCGCCGGACTTATCCACTCATGGAAACCACCTCGGGCCGGCTATATAAAGCACCCCCGAGCTCGTTCTCGAGCCAGCACACCTCCACTTCCTCCCTAGGCCACGCCCAGCCTTTGGAAGAGCCTCGAGGGGCCCTTCTTCTCCAGCTCCGCCTAACTCCCTCCGCCTCGGGCTCCAGCAGCATTCACTCCGGTGAGAGCTTCTCCGCCGCCGTGGACTCGAGCGTAGCACCCTGGCACCCACCGAGACCTAACCCCCACTTCAATTTGACCCTAGGGATCTTCGCTGACGAGGCCCACGACCACACGAGCCGCCGTCCGCCGGAGACAGGGTCGCCGTCGACTTGGGGCTCGCCGACACTCAACTCCACCACCAATCAATGCGGACGGTCACCAGGAAGCCGTATGTATCAATCCCCTCCCCTAACTCGCCGTGGATCGGCGCCGGCGACCACCGCAGCACCGGCTCCGGCGCGACTCTGTTCCAGATTTCAAGCCCGACGCGTGGGGCCCCTTGTCAGCCTCACACCTCTCCCCTCAGAACCGTTTTCTGTAAGCGCCTTCAGGCAAAGTACGTTTCCCCTCCGCGTTTGCCGTACTGCGTACCGATTCGCTTTGCTGTTTTCTGTTCTAGCCCCTGGAACTTTTCTGTTTCATTACAGATGAGTCCCTGGAGAGAAACTCTAATATCTTTTTAACTAAAGATGATTTTGAGCTGATTCTTTTTCTGTCCTATTTATTTTTCTGTGTAGTTTTTTGTCATATTTATGTGGAAATTTTTGGAGCAACTTTATTTGCACGCGCGGTATTTATGTTAGTATACATTTGTTTGAATACGTAGATACCGAAGGACGTGACGGAGCCGCGAACCACAC
The DNA here is from genome assembly GCA_902687465.1 of Secale cereale. Lineage (NCBI taxonomy): Eukaryota > Viridiplantae > Streptophyta > Magnoliopsida > Poales > Poaceae > Secale > Secale cereale. The sequence goes on along the minus strand of LR738713.1, from coordinate 640,292,761 downwards.
CGAGTTAGACTCCGACTTCTCAGAACCAGGCAAGCATGTTTGAACCTTTGATATGATGAGTGTGTTGCATGTTTGCTCGAGTAGTTATTTTCATAAGCATGGTCATATAAGCATATGTGTATGGTTATATTTCATGCAAGCAAGCTTCCGGTGAGCCCCGAATGATAACGTTTGAACCACCTCAATCATGTGGTAACATGATGGGTGGAATGTTGGTATTGTTGGAGCATGCCAGTATTTGGTTAACTCTGGTGTCTAGTAAGTGGGTTTCCTAGGACACGTATTAACACAAGAAGGAGTTGCTGTGGACCCAGATAAGGTCAAGGCTGTACTTGGCTGGAAGTCACTAGCCAGTGTAACGGACATACGAAGTTTCCTCGGTATGGCCGGATATTACAAAAGGTTTATTGAAGGATTTTCCACCATAGCCAAACCAATGAAACAGTTACTCAAGAAGGATAAAAAATTCGTGTGGACCGAAGCATGTGAGAAAAGCTTCCAAGAACTCAAAAATAGGTTAACAACAGCCCCAGTATTGATTGTACCAAACATACACAAGAGCTTTGAAGTATATTGCGACGCATCCCGAAAAGGCCTCGGATGCGTACTAATGCAAGAAGGCAAAGTGGTCGCCTATGCTTCGCGGCAATTGTGAAAACATGAAGAAAATTATCCTACTCATGATTTGGAGTTGGCAGCAGTCATTCATGCACTCAAGGAGTGGAGGCACTTTTTGCTTGTAAATCGCTGTGAAATATATACGGACCATAAGAGCCTTAGATATATGACGTTGTTATACAATATCACCCAGGAAAAGCAAACATTGTAGCAGATGCTCTCAGCCGTAACCCCAGCCCGAACAGCGGTAGCATACAGAACCTGAGACCCGAATTTCAGCAAGAATTCGCAAGACTCAACCTAATGATGGTCACTGAAGGCGAAGTGTCAAAGCTGGAAATACAGCCTACGCTAATAGAACAAATAAAGAAGGCTCAGCATGGACACCCCAGCATCGAAGGGGTAAAAAGAAAAGTAAGTCAGGGCAAGGCCTCAGAATTCACCATAGACAGTGAAGGAATATTATGGTTCGGAGATAGACTTTCCGTACCAAATAGCAACGACCTTAAACAGCAAATTCTAGCAGAAAGCCACACCGCTCCATACTCAATCCACCCTGGAGGGACGAAAATGTACAAGGACATATAGGAAAGATTTTGGTGGCACGGCATGAAGAGGGATATAGCCACATTTATTGCATGCTGTAATTCATGTCAACGCATTAAAGCCGAGTACCAGAAACCCGCAGGACTCTTACAACCAAACAGACTGACCAAGGTAACACACTTCATACCAGTCAAGACAACCCACACCACCCAAAAGCTCGCCAAGCTTTACCTCGCCCGTATAGTATGCCTACATGGGGTTCCCAAGACTATAATATCCGACAGAGGTACTCAATTCGTCTCAAAATTTTGGGACCAGTTGCAGCAAGCCCTCGGAACACAACTAACGTTCAGTACAGCTTATCACCCCCAGACTGGAGGACAAACGGAATGAGTAAATCAAATACTCGAAGACATGCTAAGGGCATGTGTCCTCACATATGGGACCAGTTGGGAGGAGAGCTTACCATATGCCGAGTTTGCATACAACAATAGTTACCAAGCTAGCCTGCAGATGGCACCTTTCAAGCCTTGTACGGACGAAGATGTCGTACTCCATTAAACTGGTCGGAGACAGGGGACAGTCGTATATTCGGCCCAGATATGTTAAAGGAAGCTGAGGAGAGAGTAAAAATAATACGGGATCGACTCAAAACCGCCTAAAGCCGACAAAAGAGCTGTTACGATCAAAAGCATCGGGAAATAAGTTTTGAGCCCGTTGACGACGTATACTTACGTGTATCACCTATGAGAGGACTTCAACGATTCAAAGTCAAAGGGAAACTAGCACCCCGATTCATCGGACCCTTCCGTATAATTGCATGGAGAGGCACAGTATCCTATCAGCTGGACCTTCCCAAGGAACTGTCAGACGTCCACGACGTGTTCCACGTCTCGCAACTACGGAAGTGTGTAAGCAACCCAGAGAAACATGTGTCGCATGAAGACCTTGATGTGCAACCAGATCTCACCTACCGGGAACACCCAGTAAATTTTTTGGAGGAGTCTGAAAGGAGAACCCGTCAGAAGTCAATTAAATTTCTCAAGGTTCAGTGGAGTAATCACAAAGAGGATGAGGCAACATGGGAAAGGGAAATATTCCTTCGAACAGAACACCCACACCTATTTGTGGACCAGCTGAAATCTCGGGGACAAGATTTTTCCTAAGGGGGTAGGTGTTGTAACACCCCAAATTTTTTTGAGTTGGTTTTCTTCCAAACTTTTGGCCTTTTGGAAGAGGGTTGTTTGATCTTTCTTGAGCCTCTTCTAAAATCTTTCTGGCCAGAGTTTTTGGTGTTTTCTTAAGCTTTGAACTTGAAGATCTTCTCTTGGGTTGGCTTAAGCCCAAGTTGAGTTTCAAAGAGGTTGTTTGAATTCTCCCCTTCTTGAGTTATGCCTTTCAAATTTGATCTTGGACTTATCCTCCCCACCAACCTTCATCTTGCCATGACCCCAACAGAAATATTTATCTCCAAAACCCTCTTCACACCTTAGGACAAGTCTCTCATCAATTCCAGTAAGTTTTGACCTTATTGGGATTTTTCCTCTATTTATTTCACTCGTAAACTATTTCTGTCTTTTATAGTGGACCTTGGCGATTTACAAAGGAGCCACCTTTTCCATCTAGTTATTTGATTCCAAACCAACTCTCCTAGATGGTCCTTAGTGCCCACAACCTAGATCCATCATGTTTCACTGGTCCACAGTTCAAAATTTTCAAATTTCACCTGCTGCAAGTTTGGACCAGATTTGCAAAATTTGGTGAAATTCATATTTTCTTCTTCCAAAAATCCTGTTAAAAATCAGGCAGCCTCTAGATGCATCAAGGGGACACTCCACCAAATATCAGCACCAGAAATATTTCACACATGCCAGAAACATTTCATCAAACACTTAGCATGCACTGTACTGTCAAGTTCAGAAACTATTAACTGAAACTGTCGACAGACAGTTCGACAGTTCGTCAGTTTCGTCAGGCAGCTTCGACAATCTCACCAGTAACCTCCTTGGCTCGATGCTGCACTGCACCATCTTCTTATCCAGAGCGCCGCACGGTTGCTTGGCTGCTTCAGGGTGTCGGTGGCGCCCTGGCCCGACCGCGCCGGCGACTGCCACGGCAACAGCGCCGCCCGTGGCGGCTGACAGAAGTTACCCCGCAGCTCGACGCCGTTTGACGCCGCCCAAATCAACCCAGTGCTCCGCGTGTCCACTTCCAGTGCCAGCGCACGCCTGCCGCACCGTCGCCGTGTCCTGGCGCGCGCAGAGCGCGTTTTCTGCCGCCGACGTGCCGCGCGGCCGTTCCGTCGAGGACAACCCGTAACTCTCTCTCCCCTGCTGAGTTAAGTGCGGGAATGGAACCACTACACCTCCTAGTCGATGCTCAAGCCCTTAAACCCGCCGTCACGCCTCTGCAACGCTGTAATCGACTCGCCGGACTTATCCACTCACGGCAACCACCTCGGGCCGGCTATATAAAGCACCCCCGAGCTCGTTCTCGAGCCGGCACACCTCCACTACCTCCCTAGACCACGCCCAGCCTCTGGAAGAGCCTCGACGGGCCCTTCTTCTCCAGCTCCGGCTAACTCCCTCCGCCTCGGGCTCCAGCAGCATTCACTCCGGTGAGAGCTTCTCCGCCGCCGTGGACTCGAGCGTAGCACCCTCGCACCCACCTAGACCTAACCCCCACTTCAATTTGACCCCAGGGATCCTCTCCGATGAGGCCCACGACCACCCGAGCCGTCGTCCGCCGGATACAGGGTCGCCGTCGACGTGGGGCTCGCCGACGCTCAACTCCACCACCAATCGACGCGGACGGTCACCAGGAAGCCGTACGTATCACTCCCCTCCCCTAACTCGCCGTGGATCGGCGCCGGCGACCATCGCAGCACCGTCGCCGGCGCGACTCTGTTCCAGATTTCAAACCCGGCGCGTGGGGCCCCTTGTCAGCCTCACACCTCTCCCCTCCGAACCGTTTTCTGTCAGCGCCTTCGGGCAAAGTACGTTTCCCCTCTGCGGTTGGCGTACTGTGTACCGATTCGCTTAGCTGTTTTCTGTTCTAGCCCCTGGAACTTTTCTGTTTCATTACAGATGAGTCCCTGGACAAAAACTCTAATATCTTTTTAACTAAAGATGATTTTGAGCTGATTCTTTTTCTGTCCTCTTTAGTTTTCTGTCTAGTTTTTTGTCATATTTATGTTGAAATCTTTGGAGCAACTTTATTTGCACGCGCAGTATTTATGTTAGTATACATTTGTTTGAATATGTAGATACCGAATGACGTGACGGAGCCGCGAACCACACCGAGTTAGACTCTGACTTCTCAGAACCAGGCAAGCATGTTTGAACCTTTGATATGATGAGTGTGTTGCATGTTTGCTTGAGTAGTTCTTTTCATAAGCATGGTCATATAAGCATATGTGTATGGTTATATTTCATGCAAGCAAGCTTCGGGTGAGCCCCGAATGATAACGTTTGAACCACCTCGATCATGTGGTAACATGATGGGTGGAATGCTGGTATTGTTGGAGCATGCCAGTATTTGGTTAACTCCGTTCATCTCCTTTTTGGTACTATCATAGGCCGTCTGTTGAGATTACAGTCTAGTCAGTTGTAAACCACTTCCCGAGTACACACCAAGTAGAGGGGCCGGGATGAGGGTTCCATGGCCCTGGATTAAAGCCCGTCATTCGTCCAGGGGCATGGGTGTTTCCGGTTAGGACCGAGAGGGGGGCACCCCTTAGAGCATGCATACATAAATTTGATGCCATGTTATTCGAGGTTGTAGCCTCCCCGTCTTAAAGTTTTTCGTGAATGTTGTCGCGGGTGATTTCGGACAGCAGGATGTTAAATGGGTGTGTACTGGTTAGTTGGGTTTCTACTAAAACAACGTAGACGGAACTAGACTCCGTGGCTAGTAGAATCCGTTGGCTATGAGTCAGTTGTACAAGCTCTGCAGTGTTAAATTCCTTCAGTAGCCATGTTTATGGCCTAGGGTCAAATCTTCGGGTCAACCGGTGACAGTCTCTAGTGATCTCTTGATGGTAACAAGAGTAGTGATTTCGTCAAGTTCATTTGGTAGATGAACTCACCAACTATCTCTGAATTAATTTACTTCCAGAATTATTTCATCGATATACTCTTGTTCTTTATAAGCCCTTTTATGTGATGTCGCTCAGACGTCCGACTATGGCATTCTTTTTATTTATAAGCCCTTTACGTGATGTCGCTCAGACGTCCGACTGTGGCATTCCTTATAGTTATAAGCCCTTTATGTGATGTCGATCAGACGTCCGACTGTGGCATTCTTTTTATTTATAAGCCCTT
>LR738713.1:640263863-640287217 GCA_902687465.1 Secale cereale | reverse complement strand
TTTATAAGACCTTTGTGTGATGTCGCTCAGACGTCTGACTGTGGCATTCCTTTTATTTATAAGCCCTTATGTGATGTCGCTCAGACGTCCGACTATGGCATTCTCTTAATTTATAAGCCCTTTATGCGATGTCCCTTAGACGTCCGACTGAGGCATTCTTGTTATTTACTTTGCTATAAGCCCTTTATGTGGTGTCGCTCAGACGCCCGACTGTGGCCTGCTATCATTTATTATTCTACGAGGCGTCACTCAGACACTCGTTTGGTCTTCTTTTATTTATCTTATGGATTTCGGGAGGATTACCGCCCGACTTCTATCTTTGCATACAGCTCATTAATATTTTATTCCGGTCGCATTTTGCTGGAATACTCGTATGCTTCATGTTGGCATTTGTTATATCTTAAGTCCGAACTGTCTTGCGAGTACATTCAACGTACTCACCTGGCTTGTTGATTTGGCCAGATGTGGACGAAGGCGATCTCATGGATGAAGAGTTCGATAGCGAGTCCGACGTCTAGAGGAGTCCCAGTCAGTCCCTTGCGATCCTGGAGTTGATCACTGTTTTATAACCGCTTCCGCCTACCACCAAATAAATTCATCGGGTCTCACTCCGACACTCGATGAACTGTAATATATTGGAGTCACATCATCCACTTCATTGTGACATATCCACCACCTTTTATTACGAGTTAGTAGTATGCCACCCTGCTTTGTGTCATATCCGCCTTTATGTACTATATTGGCGCGCTTGTAATAAAATTGGTTGAGCAACCCCTGCTCAACTTTGTATAATATTCAGTGTACTGGAATTCTGTATCAAGGATTTGTCTGCCAGCAGGTAATAAAATTCCTCGCTGGTTTAATAAAAGGTCGGTCTTCCGGTAATTATTTTACTGAAGGACCGGTCGTGACTGATATTACAAGTATCTAGGAAATTGAACCATTGCATTTGGATCAAATTTGAGCTTTCTGTGATTTTCTAAAGTTTATCAGAGAAATAGAAAAATGACATTTTGATAATTTTTGTGAAGAAAAGGTCTATGGAAAAATGGGCATGTTGCACCAACAGGTAGATCATGATTTTAGAAACTCCTAGAAATTTGAATCATCAAATTTGGAATCCATTTGATTTATTTATGGATTTTTGAAATTTACAGAAAAAAAGAAAAAGGAAAAGGGGAGGGGGTGTTACCCTTTACTGCGCACAGGGCGCAGTATTGTGCTGCAGCGCACTGGGCCGGCCCAGCTGCACAGCCGCACGCAGAGGACCAGGACACGTCGAAGGCGTCTTCCAGGAAAGGCGTCTTCGCGCAGGGGAGGCGGTCAAAGCCAGATCCGTCTCCACTTAATTAAATGGAGGGGCCGCCCACTAGGTCGCTGACGCGCGGGCCCCAGCGGCAGGTCGCCTTCAACCTCCCGCGCGCCGCGACGGGAAACAGAGGAGGCGCGGCCGAGCGGCGCCGACGCTCTCCCCGGCGGCACCGGCCTCCTCCGTGACGCCCAGCACACTGACGTGTTCAGGAAAGCGTGCTGCACCCGCCAAGGAGCGCTACGACCACGAGGACGGCCAGATGCGTGCGCCCCATCGGCGATGGTGGAGGATGGCGTCGGCGGTGTTGGGCATGGTGACACAGGCGTGGGAAGGACGAAGTGGAGTGCGGGCAGTGTTGGCGGTGGATCTGGTGGTGCTCTGGAGTGGAGAGGTGGAGAGAGGGGGCTCGGGTTGGCACGAATTTGAGCGGAGCCCGGCGGCTCGGCTCCGGCCATGGAGGTGCACTGAGGGCGTGGGGAGAGGTGTGGGTTTGTCCAGAGGGGTCTCAAGGAAGGAGAGAGAGCAAAGGAGCAGCGAGGGGCTCGGGGTGGCCTATAAATAGGCCGGCGACGGTCCACCGAGGTCTCGTGCGCCGGCGAGCTCGTTGTCGTCGCCACGGGTCACGGGAGCTCGACGCGGTGTGTCTGGGGCGTTTGTAGCGGTGGCTACGCCCAGGGGAAGGGAGAGAAGGAGCGGGGAGGTGCCAGAGGGGTCGCGCGTGTGAAGCCAGCCACTGGAGCTTGTGGGCGGCCAGCGCGCGTGCGAGTGCAGCAGCATGAGGGAGAAGGAGGAGGGGCGACCAGCTAGGCGTGTCCCGAACGTCGAGGTGGTCCTGCTGGCGTGTGGGGGACAACCGAGGTGGTCGGGGCATCGGGATGGGGGGGCGGCTACAGTGCGCCAGAGCACTGTAGCGCGCTCCAGAGCACGACCTATGCATGCCATGGCATGCATCTGGCGTCCCGCGCGTGGCTACTAGTGTCTAGGAGGTAGAGGGAGTAGTAAAATATAGGGAGGTAGTCTTGGATGCTCTGGGGAGCTAGTAGGAGAGGAGAGAGGCAGAAGAAGAGGGAGAGAGGGGTTGTCCAGGGAGGTAAAATGAGGGTTTTCACCCCTCAATCATTGATCTGAGGAGGGGAAGGAGTTCCTGGAGGTAGAGGATGACTAGGAGCAGTTGTGGTAAAAAATTGAGGCAAGGGGGAGTGGTGGAGTGGATCAAAAGGTGATTTTGGCAAAGTGCCAGAAGGTGTTTGATGATGTTTTGGGCAAGCAAATGGAGTCCAAATGACATGATACTTAATAGGATGAAATGGCACATACATTTAGGCCCTTCCACCAAATTTGAGCTCATTTGGGCAAACTTGCCAATGCAACTTTTGTAAACCCTAGAAATCAACAGAGATGGATTTTCCTAGATTAAGTTACGAAAATCATCTCTCCTTGATGCACCACTTGGTGTAGTGTCATCATTTGGGGTTGTGAGCATGTCCACAAAATTTGAGGCCCCAAGTAAAAAGTTGGCAATGTAGAGTTATTCAAATTTGGATCTGGTCAGAAAGGGTTTTGGGGCACTTAGATCAAGTTATCCTTCTCCAAAACTTGTGCCATTTGGCATAGATTCATATTTACATCATTTGAGCATGTGCACCAAGTTTGAGAGCATTGGGACAAGTTTGGCAATGTAAAGTTACTCAAACTTTAAAATGGACATAAATGGTCTTGAGGGGATTTGATGATGATTGCTTTATCTTCAAGGCATGAGGCTTTGTAAGATCATCAAATATGTCATATTTGACATGATAGAATTTCCCTGGAATTTTTGGAGAATATTTCCTTTGTAAATATTTCAAAATCTTGAAATATCCAAAAAGGGTTGTGGAAGGATTTGCCCAATATTTTGAACATGACCATGTGTTGAAACTCTTATATATGGACAATATATTTCCTAGGAGTCTCTCTGAATTTTGGCAAATATTTTTGAAACGGTTAAATAGTTTTAACCTATTAAAGACCATTTATGGCCTAAAGAAAAAGCTTTTAAGTAAAATATAAAAATAACTTTTAAAATTATAATTTTGTGGTTTATGGGAGTCCTATACCTAATAGGATTCAAATATACCTTGTGAAATATTTTTCACACCCTAAATAAGGTACTTGCAGTGCAAACCTCAATTTAGGGGTTTTAGGAAAACTAATTTTAGAAAATACTATTTGGCCAAAATATTTTTGTAAGAAAATACTATACTGTTCTATACACATGGCATGATCATTGGGAAAAGGTTTTGGATCAAGGAGATGAAGTATAAGAGTTGGATGATTTATTTGATTTTACGAGCACTTGCCACTAGTAGAAAACAGGGCAACGGTCCCGGCCAGAAAATCGTATTAGTCCCGGTTCACTCACGAACCGGGACTAATATGAGCATTAGTCCCGGTTCGTGCGGCTAGGGCGACATGCAACCATTAGTCTCGGTTCTAATGGAACCTTTAGTCCCGGTTGAAGCCATAAACCGGGACTAAAGGGTGCGATGGCCTTTAGTCCCGGTTTGTGGCTCGAACCGGGACCAAAGGTCAGACCTTTAGTCCCGGTTGGAGCCACAAACCGGGACTAAAGGGGTTGAGGCTTTAGTCCCGGTCCATGGTTCCAACCGGGACTAAAGGTCTGACCTTTAGTCCCGGTTCGAGCCATGAACCGGTACTAAAGGGGTCCTGAATTTCAAAGAAGTGTAATGAAAACGTAAAATGGCTATAACTTTTGCATACGATGTCGAAAAAAAACATATAATATATCAAAATGTAGGGAAAAAATTCCGCATCCGATTTCAACGGCCTTTGGCCTATTTTGACATTTTTAGAATCTTCAAATTCCAAAAGGAAAAAAAATATGCTCAAATTTCAGTTTTTTTGAATTTTTGGTCAAACTGTGCTCAAACTACTTATTCAAGAAATATTATTGTTACTAAATAATTATTCAAGAATATTAGTGTTTCTAAATAATTATTTTAGTTTTTTTGAATTTTGGTCAAATCTGGTCAAACTCTGGTCAAACTACTTATTCAAGAAATATTAGTGTTATTAAATAATTAATGTATTTTACAATAATATTTTTAAATTCAAACAGTGCTTCGTACTCAACTTCAACTCCTCAGGGTTAATAGGATTGACAGCAGAGTATTGTCAGGAAAACAACAAGTGCAGACTTGGAAACTAGGGGGAATAGAACTCGGAAGTTAAGCGTGCTCGGGCTGGAGCAGTGAGAGGATGGGTGACCTGCCGGGAAGTTAGACGATTTGAACTGGGTGATGATGGATGATTAGAGATTAATGGGTGATGATGGGTAGTTAGAGGATGGGGCCGGTTTCAAATAATTCAGATATTTGAAAATCAGGAAAAAAAATAAAAAAAAAAATCAAAAAGAAAAATCCTTTAGTCCCGGTTGGTGTTACGAACCGGGACTAAAGGTCGAGCTCCAGAAACCAGCCACGTGGAGCTCCTTTAGTCACGGTTCGTAAGCAAACCGGGACTAAAGGGGAGGGCTTTAGTACCGACCCCTTAGTCCCGGTTTAAGAACCGGGACTAAAGGCCCCTTACGAACCGGGACTAAAAGCCCGTTTTCTACTAGTGTGCAAACAACAAACAGAAAACCAATCAAGCAAAGTCAAAAACACTCAAAAGTTTTTGCCAAACCACATTTTAGAATGAGTATTAGCTTAAGTGTTGTGGCATGAAAATCAGGGTGTGACAGACCTACCCCTCTTACAAGAATCTCGTCCCCGAGATTCCCAGACTAGGCGTGGAAGGAATAAGGAGACTTGGATATGGGGTAGTCTTCACATCTTCCTGTTGGTTCTGCTTCCGAGTGGTGCTCCGTGGAACCTCGAAGTACTTGGTGGTGTGGCTTCTCGCGCATTGCCCTTTTGATGCAGGTTGCTGAGGGGTCTCTTGCATAGGATAGGTTGGGTTAATCATCAAAGGCTCGATGATCGATGTCCTTGCGGGGACCGGGCTAGTCAGGAAATAAGAAGTACTTCTAGAGTGGTGACCCGTGGAATATTTGGTGTATGGTGGGTATCTCAGGTGGTAAATCTAGCTGGTAGCCATCTACTATTTGTCTTGCAGTGGTCTTGAAGAAAGTCGATAAATCTTGGTGTGAGCGTCCCTTCGACATGGAAATGCTTGGTTCCTTCGAGAGGACTGGTTTGTAGATACGCTCGGTCTTGGACGCAGAAGTTTACTTCTTGATGACGGTGGTCGGTGTAGTTCTTCCTTCTTGACATGTCGGTCTTCAAATGTCTTCTAACCAGCTGCATAGCTCTTCCTCCGTCTTCGGGTAGTCAAGTATGTTGCCAAATAAAGATGACGACTAACTTGTCCAAGTACTCCATGAAGTCTATGGGGTATGCAAGGTAGGCTGTGGTCTTGGTGGTGGTCTCAGTTGAGTATTGGCAATAGTCTTCTTGACTTAGAGTCAAGGCTGTGGTCAGGATTTGACCATGCTGTGGCTTGGTGGGGCTTAAGGGTTTCAAGGATTCTAGTGTCTGACTGAACGTTTATTGTCTTATCCTTAAGCACGGTTTCTGAGATGTCAATAGCTCTAACTAGTACTCCAAACAAATAACCTTATACCACTAAAAGCATCATCTCGCATAGGTCCACTCCAATTACCACTCATGCCATACATATCCTCATGACTCCCAAAAGGAGATCTAACAAAATTGTACTTGTCTACGATCCCCAAATCCATATGTATGTCTACCCCTAAAATCCATGGGTAGATCATACATGCTCCTAAGCTTGAATTAAACATGACAATCCAAGTGCTCATCCCATTTTTGCAAGGTACAAGATATTGCATCCCTATTCTAAGGAAACACGTCATATGCCACTCCAAGATCTTGTTTCCTTCCTATAGATCAACTCCAACAGCCCATTAACTACCATCAATCGCCACATAATCCAACAATTCTACAAATACAATGTCTAGGGTGTTCCACAAGATCTCAAGTCTCTATAATACCCAAATACTTGGAAGGGCTATGCATTATTATAGTAAGTCCATCAAATTCCCACCATCATGGTCAAGTAAATTCCAAGGTCATGATTATATAGATCCCTAAATCAACTCCGACAAATAATCCAATCTCTTAGTTTACCATTCACCGAGAAACATGGCATCATGATCAAGATCAACAGTCTAAATCCAATTTACTCCGAACCATGTAGACATATCTAGCATCTATACCCAACCAGAATCACCTACATAAATCCAAATCTCATGTCCAACGAGAATTCCTACATTTCCCCCCAAGTTATTCTCAAAATGTCAACTATCTCCAATCAATATCCTCCGATGAAGTCAAAACCTTATACTTCCAAGAATTTCATCTTGCGATCACAACTGCCGTGCAAATCCAAGTTACTCCGGGGTGGTGATAGTTACGCTACTCTATTAATCATGATCCCACCAACATGAAAACCTCACAATCCAACAAGGTCTTAGATAATTCCTCGAAGTCACTGATATAAAGCCACCAAGTCCTCTGTCTTATATCCTCAAATTGGTCTATCTATGGCATCGTCAATTCTTGTGCCATATTAGGATGAAAATGTGCTCACTCACTGTGTCCACTAGTTCCATTACGAACCCACTATTGTGCAAGGTTATAGAGGCTTAACTGGTTCTCTTATAATACTATGGGTTAAGCACATGGTTAAGGATTCGAGCTGGGGTATCTCGTGAAGTCTCCAAAGGTCTAGGAATGGGTTTCTAGTCTGGAGGTTTAAACATAACTTCACGGGGTTGCACCTGGTCGTGGAGGTTGTAGTAGAAGTCTTCATTGTTAGTTGGTTGCCGAGTTGGAATCCTTGGTACTTCTTGTCTGGCTGGTCTTCAATTGAGGAGATAGAAGAAAGGGAAAATGCAGCATAGAGGGGGAGAAGGCCTAAAGGGGGTGCTATAATGTAAGTGCAATCAAATAGGTGCAAAAAGGGCGAAACAAAGGAAACAAGGCAAGGAAGATGATATAGCTATGTACTTGTTTCTTAGGGCAAACTACGACTTATACCAAAACACAAACAAATAAAATCAAGCAACAAACAATCATGGTTCTATTCGAACCATCATACGGACTCGACTGCGCATAGGGGGTACATGACTCATCCTACCCTAGGGGTTCTCGGACTAGTAGTCGCGCCTTGTGCCTCGTGCAGTCTTCTGAGTTTCCTCGGGTATTGCTATGTCCCTTGTAGTTGTTTGATGAACGATCCGGGTTGAGCCAGAAGAATCTTCAACAACTTCTCGCCTAATGAGGTGATGTGGTGAAGGTGTCTCCTTGTAGCTGGCATTGACTTGGTCTTCTCTCGTCTCTTTAATCATGACGATCCCTTGTGCCTTCTAGCGCGTCGAGGGTATCATGTAGGCAATCCTTGTGAAATGACAATAACAAGGCATTATAGAGGTCCAACATGTCGGTTTCGTTGGTGACAACATCGACACCAAGAGCGGGGGATGAAGAGAACCGTTTTCCTGCTCACTATAGTGAGGCGGACCAAAAGGTGAGGTTCTCATCCACCGGTGGTTGCCGATACAACAACGGTAGTGATAGGATTACTCTATTAGCGATGTATATCATAATCTTGCATAACTCATGCAATGTTCATCGTAGGCCAAGGTCGCACCATCTTCTGGGTCTTCATGTCCTCATTCATCGAGGATGTATCTTCTGTTGGCATCATCTTGTTGCGGTGTCGCCAATCTTGTGTTCGGAAGAGGTGGGTGAGTGTTTGGCAATAAGGAAAGTATAGCCTAGTTTTTGAAAAACTGAGAAGGGAAGAGAAGTATATATAGTTTTGAAAACTAGCAATAGTTTTGGAAATAGTTTTACCATAACTAACGACCATGCTAACTAAGGCTTCTTACAGTCAGGATGGCTCTGATACCAGCTCTGTGGGACCCCGACTCATAAGTCGTGATCACCGAATGCACGTGTACAGTGATCCCAGAGATCAATGCTCACTGAACACACAGAAGATGAATAACAAGAGTCTTACATCCATACATACCGTATTACACAAATAGGACCATTATGGTCAAGTCCTGAGTATATCATTGCAGCGGAAATCTTCAATAACAACTTGGACCCATGCCATATGCCTTAACCCTACATGCATTCTAACTGGGAAAGCGTACTAGTTCGCATGTTCGTCTGCATAAAAATTATTCTTCAAATTCTGCTCCTCCATGCCTGGCCAATTAAATAACCAGTGACAAGCCAATGAGTACTTTGAATGTAGTCGCAAGCAACCCATGATTTGGTTCAAGGTAACAATGCAAGTTGTACAACAATGAGTAACCTAGCTACAAGCTAGGGAAAATACTCTACCATTTGTGAGACATGCATCAATGTACTTGGGTAACCTTGAGGACAGGTTACAGATATCAGCATAAAAAAAGTTCAAATCATATCTGGTTCTTTCAACTAGTCAATTCACCATCTTGACTCAACACACACACACACAATTTCACCGCGGTTGTAAAATTCTGGACATAGTTTAAGTAGCACCTCCCAACTGTCCATGATCGTGGACACAGCTATTCGAATAGTTTTACACTCTACAGTGGTTGCGCACTTTACCCACAAGATCCGGCAAGCTTTCGTTTCACCCACGATCCCGCAGGACCTCAAGTACTCGGGGGAAGCACCCGGTCATTACCTTTCCCTAGACGACACTAACATAGGGTCCACTCGTTGGTGCACGGCCCTCGTGTACAAATGATAGATCATGGGACTTGCCTTTTTTACAATATCACACATACACGAAGGGACCAACGGTGTGTCTGGTGCCCTGTAAAAACAGTCATGGTCGCCTATCCAAGCACGACCCCGTCCCGGGAGTGACCTCAAGTCTCCCACGTCACTAGTGATGTGGGCACCATGCTAGTATCAGCCTAAGTAATCAATAATGCCCCATCCCATATGGGGTAGAGTGGTTGCACATGTTTGGTTGGGATGGTAATCACACATAAATCTAATCCATCATTTTACCCACACACGAGATCTTTCTTCGCACACCACTTCTTCCTCAAGTGATGACCTTAACTCAACATCACCCTCGGGCATTAGGGGCACCTGATGGGGTTTTCAAAAAGAATGCAACCACGAAGGATTCATGGCATACATGCAACACTATGCAACATAACTAATCTTTTGTCATCGCATCTAAGCACATGGTAAAGATCATGAGTAGGGGTATGCATCATGTGGTGGCTCTCAACAAGTTTGTCACCGTCACTCTTTATCATCATGTTTTCGGAAATAAACGGGTTCCGAGGAACAAATGGGTATCATGGTCAAAGGGCTGCTTGCCTGGATTGGCTTGGTCTTCAAGGTCTTCAAATCCTCTGGTCCTTCTCCGAGTACTCTGTATACTTCGTCAACTAACATCGGAAATAATCACAATAAGCAACACAACAAGGCAAAAATAAAATTGCTCTAAAAATAAGAGTTGGACTTTTCTAGGATACGTCTGGTCAAATGAGAAATGACCAAGGTGGTTTCATATGTATTGGATCAATGGATAGTTTGGAACATTTCAATATGATGGAATCAAGGGGTTTATTGTCAGGACCCCGATCCTAAGTCACACACGTCTAGCCTGTAACACATCATATCACTTTGCAGCCTCACACACGGTATCCCCACGAGTGCCACCTTACTTGGCCCGGGACCGTTTGCGCATTTTGGCACACGTATATGATAGTGTCGCTAGCATCCATATGACAGAGAACCCGGGCCGACATGACTAGTTATAAACCAAAAGTGGCGCTAAATTACAGAGACAGGCATACATGACCCAGCAATGAACGTGTCGGTCATCAACGTATGAACCCAAGTCGTAGCAAGCTACAAGGACTTAAAGGAACAACGCGTGACATTTCCCCTAAGGGACAGATACAGGAACGAAGAAGGACACATGCCAGCCAGCCTAAGTGTTCCGGAGCAGTAGCAAGCTACCAAGGCTCAGTGGAAGCACTAGGAGGCATTTCCTTGTAAGATAGGCTACCAAGGGTAAACCACTAGGTGTCGGATCCCACACATAGCAATACACATTACACGTACGCATAACATGCAAGTATGTGTTGTACAACATGGCATCACAACATAACTTACAACTCATATAGATAAAGGCCCAGAAGATCCATCATAGCATTCATTACAAACAGATGTCACATGACCCAACATACAAAGCATATAGGCAACGGAAGCATAACATGTCTGAGTACAGACAACTACAAATGAAAAAGGCTGAGAAGCCTGACTATCTACAAGACCCTCCCAAGGGTATAAGATCGTAGCTGAGGTGACAAGCTAAACGTCAAAGTCCACGCAAAACCACTAGTGAGACTGAAGTCTCTCTTCAAAACATAAATTAAGCACACGTGAGTACAAAGGTAGTCAACAAGACTTACATCAGAACTAGCTACATATCCATCAGTATCAACAAAGGGGTGGTGGAGTTTGACTGCAGCAAACCAGCTTTGACTCGGTGGCTATCCTAAACTACGACTGCAAGTAACTCTTTTGAGGTGGCGCACACGAGTCCACATATTCACCAATCAATACACCACTATGGATCCGCTCTCGTGTCCCTACGAGAAGGCCATCCATAGCACTCACGCTTATCTTGCGCGTTTTAGAGTATCCACTTTCACTTGTCTATGAACTGTACAGGTAACCCAGAAGTCCATTTTCGCAGACACGGCTATTCGAATAGATCATATATAACCCTGCAGGGGTGTACTTCTTCACACTCGCTCTCACCACTTATCGCCGTTTACACGACATGTACTCGGAAACCTTCAAGCGGAAGCCCAGCAAGGGTCTCGGCCACAACCTGACTAACCACACAAGTCCCTAGTCCAGGTTTATCGCCTATTTCGGTTCCATCCATGGGGAGATCCGGTCGGGGTGTCGTTCACGGCCCAAACGATGTGTATAGGGTTCCCGAGTCACCAAACGAGCGACCGGTACACCGTGCCACATACCTGCCGCGTCACAGCCCACCCCGAGGGTCAGCGCTGCGCACGACCTCCAGTAAACTACAAGCACCAGAAACTAGTTGCAACTCCTGGACAGAGGACAAGGGCAGTTAATAAGTCGAGAGGGTCCATTGGTTTCGGGCCAAATGTATGGTAGTAACTGGTCATGGATCACAAACACAGAACTCAGTTCCTGAGGACGGCTGCAATGAGACAACCCACCATGTACTCCTACATGGCCTATCCTCGCTACCTTTACCAAATCGTGTTCACACACTTAGCTCACACACAGTAGGACATGTTCATCACCATTCCAATTCATCCTCGATGAATCAGACCTGACACAACTCTAAGCAATAGCAGGCATAACCAGAAAGCATGAATGAGTAGGCACAACATTGCCATTCAACTCCTACTCATGCTATTGGGTTTCAACTATTTACTGTGGCAATAACAGGTCATGCAGAGGAAAAGGGGTTCAACTACCGCAACAGGTAACAGTTGAAGCGTTGTTGACCTAATGCAGTAAAGAGAGCAAGAGCGAGAGAGTGGGATTGTAGCGGAATGCTCAATGGGGTTTTGCTTGCCTGGCACTTCTGAAGATATCATTGGGTCTTCATCGGTGTCATCAATCACATCGTCGGAACCACGTCTATCGAGAGGGGACAAAATCCCAGAAAAGCATTTATGACATCAGCACTGTGTCACTATGACGTCACCTTGTCAACAGGGTCGGCAAGGGTCAAACCTGACGTGTGGGGTCCACACGTCAGTGGCTCTGCTAATTATCAGGGTTAATTAGCACTAACTAAATCCTAAACTATAATTAGACAGGGCAGGGCCCACATGTCAGTGACTAACTAATTAACCAAACAATTAGTACTAACCTAGGTTAATTAACAAGGCGGGCCCCACTTGTCATCGAGTCAGTGGTTGACGAAGGGCGTGGGGTCCATATGTCAGTGACCCGGGGTGGTCAACCCACCGGTCAAACAGGTCAAAAACGCTGGCGGCTCGTCGCCGGCGGCGACAGACGCGGCGGAGGGCTCGGGTTTCGTCCCACGGCGACCATATCGACCGACGTTTGGTCCTACGCATAGCTGGGGCTCACGCACAGCTCGTAGGGCAAGCGGGGGGAGCTGGGGTGGCCGGAGCTCGCCGGAATCAAGCTCGCGGTGGCGGCCGGTGCACGGTGGGTTGCGGGTTTGGGGTTGTGGTGCGCTAGGGGAGGAGATGGTGTGTGCGTTCGGCCCCTGGGAGCACGGTGAGCACAACGGCAGGCTCATAAAGGTACGGCGGCAGCTGTCGGCACGACAGCAACACGGCAGGGCGACAGCGAGCTCGGCACGGTGGGGATCGAAGCTAGCAGCCATATCCATCGACGGAGAGAAAGGAAAGGGGGCGCAAGTGCTCATAGAGAAAACGATGAGGTGGTCAGCGAGCTCGGGGACGTCCTCATTGCTTTGAATCGAGCAGTGGCGATCGCCGCCGTGGCGATGAAGACGGCGGTGATGGCGTCGCTTCGGGGCACCCAGCGTCGCGTGCGTCGGCGTAGACATTCACGGATCCGAGGCGAAGTTTGTGGGCTAGCTGCATGGGCGCGGGGATGCTGGTGGCCGCGGTGGTGTTCGTCGGCGCACTCTGGCTCGTTCGGGCTGCCGCAAGGGGGAGAGCAGAGGAGAGGGAAGAGGCACGGGGAGAATGGGAGAGAGGACGGGGGCTACGTGGCGACTCATGGAGCATCCAGGGCGTCGAGGGGAAGCGGCAAGCAGGAGGTGGCCGGGGCGCGTGGCCGCGCGCACGGGGCACACGCCCGGCGTCCTTCTGTGACGAGGAAGACGATAGGGGAGGGGCCAGGTGTGCTGGGCCAGTGAGCTGGGCCGGCTACAGGTAGGTGGGCCATGTAACTCTTCTCTCTCTCTCTTTCTAATTCTTGTTTATGTTTTCTATTTTCTTTTCTTTGTTTATTTCTTTTGCCACTGTTTTGAATTTGAAAAAATTCAAACAAGTGCCAAAACATCCTCTGAGTATTTTATGTTTTCCATGGACTTTTCCAGGAGCACATAAATTAATTCAAAGTTATTTGGAAATATATTCTATATATTATGAATATAACTCCAAATTCAAATACAATAATGATTTAAATTCAGTGCCCAAAATATTCCTAAAAATGTTCTTTATTTTTCGTTTGGTGCAAAAGCCTTGCCAAAAATATCAAACAATTAATAAGAACACCTTGGAAACATTGAATGCAATTTTTTTAACTGGACCTATTTGGAAAGCATTTGTGCTAGGGTTTATCAATCCCCATTTCAAATTTCTTGAAATTGAACATGATGCATGGATGCAAAGCCACTTGGTACAAGCAAACTCTAAGGCTGTGACAACTCACCCCCACTAAGCAAGAATCTCATCCCGAGATTCAAGCCGTGAGGTAAGAAGACAGAGGGGACACAAAGACATCACAATATTCTCGATTCAACTGTCCTCCTCGAAGTTGTTGATTCATTGCATCATGTTGATCTTGGCATCTTTGCTTTCGAGGTCTTTGTCCAACACGGTGACGACGAAAGAAACGCTGCGGTAATTGATGTTGTGAAAGATCAAGCAACTCGAGATCAACTCATGGAGTGAGACATTGGAACATCTCTTGAGCTCAGACACGGAACACACATCCAGAGGGATGGAGTGAAACAAATGAAGAAGGTTCACTTGGTAGGCAATAATTCCACACCTAAGGAAGTTGGTGATTGATGTCACCAGACAGTGCACCTTAGAGAAGGTGACTCGTAGAATTATTCCCTGAAGTGGCAAAAAGAATTACTTTTGATATAGGGATCATTGTAACCCTCTATACCAACCTAAGGTAAAACTCAAGCGATCATTTGAAGGAGTCCAAAAGAATGACATACTCTGATTAGAATGGATGATGTGGACTACCTTGTTGAAGACAACACAATGAGTTATTTTTGCCTATCAACGGAAATGGATGGGACCCATGGCAAGTCCACTTTGAAGATGATCTGGGACAACAATTACTGAGGTGCAAGCTGGGAACAAAATGCAATGCTGGGAATGATTCTGGTAACTGGGAAGAAAACCAACAGTAGAGAGTCAATCTACTGTTTGAGAGGTTATAGCATAACTAAGAACACTGCGAGCAATCCCGGTTAGTGCCAGAGATAACACCTAGTGCTTGTGCGTGCTCTCAAGAACTTGAGCATTTCCATAATCATTGAGGTTTTACCATTATCTGTGCCAATGGTTCTGACAACACAACATACGACCATGATGAATAGCGATGGACGATGCAGATGCAAAGGAAGATAACACTTTCTCAGATTTCACCTTAGCGATGTCAAGGGGCAAAATCTGCATGATCGACCGAGAGACATTTAGCACTCCGCTTCTAATGTTCTCCTTGATGCGCTAGCACAAACCATTTATGAAAATGGTTTGGTACCTAGAACGTCAAGTAAAAGGTCCGACTTCAGGAGCACAAAAATCCATAAGGAACAACTAGGGAGTAAATCCTACGAAGTCCTTATGGGGAGGTGGCCAACTTCTTCAATCAAGATACTACAACAATAGATCTTCCGACTGGGTGTGTTGGCCACAACATCCATTTTACCGGTTATCGAGAGACCAATATTATAGTTCTTGGAAAATGCTCCAACCATCATATCTGTCTGAGATTCAGTTCTGGTTGGTGTCAGGATATTCCAGACTCATTGAGTCTAGAAAGAAAAATGAAAGTTTGCAACACAAATCGACGAGACGGCGTTGTGAGATTCTCGGGGAGTGAACTATGATAGCAAGCTCCAAAACATGAGCTAGTTCCGCTACGTACCTGTGAACACGTTGTCCCAGACAAGCATGAACACATAGTAGTCTTATAATAAAATACTACTGAGTTCAGACTGGGAATCATCATTGAAGATAACGAAGTTTTGTGCATGTCCGTCCGGGCCCTTCGGGATTAGCGCATGAACTTCTTTTCTTGAACAAATCGACCAATGGCTTGGTGTGCTAGGAAATACCAACGGGATGGGGGTAGCTAATCTCTCAAGCCATAGTATACTTCGACGTGCATGACTGACTTGGGATGATTCCCTAGGAAGCAAAACTAACTTTCTCGAATTCATGGCGGCAACTTGCACCTAATGCACCAACATATACCTCATGAACGGGACACGAAGGCAATGCTTACAAAGTTTCCAACACTAGCTTAATGTCCTACAAAATCATGGAGGAGATAAGGATGTTTGTTGATGGGCTCAACAATAATTCATCCAAGTTTCCATATAGATGGAATTCCATGACGATGTGAACAAAGTGATAGCATTGGTCAGACCAATAGATGTAACGGTGTATGCTCGAGGGATCAACCACGAGTAAAACCACATTACAAATATCGTTGCTTCTAATTTGATTTATCGATAGCCCACACTCAAATCAAAGTTTTTATATGACAATGGATCCAACAACTAATAACGAGGATCAACCGAGGATGATATCATCTTTCTTCAACAAACACACAAACACAAGGATAACCTTTTGGCAAAGAACTAAGTGGGGCAAGCTTTCATCTTCCAACTCTCCAAGTTGTCGTTTAGCTTTACCAACTAGCTCAGGGGTATGCAACATAGATTCTTGGAGAAGGGGAGGTTATATGAAACCAACTTGATCACGAGCTCAAAGCATTGGTCAGGGAACAACCTGGTGATACTTCCGGGAAGATAACCGGAAAATCACGAACCATCGATATGTTACTAAGCTCGAGAACAATCTTGCCTTTCAAGGCAAGACGATATGATCAAATGAGTGAGGACTTAACAAAATCCTAACTCATCAATCGAGGAGTGCACCAGGAAATAAGGACTAGGTAGCACGATCATTTTTAGAATGACGATTCCATATCCAACATACTAAGAATGAGATTATCGTCCATTAACTACCAGGCAATGGAGTTGCTGGGAGTATTGATTTCACACATCACGGTAAACTTGTCGGCATTCTGGTTCTGACAACACGGAGACCGAGGAATGAACGATAATGGCGAGAAGTATCACTGTATCAAGAGTTCATAGGAGGTGGTGCAATTCCCATGACATTCTTGACATAAAAGATGGTAACACTCTAAGGTAGTGCAGAGCAAAAGCTGGATTGGCATTTTGAACTGCAGAATACAACTGCTTTGACCCAATCCAGGATATGGATAAGGTACTGGAGCTTGTTTCTCCTAGTCATTCTGGAATAGAATGGCTTGACGGACCACAAGAGTAAAAGGCATCGATGAACACAAATGCACAACTACTCCTGACTATCAGCTGATAGACGGGGGTCATAATACAACTAAAAGGGGAAAACTCAAAGGAACATATAACTTTCTGAGTTGTGGATGCATAAATTAATATGTCGAACTAGTCCAACATATTTCTTCCGGATAACCCATGCAGAAAGGTACGACTGGCAGAGTCACAATATGAATGGGGTACTACTCAAGAGCACTCTGGTTGTGATCTTTTGGTTCAGAAGAAATTATGCCATGATGGTTCATGCTATTGGAATAACGATAACCACGGACCTTGAGGGCTATCACAAGGTTACTAATATCCTTAAGGAACGAGCAAACACTATCAACATGAAGTAAGTAGTGTGAATCTCGGGTTTAAGAACCCAGAAGTAGAATGCCTACTAACTAAACGGCATCTCGGGATGCTTTCGAGAATGATGGCCAGAATCATCACATTGGGAATATAGAGTATTGCTAGATTACTGGGTGATTCTCTAAGACACCTATGGTCATAGTAATAGCTCCAACCTATATGTCGAGGCAACGGAGTAACTCAACACACCGACTAGTGTGGTTAATCTGGCCTAAAAGGACATTAAGAGCAGGTAGGAATGATATGCAAGTGCATCAGATTGTTTAGAGACCTGGGATGACTCAGACAGCATAACGGCTGTAAATGCTCAAAAAGATATTGAGGTCCAAGCAAAAAGGGAGCATAACCACTTAACATCACAACAACAAGATTCAGAGACCAACTATCAACACACGGAGGTAGAAGAAACTGAACTGAGGGTTGAATCCACAATTAACATGATCCTGATAGACAGAAGAGGAAGCCTAGTTCCTTAATCCCCGTAGTAAAGAAGAGGACGACTCAGATCATAAGGTCATAAGGTAAAGGAGTAAAAGAGCATTAAGTTCACTTCCACAAACAATTCCCTAACGTAACTAAAGAATTTCTAGACACGACTTCGACCAATTTGGCTTACTAATCCTACAGGAAGTCAGGCTCTGATACCAAAGCTGTCAGGACCCCGATCCTATGTCACACGGGTCTAGCCTGTAACACATCATATCACTTTGCGGCCTCACGCACGGTATCCCCACGGGTGCCACCTTACCTGGCCAGGGACCGTTTGCGCATTTTGGCACACGTATATGATAGTGTCGCTAGCATCCATATGATAGAGAACCCGGGCCGACATGACTAGTTATAAACCAAAAGTGGCGCTAAACTACAGAGACGGGCATACATGACCCAGCAACGAACGTGTCGGTCATCAACGTATGAACCCAAGTCGTAGCAAGCTACAAGGACTTAAAGGAACAACGCATGACATTTCCCCTAAGGGACAGACACTGGAACGAAGAAGGACACATGCCGGCCAGCCTAAGTGTTCCGGAGCAGTAGCAAGCTACCAAGGCTCAGTGGAAGCACTAGGAGGCATTTCCCTGTAAGATAGGCTACCAAGGGTAAACAACTAGGTGTCGGATCCCACACATAGCAATACACATTACACGTACGCATAACATGCAAGTATGTGCTGTCCAACATGGCATCACAACATAACTCAACAACTCATATAGATAAAGGCCCAGAAGAGCCATCATAGCATTTATTACAACAGAGGTCACATGACCCAACATACAGAGCATACAGGCAACAGAAGCATAACATGTCTGAGTACAGACAACTACAAATGAAAAAGGTTGAGAAGCCTGACTATCTACAAGACCCTCCCAAGGGTACAAGATCGTAGCTGAGGTAACAAGCTCAACGTCGAAGTACACGCATAACCACTAGTGAGACTGAAGTCTCTCTGCAAAACATAAATTAAGCAAATGTGAGTACAAAGGTACTCAGCAAGACTTACATCAGAACTAGCTACATATGCATCAGTATCAACAAAGGGGTGGTGGAGTTTGACTGTAGCAAGCCAGCTTTGACTCGGTGGCTATCCTGAACTACGACTACAAGTAACTCTTTTGAGGTGGCGCCGACGAGTCCACATATTCACCAATCAATACACCACTATGGATCCGCTCCCGTCTCCCTACGAGAAGGCCATCCATAGCACTCATGCTTATCTTGCGCGTTTTAGAGTATCCACTTTCACTTGTCTATGAACTGTATAGGTAACCCAGAAGTCCATTTCCGCGGACACGGCTATTCGAATAGATCATATATAACCCTGCAGGGGTGTACTTCTTCACACACGCTCTCACCACTTATCGCCGTTTACACGACATGTACTCGGCAACCTTCAAGTGGAAGCCCAGCGAGGGTGTCGGCCAAGGTTGTTACAATCGCGATTCTGTTATATGATTCTACGACCTTACGATCAAAACTAACCCTTATGATTCTACGACTTTAGTTCATAGAATCTACATTTCTACGATCCTGATAGTGAAGATTCTACGATTTGCGATCCTACCATCGGGGCTCCAATCTGATTCAAAATCACGATTCTGACAACCTCGGTGTCGGCCACGACCTGACTAACCACACAAGTCCCTAGTCCAGGTTTATCGCCTATTTGGGTTCTATCCGTGGGGAGATCCGGCCGGGGTGTCGCTCACAGCCCCAAACGATCTGTACAGGGTTCCCGAGTCACCAAACGGGCAACCGGTACACCGTGCCACATACCTGCCGCGTCACAGCCCACCTCGAGGGTCAGCGCTGCGCACGACCTCCAGTAAACTACAAGCACTAGAAACTAGTTGCAACTCCTGGACAGAGGACAAGGGCAGTTAATAAGTCGAGAGGGTCCATTGGTTTCGGGCCCAATGTATGGTAGTAACTGGTCATGGATCACAAACACAGAACTGAGTTGCTGAGGACGGCTGCAATGAGACAACCCACCATGTACTCCTACATGGCCTCTCATCGCTACCTTTACCAAATCGTGTTCACACACAGTAGGACATGTTCATCACCATTCCAATTCATCCCCGATAAATCAGACCTGACACAACTCTAAGCAATAGCAGGCATAACCAGAAAGCATGAATGAGTAGGCACAACATGGCTCAATCAACTCCTACTCATGCTAGTGGGTTTCAACTATTTACTGTGGCTATGACAGGTCATGCAGAGGAAAAGGGGTTCAACTACCGCAGCAGGTAATAGTTGAAGCGTTGTTGTCCTAATGCAGTAAAGAGAGCAAGAGCGAGAGAGTGGGATTGTATCGGAATGCTCAATGGGGTTTTCCTTGCCTGGCACTTCTGAAGATATCATTGGGTCTTCATCGATGTCATCGATCACATCGTCGGAACCACGTCTATCGGGAGGGGACAAAAACCGGCAACAGAGAAAGAAACACAATCAATGCAATGCACAATATGATGCATGACCATGACATGGCATTATGCTGTGATTTGAGCTAATGCAACTAGCAGTGATTTAAATGAAGTTGATTTGAACCAAAGGTTCAAATTCAAACTCCATATGTGATTATTCAAATGCCATTTAATTGATTTGACCTGATTAGCAGGTTTAACTTGTTCAAACATGCATGAAAATGCCATAAACAGATTCCTTGAATTTTTCTGATCATTTTTCATATATAAATTTCTGTGATTTTTAGAAGTATTGGCTATTTCCTGAAAATAAATAAATCATTTCTGATTTAGTTAAAATCCCAGAAAAGCATTTATGACATCAGTACTGTGTCACTCTGACATCACCTAGTCAACAGGGTCGGCCAGGGTCAAACCTGACGTGTGGGGTCCACACGTCAGTGGCTCTGCTAATTAACATGGTTAATTAGCACTAACTAAATCCTAAACTATAATTAGACAGGGCAAGGCCCACATGTCAGTGACTAACTAACTAACCAAACAATTAGTACTTATATAGGTTAATTAACACGGCAGGCCCCACTTGTCAGCGAGTCAGTGGTTGACTAAGGCCGTGGGACCCATACGTCAGTGACCCAGGGTGGTCGACCCACCGGTCAAACAGGTCAAAAACGCCGGCGGCGACAGACGCGGCGGAGGGCTCGGGTTTCGTCACACGGTGACCAAATCGACCGCCGTTTGGTCCTACGCGTAGCTGGGGCTCGCGCGCAGCTGGTAGGGCAAGCGGGAGGAGCTGGGGTGGCCGGAGCTCGCCAGAATCAAGCTCGCGGCGGCGGTCGGCGCACGGTGGGTTGCGGGTTTGGGGTTGTGGTGCGCTAGGGGAGGAGATGGTGTGTGCGTTCGGAACGGCGGGGATCGAAGCTAGCAGCCATATCTATTGACGGAGAGAAAGGAAAGGGGGCGCAGGAGCTCACAGAGAAAACGATGAGGTGGTCAGCGAGCTCGGGGACGTCCTCGTTGCTACGAATCGAGCAGCGGCGATCGCCGGCCGTGGCGATGAAGACGGCGGTGATGGCGTGGCTTCGGGGCACCCGGCGTCGCCTGCGTCGGCGTAGAGCTTCACGGATCCGAGGCGAAGCTTTTGGGCTAGCTGGATGGGCGCGGGGATGCTGGTGGCCGCGGTGGTGTTCATCGGCGCACTCTGCCTCGTTCGGGCGGCCGCAAGGGGGAGAGCAGAGGAGAGGGAAGAGGCACGGGGGGAGTGGGAGAGAGGACGGGGGCTGCGTGGCGACTCATGGAGCATCCAGGCGTCGAGGAGAAGCGGCAAGCAGGAGGTGGCCGGGGCGCGTGGCCGCGCGCACGGGGCACACGCCCGGCGTCCTTCTGTCACGAGGAAGACGACAGGGGAGGGACCAGGTGGGCTGGGCCAATGAGCTGGGCCGGCTATAGGTAGGTGGGCCAGGTAACTCTTCTCTCTCTCTCTTTCTAATTCTTGTTTCTGTTTTCTGTTTTCTTTTCTTTGTTTATTTCGTTTGCCACTGTTTTCAACTAGCAAAGTGGCCCGCTCGATGCGCGGGCTAGAATATTATAAAGTATAATAATGAGGACATATTATTTGATTTTTCTATGCAAAAACTGAACCGAATGTGATGGTATTTAAAAATATAAGATTTCATGAATACCATCTTCCAATGTTGGACGGAGATTAATCCTTTTCTCCAATCAACACTCATAAAGTATCTTTTGGCATGTCTTTTGACTTTTGACTTTCTAATAAAGATATGAGAGATAGTAATTTGTGAAAATGGCTATTTCCTTCAGTAGCCCAAAATGTTGAACTAATATGTCCATGACATTTTCTGTTCCCCTTAATAAAATATAACTATTGAACGTTGACCATAATAGTTCAAATCATTTATGCCACCATTTAAAAAAAAGTACTCCTATTGGTCTGTAAAAAGAAGACCATATTATTTTTGTGAAGAGCACGAACGTTGGTGCTTGATATTAGATTATTGGTCCACCTAATTATTATTATGAATATTTATTAGGTATTTACTTTTGATTATTTGCAATTGTAATTATGTGTTTCTTAATAACTTTTTAAAATTTGTAAGTATATTCTTTAGATGCATCTGCACGCGTCAGAGATTCAAAAGTGCTCCTAGATGAAGATGGTGATGAGTAGGAAGAAGAAAATGAGTAGGCCATACTAGGATGTGCTTTGCGAGTTATTTGCATGGTTCTACACTTCATATTTTCCGAATACAGGGCACTACTACGTGCATACTAAATTTCATCAGTTTATATTTTGATACATATTAATGATATTCTTTATAAAATTTCTCTATAGTATAATGCTCAATCAAATCAACACCAACAATTTGTTTTTGCTTTATTGCTGTAAAAGATCTAAGATGGAGAACATATAATGTACTTTCTTGATAGATCAAAGAAAACATTAATTACCATAAGATGTTTGAGACTGAGTATTCATAATAAGTAATATTTTCATTATATTTGCCACATACGAGGGTGCCCTATTTTAACAGTAATTGCATAGCTACCACCTACTTTGATCTATGCTCACTCACTATTTAATTCACATACAAATTACATGCATCAAAAACACATGATTGATCTGTTCCGAGTAAATGTGGAGAGACAGAATGAATTTTAGGGTGCTATTTTATATTTAAATATTAATAATAAAGTCTTTATGGTATGTTTTCTTGAATGGCCATCGTCCTTGAGAGGGGCATTTTGGCACCGAGGAGCATATGCTCTTTGTTTTTAAAATGTGTTTTAAACGTATTTTGAGGTGTCATAAAATTCAGACAAAATGGTCCGCGCGTACATCTCGATATTATACGTATTGATGAAGTCGTTTCACGAAAAACCGACAATTTTTGTGTCGTGTGTGGAAAAGACAAAATTCAGTATTAAAAAGGGTTTTTCACAAGACATTTCTTTGTCTTTTTTACACAAGCCACAGGAAGTGCCAGTTTTCCACAAAACTTGGCGTGCGCATATAGAATATCGAGATGTACGTGTTAATTTTCGTTTGGATTTTTTTGACATTGTGACAACCAATGCATTTTTTTACCAATATGATGGTCTCTCGCTAGCTTCCTTATCTAAGAATATTGATAAGTTCACTGCAAACGATAAGAATATTGGTCTGTTCACCACAACAATTAGAGTACTATTTTTACTTTAACGAAACAAATAAGGAGAAATAAATGGTGCCATTTCACTCACCAACATCATCAGGCGTAGTCCCATAACAGATCTGAACACTGCATGAGCGATTCACATTCTATATTTTCAAAATCGTATAACAAAACAACAATATTCAATGGCTAAACATCATAATACAGAAATGGCTCTTAAACATGGACATTATCAAA
>LR738713.1:640174381-640263789 GCA_902687465.1 Secale cereale | reverse complement strand
GGGGTCATGGGGTCTATACTGTTCAGCTATTTACTGCCACCAAATCAAGCAATGGAGTCCCTCCTCTAAATATCTCAAATATTTGAATATACGTAGACAATTCTTCCTATTATTATTTTCTATGTATAATCATAGATCTGTAATTAGCAAAATATCATAAGAGCTATGTGCCTATGCCATAAATACCAGACCGTAAAGATCAAGAAAAAATAAAGAACATAAGCGACACGCTCCCGTAGCAAAATATCTCAGCTCCTCGTTCTCGCATCTGTGATTAGAGAAATCAAGCCGGCCGGTGAGTTGATGTTGCTAGTTTGCTAAGCTAGCTAGACACTGAATACATCCACCTGATTGCCTACTTGGTTGTGTACGTGAGTTGTCGCTGTATATACATCCTGCGTACGCGCTCGATCGGCTGGAAGGGATTGGCCATAATTAGCTTGCACGTGCACCTCATCGGAAACTACTAAACGGCCGCATCATGAAGGTCGAAACCCATACCAACAAAGGAGTTCAAGCAATGGAGTCCCTCCTCTAAATATCACAAATATTTGAATATACCAAGACAATGCATCCTATTATTTTTCTATGTATAATCGTAGAAATGTAGAATATCATAAGAGCCTATGTGCCTATGTCATACTACCAGACCGTGAAGATCAATATATAAAAGAACAGGAGCGACACGCTCCGTTCAATATCTGAACGTGTCGTTCTTGTGTGTGTGATTAGAGAAATCAAGCCGGCGGGCGACTTGATGTTGCTAGTGTTCTAAAGCTAGCTAGATACAAAATCCATCCACCGGCTTGCCTACTTGGTTGTGTACGTGAGATCTCGCCGTATACGTCCTGTGTCGGTGTACTAAAGTAGGGATACCTTAGTATCCCGACTAGTGCACGGGCAGTAGCAGCGTCCCGTGGCAGGGTTTGCCACGCGCTCGCCAAGGCCCACTTTGGTTCCTTTGCAGCCATTCAAGAACAAAGCATTCAGGTCAAAGAAACAAGGCCCCGGCAAGAGGAGCTTGCTGGGAAGGCCGCTCCAGGCTCAAAACCACCCCTTTAGCACAAGACCCTGGCAAGAGGAGCTTGCCAGGAAGGCCAAGGCATGGCATTTCAGGAGACTTGCCGTGGCGCATCGCGCGCCCCGGCAAGGCCGGGAGAGCGACAAGCTTCCGGGCGCGGCAAGGTAGCGACCGCGGCAAGGCGCTTGCCGCGGCAAGCTTCCACTGTGTGCCCGCGCTCCAGCTCATCCGGCCACGCGTCGCCCTGGGGCCCGTTCAGGGGCACGTGGCGGAAGGTTGTGCAGCCTGGGGTACATGGTGGCAAGCCACGATGACTAGGCTACCGTCGTGGCGAACGGAGACGCCCGGACGGATGCTTTTTGCACTGTTTGGGGCGACGGGACGGATATTCAATGCCCTTGTCCCCCATCGTCAGGGTTAGGTACAGAGCACTTTACATACACTGTTACAACTACCATCATTTTTACGTTTTTACCCTCACCTACGTTGCCACCTGTCGGTGACCCCTTGGACCTATAAAAGGAGGCCCATGCACAACGTAGGGGAGGTTCCGACCTTCGATCACTCTCACGCTCGGTGTAGCTAACAACCAGCACTGTAGCTCTTCTTGCTCCCGAGCCAAGAACACTATACAAACCAAAGCAGGAATAGGGTTTTACACATCTGTGCGGCCCGAACCTGGGTAAACTGCTCGCGTGCTCGCCTCGATCCGCTCTTCGTGCACCCTCCGCTCCCTTGCCGTACCGAGAAGGGGCTCCGGTCCCATAGGTGTTCGTGGGCGATCAGTTTCCCCGACATCTTTGGCGCGCCAGGTAGGGGGCGTCGAGGTTGTGCGAACCTGATCCGGCGTTCACGCGGGCGCAACCTTCAGCAACTTCATCAATTTTGTTAACTTCATCGACATGCCGCCGAAGAAGAAAGCTTCGGAGGTAGGAGGCCCGTCCGCGTCGATCCCGCCACCACCAGAACCAATGCCCGTCCACGGAAGGACAGACGCCGGCGAGGAAACTCACGGCGCCGCCAAGTCCAAGGACAAGGCGGACGACCGAGCGCACTCCAAGACCTCGGCGTCCGTGCACGCACCGCGCCCCTCTCAGGAGGTGCCGGAACGGCAGCGACGTGGTACGCAGGGTACCATCCGCTTGCTGAGCCAAGGACAAGTTGGCGGGTCGTGGGACGCTCAAGGCCAACGTGGTGGCACGAGCAAGGCGCGGTCGCCGGGGCGAGAACCTGCTCCTTCTAACGCGGTTAGAAGTCCGAGCATATCTCGCTCCTCGCACCGCTCGCCACCGCTCCCCTCCACTCCAGTAGAAGCTCTAGCCCGAGCTCAGCTGCTCCTCGACTTCCCTCCAGCGGCAGACAAGGCCAAAGACTGGAGGGCTACCATCCAAAGCCTCATCGCCTTTGCCAACAACGACACGCCGCAGCAGCCGGCGATGTCACGGCCGCGGGAAGTCAGCCAGGCGCGGGCTGATGGAGACAAGACCGCCGGGGGTGCAACTACTGTGCACTCCCCGCCGCGAAGGCCGAAATCGCCGACTCCCCGGATCAACATCGACGACGACTCCACGGCGTCGTCGGATCCGCGAGCTCGCCGCGATCAATGCCAAGTCCTCGACGACAGATGACAAGAAGACGCTCGAACTCGCATCGAGCATCGAAGGGAAGCACGGCGACAGTCCGACCAGCGCGCTGGGACCGCTGTCAACATGCACGCGCCCGAAGAACCGGGCGACTTGCCGTACGCGGCAGGATGCCCTGCGTTCACCAGAGAGCTGCGGCAAGTCCAGTGGCCCAGCATGAAGAACTTCAAGCCCGACGTACCCGAGAAGTACGACGACAAGACCCATCCCTCAGAGTTCCGCAGCATCTACACCATTGCGGTGCAGGCTGCCGGGGAACGAGACGAGAAGATACTGGCAAACTACTTCCCGCTCATGCTTAAGCCAAACGTCAGATCTTGGCTTATGCACTTGCCCGGAAACTCCATCTCTTCTTGGGCCGACCTGTGCCACCAGTTTGTCGGCGCCTTCACGGGCGGCCACAAGCCCCATGGCCAGGAAAGCGATCTTCATATACTTGCCTAGAAGGAAGGGGAGTCCCTGCGAAAGTACATCCAGAGATTCAGCCGCATCCAGCACAACATCCCGGACGTCCACCCTGCCGCGGTTATTAGCGCGTTCCAACAGAACGTGCGTAACCGCAGGATGAGGGAGGAAATGGCGATGTGCAAGATCCGAGACGTCAGCGAGCTTTATGACCTGGCTGACAAGTGTGCGCACGCTGAAGAGGGGAGGAGACTCCCCGGAGAGGATGCTGGAGCAGGAGGAACTGATAGTGAGGATGCCGCCCCGGCAAGGAAAAACCGGCGGCGGAACAATAAGAAGAAGAAGAACGGAAGTACTAGCCGTCGAGCAGTCAGACAAGGAGGCAGGCGCCAAGAAAGCTCAGGCTAGTAGCTCCGGCAAGGAAGCTGCCACTGTAGCAGCCGCCGACAAGCAGGACGGCTCCGACAAGCAGTACGGCAAGATCCACCGCACCAAGGGCCACGATCTCCAGAACTGCAAAAGGGTCGAGTACCTCGTTGAACAGCAGAAGGCTGAGTACGAGCGGCGCGACAAAGAGAAGGCCCAGGGAGGTGGATGAGAGTCCGGCAAGAAGCGGCCATTCAATGGCCGGGGAGGACGCCGCGGCAAGGCCAAGCAGCGACAAGGAGATAGACCTCCTCGCGGCCGCGACAAGGACGAAGACGAAGACGACGACGAGGACATGGACGACGGAGACAATAGCGAGCAGGAGTTCCAGAAGGCCACAGAAGTTCTGTGCGTTGATGGAGGTGCCTCTCTGCATACTTCCCACCGCCAACTCAAGCAATGGGTGCGGGAAGTTAATGCAGCAGAGCCACCCGTCGAGTCGCGCAAGCTCCTGAAATGGTCTAGCACGCCCATCATCTTCGACATTGAGGATCACCGTGACCGCACAACTGCGGTCGGGTGCTTGACGATGTTGGTTTCGCCAACCATCCGCAACCTCAAGGTCACCAAGATGCTGGTTGATGGTGGGGCCGGCCTGAACCTGATCTCCTCTGCTATAGTCCGAAAGCTACAGATCCCCGACGACAAGCTCGAGGAAACCGTAACTTTCCAAGGAATTAACCCGGGAAGGAGCAAGCCGAAGGGGAAGATCACGCTGCCAGTAACCTTTGGCGGAGAGCTGAATTTCAGAACTGAGAGGATCACCTTTGACGTTGCCGATATCCCATTGCCATACAATGGGAAACTTGGCCGTCGGGCGCTCGCCAAGTTCATGGCAGCCTCTCACTATGCCTACAACATGCTCAAGATGCCAGGGCCGATAAGCGTCATCTCTATCCCCGGCAACAAGAAGGACGCGCTTATCTGCGCCGACAAGATCTACCGGGACGCAGTAGCTGCAACGGATAGCAAAACACTTGCCGCTGAAGCTCCCGGGAGGAAAAACAAGACCAAGTCCGGCAAGAGCTCTGGGTCCCACTCCGGCAAACGCACCTCTTCGGAGTGCTGCGCTGCCGTCGAGGACGCACCATCGAGCTCCACCGGCAAGTGCAAGAAGGGAATGGCAGCTCCACCTGCAACCAAGAAGGTGTCCGCCAAGGAGGACGGCACTGGTGATACTTTCACCATCAGTGCCACGCTCGATCCTAAATAGGAAAGCGCGCTCGTTGCTTTCCTGCGGGCGAATGTCGACGTGTTTGCATGGGAACCGTCTGACATCCCCGGCGTTCCCAGGAAAGTAATTGAGCACAAGCTTGCCGTTTGTCCTCACGCGCGGCCCGTCAAGCAGAAGGTTAGGAAGCAAGCGGTGGAGCGCCAAGAGTTTATCGC
This sequence comes from Secale cereale, assembly GCA_902687465.1. Classification (NCBI taxonomy): domain Eukaryota; kingdom Viridiplantae; phylum Streptophyta; class Magnoliopsida; order Poales; family Poaceae; genus Secale; species Secale cereale. The sequence continues at coordinate 640,258,905 of LR738713.1, read as the reverse complement.
TGAAGAAATCAAGAAGCTGGAAGCGGCAGGCCTTGATAGAGGTGTACTTCATCCCACGTGGCTGGCCAACCCTGTTGTCGTACGCAAAGCAAATGGGAAGTGGAGGCTTTGTATAGACTTCACTGATGTGAATAAAGCTTGTCCCAAGGATCCATTTCCCTTGCCGCGCATCGACCAGATCGTTGACTCCACGGCTGGATGTGAGTTGCTTTCATTCCTTGATGCATACTCCGGATACCACCAGATATTCATGGCTGAAGAGGATGAAGAGAAGACAACATTCATTACTCCATGTGGCACTTACTGTTTCATACGCATGCCCTTTGGATTGAAGAATGCGGGTTCAACATTTGCAAGGGTAGTCCACACTGCTTTTGAGCCACAGATACACATGAATGTAGAAGCTTACATGGATGATATAGTGGTCAAGAGCAAGGAGAAGGATACCCTGATTCAAGACCTAGATGAAACTTTTGCGAATCTGCGCAAGATACAACTCAAGCTTAATCCCGAGAAGTGTGTATTCGGAGTCCCCTCCGGCAAGCTTCTCGGGTTCTTTGTGTCCCAGAGGGGGATTGAAGCCAATCCCGACTAGATCAAAGCCATCGAGTAGATCGAAGCTCTGAAGCGTGTCAAGGATGTACGAAGGCTTGCCGGCTGCGTGGCTGCTCTCAGCAGGTTCATTTCTAAGTCTGCAGAACGCGCCCTTCCATTTTTCAAAATCTTGAAAAAGGCAGGTTCAATGAAATGGACTCCGGAAGCGGAGGCAGCGCTGCAGGACTTGAAAGGGTACCTGTCCTCCACTCCGATACTTGTCGCACCTAAGCCGCAAGAGAAGTTGCTGCTGTACTTAGCAGCAACCAATCAAGTGGTTAGTGATGCGTTAGTAGCGGAAAGGGAGGCACATGAGGAGCCCACAGCCCCGGCAAGCGCATCCAGCGACAAGCAGGGGGCTTCCCCGACAAGCTCTGGCCCCGACAAGGATGAGTTTGCGCAGATGCAAGAAGAAGTGCGAAAGAAGATGGTGCAGCGCCCAGTTTATTTTGTCAGTTCCCTCTTGCAGGGGGCTAGGTCAAGATACTCTGGGGTGCAGAAGCTGCTTTTCGGCCTCCTCATGGCCTCGAGAAAGCTGCGCCACTACTTCCAAGCACATGAGATAACAGTGGTCACTCGCTTTCCGCTGAAGAGGATATTGCAAAATCTAGAAGCAACAGGCAGGATTGTCGAGTGGGCACTGGAGTTGTCAAGCTTTGGCCTTAAGTTTGAAAGTACTTCCACTATCCAGAGCAGAGCATTGGCAGAGTTCATAGCAGAATGGACACCAACGCCAGATGAAGAGATTCCAGAGACAAGCATCCCCGTCAAAGAAGCAAGCAAAGAATGGATGATGTACTTCGATGGTGCCTTCTCGCTGCAAGGCGCCGGCGCTGGCGTGCTGCTTGTCGCGCCCACCGGCGAGCACCTCAAGTACATTGTCCAAATGCACTTTCCCAAGGAGCAAGCGACGAACAATACTGCAGAGTATGAAGGTTTGCTTGCCGGTCTCAGAATCGCAGCAGAACTTGGGATCAAGAAGCTGATCGTGCAGGGAGATTCGCAGTTGGTTGTCCGACAAGTGAACAAGAGCTACCAGAGTCCATTGATGGAAGCTTACATCGACGAAGTGAGAAAGCTTGAAGAGCACTTTGAAGCCATACAGATGGAGCACGTTCCAAGAGCTCAAAATGACGTCGCAGACGACCTGTCAAAGTGTGCTGTACTGAAACTACCTGTGGAACCAGGGATCTTCGTGCTCAAGATAACTCAACCATCCGTTACACCATCAGTTGGGCAAAGCAAGAAGAGAAAGATGGTCTCTGGTGACTACATGCCGGCGGATCTTCCTGAAGTCGCCGCCAAGGTCCCCAAGATCAACTACCGAGTTGCTGAGGAACAGTCTTCTCCTGCGGACCCTAAGGTTCGTACAGTTGAAGCAGGCGTTCCTGACAAGTCTTGCCCCGGCAAGCTTGCCGGGGAACGTCCAGCTCCGGCCGAACCACAGGTTCTTGCCGTAGAAGCTGACGTTCCCGCAGCAGCACTGATACCTTTAGTCCTTGTTGTTGAGCCTCAAGCTCCAGCCTGGGCGCAGCAAATTGTCCATTTTCTTCAAACTAGAGAACTTCCCGAAGAGCCAGAAGAAGCGGAAAGAATAACCCGGCAGTCGAGTATGTAGCAGTTCGTCGACAATGAACTGTACAGAAGAAGACTCAATGGTGTCAGATTGAAGTGCATCCCCCGGGAAGATGGGCAAAAGCTGTTGACAGAGATACATGGAGGCATATGTGGCCACCACATTGGCGCAAGAGCACTTGCCGGGAAGGCGTTCTGGCAAGGTTTCTTTTGGCCAGAAGCCCTCCAAGATGCAACTGCACAAGTAACCAAGTGTGAAGCGTGCCAGTTCCATGCCAAGCAAATACATCAGCCAGCTCAAGCTCTCCAGACGATCCCTTTGTCCTGGCCATTTTCGGTCTGGGGGCTCGACATCCTCGGCCCCTTTCCCCGCGCAGCCGGGGGCTTTGAGTACTTATACGTCGCCATCGACAAGTTCACAAAGTGGCCGGAAGTGGAACCAGTGAGAAAAGTGACCGCACAGTTAGCAGTCAAGTTCTTCAGGTCAATTGTTTGCCGTTTCGGAATCCCTAACAGGATCATCACCGACAACGGCACACAGTTCACAAGTCGCACCTTCATGCAGTACGTCCAAGACCTTGGCGCCAAGGTCTGCTTCGCTTCTGTTGCTCACCCGAGGGGCAATGGTCAAGCGGAAAGGGCAAACGCTGAAGTGCTGCGCGGACTCAAGACAAGAAGTTTCGACAGGCTACACAAGTGCGGAAGAAACAGGATTGAGGAGTTGCCGACGGCTCTTTGGTCAATCAGGACGACACCAAATCGAGCCACCGGGCAGACACCCTTTGCTCTTGTCTATGGAGCAGAGGCAGTTCTCCCCACGGAACTCGTATACGGGTCGCCTCGAGTGCTCGCTTACGATGAGCTCGAGAAAGAGCAGCTGCGACAAGACGATGTAGTGCTCCTCGAGGAGGACCGTCTTCAGGCTGCTGTACGAGCCGCTCGATACCAGCAAGCTTTGTGCCGCTACCATAGCCGCAAAGTTAGAGCCAGAAGTCTCGAGGAAGGCGACCTTGTTCTTCGGCGCGTTCAGTCCGCCAAGAACTCCAACAAGTTGACGCCAAAGTGGGAAGGCCCTTATCGGGTGAGACAAGTCCCAAGGCCCGGCGCTGTCCGCCTTGAGACCGAAGAAGGCTTACCGGTGAGCAACTCCTGGAACATTGAGCATCTTCGCAAGTTTCACCCATAAAGCGCGGTTGCCGCGATCCGCTCCGGCAACCACCTTTCGTACAAGTTTTGCCGCTGTTGCATGTAAACCTTTGTACAAAGCCGGGCACAGACCTCGTGCATCAGTAAAACTTTTGTGCCTTGCACGACTTGTCGTTTCATGCCTTTTCGTTTTTCTTGCATGTATTATCTGACACTTTGTGCAGCACACACCCCCGGTAAGCAACAACGAGCCGCAAAGCTCCATGCCTATGTTTCCTCCCTTTTTTCGTTTCTCTCAAACAGAAGAAGTTTCCCTCACGCACAAGTTTGTCGGGGGGGAAGGAGACAGTGGTATAGACCAAGTGCCGTTCAAGAAAGGAAAGCCTCGCCTTGCCGGGAAGCAAACAACACACAAAAGCTAAGTTGCCAAAGTTTGAGCATTAAGACTTTTAAATTTTTTGAAGTTATCTCCCTTGAACGACCACACTTTGTATGGAAATCCTGTGCGCGGAGGAACCTACCCGTGGCTAGCCGCGCCCTTACTTTGTTTCGAGCACGCTCAACGGCTTAAGTGTGCTGCGACAAGTGTCGCGCCCTTACTTCGTTTTCGAGTTCGCTCAACAACCTAAGTGTGCTGCGACTAGCTGCGGCAAGGTTTCTTGCCGGTAGAGGCGTTGCCAGCAGGCTGCTGAAGTCCCGCACTCAGCGCTCGCGGCAAGGGTCCCTTTGCCGGCAAGTTCCCCAAAAGCGTAGGGTAAAATCATACAAAGTAAAGAAGTCGAACAAAGGAAATAACACTGCATTAACTTCCCAAAATAAAGTTATATTACAAGATGACTTGTCGCTGTTCTAACAAACTACTGTCCATAACGTGATTGGCAGCGACAAGGGAAGCAGAAAGGAAGCAGCCTAGTCTGCACGGTCACCATCAACTCTCTTGATCTTGCCCACCTTGGCCACGATGGGGGCGACAAGGGCCTTCAGCGCCTCCTGGTCGGCGTCGGGCGGCATGGTCCTGAGGACGTTCTCAAGGTTGAGCCCGGGGTTGCAGTAGACTATCTTCGTCAGCACTCTCTCCACAACTCCCGTGCAAAGCCTGTACGCCTCGTTCGCCAGCTGCGTGGGGATCCTCTCCCGGAGCTGCTCAAGGGTCGGCGCCACTCCCCTGAAGAATAAGCTCAGCTTGGCGCTGTGAGGGAGGTTCGCGTCGGGGGAGTACCCGAGGTGCTCCGTCCCCAGCCCCGCCATCTCCCTGTCGATGTCAGCGGCGGTGGCGACAAGCTCCTCGGTCCACTGCTCCACCGTCTGCCTGAAGTTGTTTTGCGTGAGGGCGGCGCTGTCCAACAGTGCCCTCTCAGCCCGGAGGTCCTCCTTCAGCTTCGTCTCCCGGTTCCTGGCGCTGTCAAGTGATGCAGTGAGGGTGGACAGCTTCAACTCCAAATCCGCAACAGAATCCTTGGCGATGGCGAGCTCCTTGCCCTTGTCGGAGAGACGGACCTGCAGCTCTGAGTGGCTGTGGGCGTCTTTCTCCCTCTCCAATGTGAGCGTGGCAACTTTCTCCTCGCTCGTCCTCAAGTTGATCTCCAATTGTGCCACCCTCACTTCCAAGTCTCTCTTGGCGGTCTCTGCACCTGCAGCGGCGTCCCTCGCCTCCTGCAGAGCCCCGCCAAGGGACTGCTCGCGCGCGGTAAGGTCGTCCTCGTGGCTGTCGAGGTCGACCTTCCGCTGCGTCAGTTCTCCTTCCCGCCGAGACAGCTCTTCGGCGGCGAGCCGTTGCTGCTCTTCCGCTCCGGCCTTCTCGAGCAAGAACGCCTGATGCGCCTCGGCGAGCTCCTCCCGCTCCTCCGCCAAGGACCGGAGGGCCGCCTGGTTGGCGGCCCGGAGCTCTTTGGCGCGCTTCTCCAAGTCGACGCTCGCCTTGGCGGCCAGAGCCTCTCGTGACTCCAGCTTAGCCTGCCTGGCGCGATACAGGGCTAGGAGCCTCCGCAGGAGCTGCTCCTCCTCGGGCTCGCTACTACTGCCGGGCGCGTCGACGAACTTCAGCCCGGCGGAGGCGAGGACTTCCCCATCGAAGACCTCTCCCTCTGCGGGCGCCCTTGACGAAGATGCCCACGGGAGCTGGATGAAGATCCCGTTTCCGGCCTCCAAGTAGGCGCCAGTCCCAGCCGCGGCAGCGGCAGGGTCGGCGGTCGGCGCAGCGTCAAACGCTCCTGCAGCCTCGGGGCCGTCAGTGCGACCGCCGGCCCCCTCTTCAGCTGCCGCGTCGGCGGCCCTGGCTGCCTCTTCGTTGGCAGGCTCGTCTGCACCAACCGCCTCTTCGGTGGCAGCGGCATCACCGGCGTTGCCGCGCGCGGCTTCCTCGGTGGCGGCCTCCGTCTCCATAGGCTCTGGGACGAACGAGTCTGAAGGCAAGAAAAAGGAAGGAGAATGGTCAAGCAAATATCCAAAAAGAAAATTTCAAGAGAGGAAAAGTTCAAGGGATACCTGCGCGGGCCTCTTCATCGACGGGGTTCCTTGCTGGGGAGTTCTCCCTCGGCGGCGTGGTGGTGGCCCCCGCTGGCGGAGGGCCGCTGGCGCCTTCCCTTGGCGGGGTGCCCACCCTTGGCGGGTTGGCGGAGTACCCGTCCTTGGCGGAGTATTCTCCCTCGCCGGGGAGCTCCTCCTTGGCGGGGAGATTGAGACGCGCCGCTCGTCGGAAGCAGTCTCTTGCCGCTCTTGAGGCTGCGGCTCCGCTTCTGTGCAAGCCAACAAACAAGCAAAACGTTAATAAAGATAAGAAGCCCACGCGCGCCCGACAAGTAAAGAGCGAACAGAAAACTTACGCTGGGGGCTGCTCTCCGAGGCAGCTGGCTGATCCGGCAAGCCTGTCGCGGGCGCATCCCCTGCTGCTGCGACGGGCTCGTCCTCAAGGTCGACCACCGGGATCTTGGCCCTCTTCGCCACCCTTTGGGCCAGGGTCCTGGAAGACAGACATCAAACAGAATCAGAAAAAGAAGATTCAAAACCACAGCAAATTGAAGAAAACAAGAGTTGCTTTACTTACTCTTCATCCTCCTCGTCGGAACTGAGAACGGAGAAGTAGAAATCTGCCTCGTGCGCCCCGGCGCGAGGAGCTGGAGGAGTAGGCTCCCTCGGGCGCTTGGCGGGCGCTGGAACAGTGCTCTGCGAAGACCCCGCTCTGGTCGTCGCCGAGGCCCGAGGGGCGGAAGGAGTGGTGGAGCCATTGCGGGAAGACCCTCCTCCACCCGCTGCGGACGCGCGGGGCGCTCCCTTGGCGGCCTTGCCCGTCGCGGTGGCGCGCGTCGAGCGACGCTGCGGCTGCGGGCCCGCCGGACGCTCCGCCACGACTGCAGCTTTGCGGGGGCGCCTCCTCGCTGGAGCTGGAGGACTTGCCGGTGGCGGTTAACTTCCCGAGGATGAAGAAGAGTCAAGGTTCAGAGACCCGCCCGAGTCTTCGGCAGAATCGCTCGATTCAGTGCCCTGCTCGGCGGGCTCGCTCGACTCTGTGCCTTGCCCGGCAGGCTTTAACAGTTTGAGGATCTCTTGCTCCTAGGCCCGGCTTACTGCCTCCGCTGCATCTGCCTCCTCCAAGGTATACCCAAACACGCCCGCGGCCTCGGCTGCGGCTGCCTCCTCCAACCTGGTGGCGATATACGCCATCTCCCGGTCGGTGGTGTCGCGGGTGAGGCCCTTCTTCTCGTCGGGATCGATGGGCAGCTCCACCAAGTTATCGAAGAATATTTGCACGGCTTCGTCAGAGGGCGCCAGCCAAGTGGGGTCAATCCCATGGGAGTCGCACCACGGCATCGCCGCGCGGATAGCGCTGAGCGACGAGTTATTGCATAGTGGGACTACGCCCCGCGGCAATGCAAACCACTTCGGGTGCTTGGCGTCGTGCTTGAAAAGCTCACGGAGCATCCCGTTGAGCTCCAGGACAGTGAAATTATAGTTAAGGCCTGGGCGCAGCCTCATATAGTCTGCCGCATTACCAATATCCCAAGCAGGCCTCTTCCTCTCCTGCAAGGGGGCGATGCGGCGGCGAAGGAAATCTGCCCCGACAGCCCCTATGGTGAGCTTGCCTTGCCGGAGGCAAAGGATCCTAGTGATGGCTATCTTCAACTTGTCGTCCTCAGGAGCCAGGTCACTCCAGTCGTTGCCGCGCACTATTGCAGCTCGGCGCGGGGAAGTGAACTGCTCCGGGGCGTCCTCCATGGTCCAGCACCAGTTAGCCCTCCACTCCTCCCACTTGCCGCGGACCAGTCAAGTATGCCTCTTTCTTATGGAGCCTAAATATCCAAGAAATCCCGCCGGACAGAGGAGACCCAGACTCTACTCGAGGTGTAAAATAATGGCGGAAGAGGGCTACGTTGGGATACACCCCGACAAAGTTCTCGCACAGATGTGCGAAAGCGGCCATGGTCAAGAAGGCGTTTGGGGTGAAATCAAGAAGATGAAACCCGTAGGTGTTCATGACATCGCAGAAGAATTCGAAGTATGGAGGGCAGAGTCCGCAATGGAAGAACAGAGCGAAATAGGCGTACCCTCCCGGAAACATGTCGCAGGCCTCGGCGGGGAGTACCCTGGTGCGCGGGTGCGCCTTTGTCTCCCTCGACCAGAAGAGGTAGAAGGAGTCCTTCAGCTCCCTCGCGCCGAGCCGCGGCGGGAAGACCACCATCTTCTTCCGCATTGCTCCTAGTTTCTGCGCCCGGTCGGTCTTCGCGGCTTTCGCCTTGTCGCCCTTCGGGGCCATGGCGGGGACAGCGGGGGAAGTCGACGGCGCTGGAGAGACTAGCGGCGGCGGAAGAAGGGCGGAGCGCTGCTCTCTTTCGACCTTCGGGGAGGAGGAGAGCGGCGGGGGTTTCTGGAGGTTGAAGAAGCAATGAGCGAATGGGAGGAACTGCCCCTGTTTCCCCTGCTTTTAAGAGGGAGAGGGGGACATTCCGCATTTTCCCCATTAAATAAACAGGCCACGATCTCTCCCACGATGCCACAATCGACGCGTGCCGTTAGGGAGGAATGCGGCGGATACGGAGTGGGATGCGGCGCGCCGTGGGCCGCGTGTGCCCGTGCACAGTTTTGGGCCTGGCCCAACAGCGTTCGGCACCGTGTGTGGCCCAGGCCCGGGGGCTCCTGTCGGTGTACTAAAGTAGGGATACCTTAGTATCCCGACTAGTGCACGGGCAGTAGCAGCGTCCCGTGGCAGGGTTTGCCACGCGCTCGCCAAGGCCCACTTTGGTTCCTTTGCAGCCATTCAAGAACAAAGCATTCAGGTCAAAGAAACAAGGCCCCGGCAAGAGGAGCTTGCTGGGAAGGCCGCTCCAGGCTCAAAACCACCCCTTTAGCACAAGACCCTGGCAAGAGGAGCTTGCCAGGAAGGCCAAGGCATGGCATTTCAGGAGACTTGCCGTGGCGCATCGCGCGCCCCGGCAAGGCCGGGAGAGCGACAAGCTTCCGGGCGCGGCAAGGTAGCGACCGCGGCAAGGCGCTTGCCGCGGCAAGCTTCCACTGTGTGCCCGCGCTCCAGCTCATACGGCCACGCGTCGCCCTGGGGCCCTTCCAGGGGCACGTGGCGGAAGGCTGTGCAGCCTGGGGTACACGGTGGCAAGCCACGATGACTAGGCCACCGTCGTGGCGAACGGAGATGCCCGGACGGACGCTTTTTGCACTATTTGGGGCGACGGTGACGGGCATTCAATGCCCTTGTCCCCCACCGTCAGGGTTAGGTACAGAGCACTGTACATACACTGTTACAACTACCACCATTTTTACGTTTTTACCCTCACCTACGTTGCCACCTGTCGGTGACCCCTTTGACCTATAAAAGGAGGCCCATGCACAACGTAGGGGAGGTTCCGACCTTCGATCACTCTCACGCTCGGTGTAGCTAACAACCAGCACTGTAGCTCTTCTTGCTCCCGAGCCCATAACACAATACAAACCAAAGCAGGAGTAGGGTTTTACGCATCCGTGCGGCCCGAACCTGGGTAAACTGCTCGCGTCCTCGCCTCGATCCGCTCTTCGTGCACCCTCCGCTCCCTTGCCGTACCGAGAAGGGGCTCCGGTCCCATAGGTGTTCGTGGGCGATCAGTTTCCCCAACATCTTGCGTGCATGATCGATCGGCCAGAAGGGACCGGCCGCCATTAGCTTGTACGGGCACATCTCGGAAAGTAGTTGACGGCCGCATCGTAAAGGTCGAAACCTGTGCCAACTAAGGAATCCTATAGGGTAACGCAAGCTTACCTTAAATTCACTATGGAGAGAATCAATCCAATCCATCTAGAGCAAGCCAGTCCTATATAGTAGTTTAATGGCTGGAAAGTTTCCGGAAGTCAACCGATCGAGGGACGACTAGAACGGCGGCGTACATGAGGACATGCAAGGGTCGTTGGTAACCCTACTTTATAATTACTTTTTTTGTAGAATTTTAGAACGAAGAGGTACAATAACAAACTTACCAATGGCATAGGTGGGTAATTCTTTTGATCTCTAATGTAAATAGATCCTTCGGTTGCGATTGACTACTTAACTTAATCAACGGCCGGATATTTCTAATTATTGTGGTAATTTCTAGCATATTTCTCTTTTTATTGGTTAATCCGTCAAATACTTTTTATATATAATAGATTTGAACAAATTCAAACAAGTGCCAAAACATCCTCTGAGTGTTTTTATGTTTTCCATGGACTTTTCCAGGAGCACATAAATTAAGTCAAAGTTATTTGGAAATATATTCTATATATTATGAATATAAATCCAAATTCAAATACAATAATGATTTAAATTCAGTGCCCAAAATATTCCTAAATATGTTCATTATTTTTGGTTTGGTGCAAAAGCCTTGCCAAAAATATCAAACAATTAATAAGAACACTTCAGAAACATTGAATGCAATTTTTTTAACTGGACCTATTTGGAAAGCATTTGTGCAAGGGTTAATCAATCCCCATTTCAAATTTCCTGAAATTGAACATGATGCATGGATGCAAAGCCACTTGGTACAAGCAAACTCTAAGGCTGTGACATTTATGGATTTGAAAGAAGTGTACAGAAATATATTTTTTGAAAAATGAGCAAAGGCACCCATTTAACAAATCATGATTTTAGAAGCATCTAGGAGTTTGTTTCACTTGATTTCGAGTTCAAATGAATTTCCTAGGATTTTGCAAAATTGACAGATATGAAGAAATGGCTCATTACTTTGTGGGGTACATAAAGTATTAGGAAATATGTTCCAAAACTAAGTTCTGATATTACAAGTATCTAGGAATTTGAACCATTGCATTTGGATCAAATTTGAGCTTTCTGTGATTTTCTAAAATTTATCACAGAAATAGAAAAATGATATTTTGATAATATTTGTGAATAAAAGGTCTATGGAAAAATGGGAATGTTGCACCAACAGGTAGATCATGATTTTAGAAACTCCTAGAAATTTGAATCATCAAATTTGGAATCCATTTGATTTATTTATGGATTTTTGAAGTTTACAGATAAAATTGAAAAAGGAAAAGGGGAGGGGGGGTTTACCCATTACTGCGCATAGGGCGCAGTATTGTGCCGCAGCGCACTGGGCCGGCCCCGCTGCACAGCCGTGCGCAGAGGACCAGGCCACGTCGAAGGCGTCTTCCAGGAAAGGCGTCTTCGCGCAGGGGAGGCGGTCAAAGCCAGAGCAGTCTCCACTTAAACGGAGGGGCCCGCCCACTGGGTCGCTGACGCGCGGGCCCCAGCGGCAGGTCGCCTTCAACCTCCCGCGCGGCCCGACGGGAAACAAAGGAGGCGCGGCAGAGCGGCGCCGGCGCTCTTCCCGGCGGCACCGGCCAGCTCCGTCGACGCCCAGCACACCGACGTGTTCAGGAGAGCGTGCCGCACCCGCTGAGGTGCGCCACGACCACGGGGACGGCCAGATGTGAGCGCCCCATCGGCCACGCCGGAGGATGGCGTCGGCGGTGTTGGGCACGGCGACACAGGCTTGGGGAGGACGAAGTGGAGTGCGGGGAGTGTTGGCCGTTGTTCTGGTGGTGCTCTGGAGTGGAGAGGTGGAGAGAGGGGGCTCGGGTTGGCACGAATTTGAGCGGAGCCCGGCGGCTCGGCTCCGGCCATGGAGGTGCACTAAGGGCGCGGGGAGAGGTGTGGGTTGGTCCAGAGGGGTCTCTGGGAAGGAGAAGGAGCAAAGGAGCAGCGAGGGGCCCGGGGTGGCCTATAAATAGGCGGGCGACGGTCCACCGAGGTCTCGTGCGTCGGCGAGCTCGTTGTCGTCACCACGGGTCACGGGAGCTCGACATGGTGTGTCTGGGGCGTTTGTAGGGGTGGTCTACGCCCAGGGGAAGGGAGAGAAGGAGCGGGGATGTGCCAGAGGGGTCGCGCGTGTGAAGCCAGCCACTGGAGCTTGCGGGCGGCCTGCGCGCGTGCAAGTGCAGCAGCAGGAGGGAGAAGGAGGAGGGGGCGACCAGCTAGGCGTGTCCCGGACGTCGAGGTGGTCCTGCTGGCGAGCGGGGGACAGCCGAGGTGGTCGGGGCATCGGGATGGGGGGCGGCTACAGTGCGCCAGAGCACTGTAGCGCGCTCCAGAGCGCGACCTTTGCATGCCATGGCATGCATCTGTGTCCCGCGCATGGCTACTTGTGTCTAGGAGGTAGAGGGAGTAGTAAAAATATATGGAGGTGGTCTTGGATGCTCTGGGAAGCTAGTAGGAGAGGAGAGAGGCAAAAGAAGAGGGAGAGAGGGGCTGTCTAGGGAGGTAAAATGAGGGTTTTCACCCCTCAATCATTGTTCTGAGGAGGGGAAGGAGTTCCTGGAGGTAGAGGGTGACTAGGAGCAGTTTTGGTAAAGACATGAGGCAAGGGAGAGTGGTGGAAGTGGATCAAAAGGTGACTTTGGCAAAGTGCCAGAAGGTGTTTGATGATGCTTTGGGCAAGCAATTGGAGTCCAAATGACATGAGACTTAACAGGATGAAATGGCACATACATTTAGGCCCTTCCACCAAATTTGAGCTCATTTGGGCAAAGTTGCCAATGCAACTTTTGTAAACCCTAGAAATCAACAGAAATGGAATTTCCAATATTAAGTTAAGCAAATCATCTCTCCTTGATGCACCACTTGGTGTAGTGTCATCATTTGGGGTTGTGAGCATGTCCACAAAATTTGAGGCCCCAAGTAAAAAGTTGGCAATGTAGAGTTGTTCAATTTTGGATCTGGTCAGAAAGGGTTTTGGGGCACTTAGATCGAGTTATCCTTCTTCAAAACTTGTGCCATTTGACATAGATGCATATTTACATCATTTGAGCATGTGCACCAAGTTTGAGAGCATTGGGACAAGTTTGGCAATGTAAAGTTGCTCAAACTTCAAAATGGACAAAAATGGTCTTGAGTGCATTTGATGATGATTTCTTGATCTTCAAGGCATGAGTCTTTGTAAGATCATCAAATATGTCATATTTGACATGATAGAATTTCCCTAGAATTTTTGGAGAATATTTCCTTTGTAAATATTTCAAAAGCTTGAAATATCCAAAAAGGGTTTTGGAAGGATTTACCCAATATTTTGAACATGACCATGTGTTGAAACTCTTATATATGGACAATATATGTCCTAGGAGTCTCTCCGAATTTTGGCAAATATTTTTGAAACAGTTAAATAATTTTAACCTATTAAATACCATTTCTGGCCTAAAGGAAAAGCTTTTAAATAAAATATGAAAATAACTTTTAAAATTATAATTTTGTGGTTTATGTGAGTCCTATAGCTAGTAGGATTCAAATATACCTTTTGAAAGATTTTTCACACCCTAAATAAGGTACTTGCAGTGCAAACCTCAATTCAGGGGTTTTTGGAAAACTAATTTTATAAAATACTATTTGACCAAAATATTTTTGTAAGAAAATACTATACTGTTCTATACACATGGCATGATCACTGGGAAAAGGTTTTGGATCAAGGAGATGAAGTATAAGAGTTGGATGATTTATTTGATTTTTAGAGCACTTGCAAACAGCAAACAGAAAACCAATCAAGCAAAGTCAAAAACACTCAAAAGTTTTTGCCAAACCACATTTTAGCATGACTATTAGCTTAAGTGTTGTGGCATGAAAATCAGGGTGTGACAGACGCACCGAAGGGTAATGCCGCCGACGCCACCACCTCCAAAAGTATAGATCCACCGAGTGTTTTATCTCCCGAGTATTGTTCGATTAACCCGAATGTTAATTCTTCACTGTGTGTGTGTGTGTGTGTGTTGACATATCACCAACAGAGATCATATAGCTAGATAATGATGATGATAAGGCAGAGACCCGACGAACCCGAAGGCTGATGCGAGGGGGAGGACCGGTGTCGATGTGACCATGCATATGCCTCCCCGAGCCGGGTGTCCATTGAATCTTTGGTGAAGGCTACCGCTGGTCCTGCAGGTCCAAGTCCTCCAGCTCCGGCAGGGTCTAAGTTGGTGGACATAGTTCCGGCGTCCAGGCATGCACCCATGATGTACTTAGCTCATGTGACTTCCTTCACACTGTACATGACTCTAGAGAACCAGGTGGGGGCTAGCAAGGCTGCCCTGATATAGGTGAAGCTGATGAAGAAACGATTGAAGGAGGCGTACGATGCCAGTGAGGCGTTGAAGTACAACGTCCGAGTAAGTACCATTGTAAGTACGATTTCCAATCGGAGTCTTGGAGTTTTGTGAGTTTTCTTCTTCGCCATTTTAATGGGTGGTTGTGTTTCTATTAGTGGGTTTGTACAGGGCACACCCACTTGGTGTTTTTTTCTCCAGTGCGGGCACGCTGAGCGCACCCGCTGGGTGTAGTCCCCGAGACTGTCGTCAACTGGAAGCAGTCGGATGTAGTCTTTGAGTTTATGGCATTTGTGCTCTGAGCGTGATTCCCAGTCTTTTTTCTAGAGCATTCGAGTGGATGTACTTTTGTGGGGCACGCTGAGTGCACCCACTGGGAGTAGTCCCCGAGACTGTCGTCGATTGCACGCTATCGGCAACAGTCTTTAGAACAACATCTATTGTGTAGCACTAAGATTGCGTCCTCCCAAGGCTAGATGAGTGGGCGACAAGGTAGTGCATCTATTGCTTAGCACTAGGAGTACGTCCTCTCACTCGGCCAACCGAGTGGGCGGCTTGATAGTACCTAGGTAGATTCCGAGGTCTGTAATCAGTCCAACTTGTCTGTCTTGAGGTCGACGATGAAGAACAATGTTGTTGTCCTCGATCTTCTTCATTGATGACTCGGTGGTAAGTGGGTAGTTGAAGATCAATCTTATTTCTTCCCTGAGGAAGGGTCCTTGCTCTCTCAATTTGACATGTTGTCTTGTTTTCCTATAATAGAGGGCTTGTTAGCTCGGGTCCCACTATGCCTCCTTGGAGAAGGAGGTTATGCAGCTCCATGTGGGCATTGATGTCCACAAGCACATGACCGATCATCCTGAGATGGAGAAGAAAGCCTTAGGAGGTTAGTTTTTTCATCTATTGGATTTCATTTTTCCATTAATCCGAGTCAATTTGCTTCAGCGGATGTTCATAGTGAGAATGCACAACTCATAAAGAGCATGATGACTTCTATTTTTTTAGAAACCATGAAGCAGATCTTGGAGGACAAACATAAGAAGCTGGCGTTGGTGTTGAAGGAGGTGGAAGAGGCAAAGAAGGAGATCTCCGAGATCAAGAAGAACTAAGCCGAGTGGGAGACGAAGTACAACACTCAGGCAAGTGCTTTTGAGCAGGAGAAGTAGCACCTAGCTAGGCGAGAAGGTCACCCAGCTCCTCGAGAAGAAAGCCGCACTCCACCAATATATCGAGGACTTCTGCACGGAGATGAAAGAGAAGCTTGCAGGTAAGCCTTTCTCCCAAGTGAATCTCACCTGGTTTTGAGTTCTTGCGATTGTTAATCTGTATGTTGTTTTATTCCCGGAAGAGTATTGTTCCAACTAGAAATCATTCTCGTACGTTAAAAGAGGAGAAAAAAGATCACACATACCTAGTCCAATAAGCATGACTCAACCCCCACTCATAGCTCACTGTCTTCTATATCAACACGACACCGAAATTGCATGTCACTGCTTGTCAGTCTGCCATAATTGCAATGAGTGGCAAAACATTAAGAGCTAAAGTCACAACTAAAAACTCATTTTCCACAATATTCTTGTGACATGCAGAAGTTCAAAACCTTATGAAAAAAATTAAATAATTGATTGGCTGCAAATTTAGTTTCCCAAAAAATTTAAAGAATCAACTAAGTATGAAGTATCCACTACAAAAAAAAGACACATCCGTGACATTTTGGGTCGAACAATTTTTTCTGTCATGCTTATGACACTTCTATGACCATAATTGTGACAAAACCCAGTATCATCATAGATGTGGTCGGCTCCTACTTCTATGACGAAAAATCATGACAGAAAATGGGATTTTCGTCCTGGGTGGGCCGGAGACACATCTACATGACATTCTTTGGGCCGTCCATGACGGAAAAAACCGTGGTAGAAGCATATCGGTGTTCTAGGCACCAGGGTACCCAGACTTGCCAGCATGCGGCCCGCGACGTGGCTCCTTTTCAGGCCTGGTACGACCCATCTTCATCATTGACACTAAAGATCCTCGTGGGGCGGACGACACCAAGACCTCCGGGAGGGGCGGCCTCGTCTGGCTAGCTCTTGAGGAGCGGAGAACTCTATGCAACCCCCACCTCACGAGGTTTGCATGACGCAAGCCATGACGACCAAGGCCAGGTGGGCTCTAGCGGGCTTAGTACAACATTTTCCTCTTTGGTGCTAAGGAAGCGGGCTCAGGCGCGGAGTCTCGAGGAATCTGCCAAAGGTTTCCATTCCAGTGCAACAAGACCAAGACCGCCAGGCCTATAGGACGGAGGTCATCACCGAGCCCACCATGGCGTCAGGATAAGAGGCTTTGCAGGCGAAGACCACCTTTAGTCAAGATAAGATGTACTAGTTGTCCACCTTCAAAATTGGCCATTGTGGGATCCCTTCCTGCCAAACATTTCAGGGAAGAGGACCAAGGCCACTATATAAGTAGGATAGCCACCACCCAACAAGGGGACAGATCATTCAGACCCTCTAATCCACCACCAAGCAGGAACACCTCACCTTTGGAGGTTGTTCACTCGTTGTACTAGTTCATCCACATCCCATCTCGAGGCTAATCCACCATACTTCTGGAGTAGGGCCACCCACCGCTAGGTGCCCTGAACAAGGATAAACTGCCTCGTGTCTCTTTTACATTCTTGTTCATCGTGCTAGTTCATGAGATGGCGAGTGGATAGATAGGCGAGGTTGAGATCTTCGCACGCACCCCAGAGTTTGAACCTAGTAGGGTTTTGCGGAGCATTTAATCCGACATTTAGCGCGCCAGGTAGGGGTGCGTTGAAGCTCCTCTTCGTCGGTTCAGTTCATCGTCGTTTTACCGCCCCATGGATGACACTCGCCGCGTCTGTGCCGAGTGCGGGGCTGCTGTCGCCGCTCTTGTGGCCCAGGCAGCACGCCCCGGAGACGGCATCCCCCTGTCGCTCTCCATCACCGGCGGCAAACGCTGCCGCCGGCCACGCTGCCCACGAGCAGCAGGATTCGTCGTTTTCGCTATCCACGCGGCGCGACGGCCGCACTGCAACCCCATCACTGACTGTGGTGGCTGCTTCGTCCTCCCATGCCCGTCGGGGCCCGGCGAGCTTGCAGGTCGCGCTGCTAATGGCACGTGAGCTCCTGCGCTACTGCTCGGCCGACGACCTCTACGAAGAATGCCTGGACCGCATCGCCGAGCTCGTCAGCGCCGCGGGAGAAGCTCCAGCATCGTGCCCTTTGCTACCTCTTCCACAGACTCAGGCGGGCGATGAGGCCCGCGGCTCACCTCCTCCTCCACTCTGAAGAGACATCTTCCCGAGCCAAGGCGTGAGGCCCCTAGCGTGACCAGCCACGCAGGGTGGCCACGCGAGATGAAGAAAGCTATCAAGTGGTGCAGCGGCCACAAGGAGAGGCGCGTGCGCTTCACGCTCCGCCTCGTCAAGGATACGCGCCTCCCCGTGCAATAAGACACGAGCACCCGGACCAGGCTCCACCTCAGCAACAAGCTCCAGTCAGCATAGTGGGCTACAAGGGGTTCACCCCGGAGCTTCGTCGTGTCATCTGGCCCGGCAAGTTCAAGCCAGATCTACCCCCACCTTATGATGAAACACCTGACCCAGCTGAGTTCATGCAGCTCTACGAGCTGAGCATCAAAGCATCCAGTGGCGACGAGAAGGTCATGGCCAACTGGTTTCCCAAGGCTCTCAAAGATGGCGCTCATTCGTGGCTCCTGAACCTCCTGAAGGAGTCGATCTCCTCCTGGGGTGAGCTGCGCGAACGCATCATTTCCATCTTCCAAGGGACTTGTGACCGCGCCCCAGCGGTGGGTGACCTGCGGCGCATCAAGCAGCAGCCAGGAGAGACCCTACGCAATTACATGCAGCATTTCACCAATGTCCACATAAAAATCCCCAAGATATCCGGTGAAGCCATCCTCAAGGCGTTTGCTGATGGAGTCCAAGACGTCAGGATGAAGGGGGAGCTCGCCATTCAGGAAGACATGTGGTCGGCTCTAGAGATGTTCAACCTCACGATCAAGTACGCAAAGGCAGAGGACGGGGCTGATCCAGAAGACAAGAAGGCCAAGACCAAGGAGGCCAAGCGCAAAGGAATGAAGACCAAGGAGGCCAAGCGCAAAGGACCGGCGGTACTCGCGGCTAACCCTCAGATGAAACGTGGATGCGATTACCTCGGTTCCTCTAAGTGCAGCCGCCCGTTCTGCGCCTTCCACAACATGCGGAGCCACAACACCAACGATTGCCAGGAACTCAGGGCCATCCAAGACGAATGCTTCGGATGCTGCCCCGAGTGCGGCGAATGAGGCTACGATCGCGGAGGTGGCTATGGAGGAGAACGCTGGGAGAACTATGACTCTCACCAAGGCTGGCGAGAGCGGCCTCGCGAGGATCACTGGCAGGGCCAGCCTCGTGAGGGCCCATGGAGAGACCAGCCTCACAAGGATCACTAGAGGGACCAGCCGCAAGAAAATCGCCCCCGAGACAATGCAACCCTTCCTCCACTGCCACCACTGCCGAGAAGGAACGACGACCACCATCAATATGAAGGGGCTAGGGGCTTTCAGGAGCGGTGTGCATTGGCATGCATCCTGGGAGGCGCTTAGGCCCCCGCATCTCATCGTGCCTTCAAGTAGTTTGCCCGAGAGGTGAATGCAGTCCTCCCCAAGCTCGAGACAATTAGTCCCCACAGATGGTCCAAGTGCGCCATTACCTTCGACTCCGCTGACCAGCTCAAGTGTGCGGCCGCCGCTGGCGCCCTCCCTCTGCTCTGCTCACCTACCATCTGCAACGTGCCCGTCACTAAGATGCTCATTGACGCTGGAGGCGGGCTCAATGTCCTCTCCGTCGAGAACTTCGACACGCTCTAGGTGCCATACGACCAGCTCCAACACACCATGCCTTTCTCAGGAGTGACCAACGGCTTGACAACACAAATCGGACAGGTCCACCTTCCTGTCACCTTTGGCGTCGGCAATAACTACCGAACAGAGCTCATTGACTTCGACGTCGCCCACATCCGGCTCCCATACAACGCAATCCTCGACTACCCAGCATTGGCCAAGTTCATGGCAGCGACCCACCATGGCTACAACGTCCGCAAGATGCTGGGAAGCAGTGGCATCATCGTGGTTGCGTGTGATGGGAAGGATGCGGTGTGAGCTCTTGAACGCGCCTACCAAGCTACGGCAGTGGAGAACCCCGAAACCGAGGGCTTTACCTACCCTCCTGAAGCCGTCCCAAAGAAGAAGAAGTAGCTTCTCGCCCTGAAGTCTCACGAGGAAGCAACACCCGACGTCCTCGTCTTAGGATCTGTGCCCAAGAACGGGGCACCTTCCTCCATTGCATAGGAAGGCGCGCTCGGTGCCCCTCTCCGGTTAGGCTCGGGGGCTCTCCTCTGGAGGGCCTCTGACCTAGCCAACGCTACGAGGGGGGTGCTCGGGCACCATCTGGAGGCGTGCTTGAGCGCACGTTTCAGCGAGGAGGGCACAAGGTGTGAGGCGCCGAGTGCTCAGGAATTCATCACCCAGATCATCGAAGACTTATAGGTACCAAGAGCAATGCGAGGCGAGCTTCAACCCACACCACCAAGTGCAGCTGCCGTCCATGCCTCACGCGGAAGAACGCGCTTCTGCGTCAACGTCCCAGTGCTCAACAGAGTCGCATCTCAGGAGCTCTACTGGCCCTCCCAGGTGGTCGAGGTATGCCCAGGGTCGGGCCCTGCCGACGCTGAACACCAAATTCAAACAAAAATAGCAATATCGAAAGAACGTTATTGCATACCATATTGTTTCTTTTCCGAAAGTTCAAAGCGAAGTTCTTACGCCTACATGAGACACGACAAATGTCACGGGGATAAAACGGGAAGCAGCAGCACCATCATCCTCTCCTTCAGCCTTGGATGCCACCATCGTCCACCTGGGGAGGCCCATTGTCAGCTACGTCGCCATCATCTTCCTCGCTCATTGGAAGGCTTGACTGGGTGGAACTGCTACAGCAAAACCTCCACCTGCCCCTTCACGATTGCAGTGGCAGCATCTTCAAGCTCAGGAGCCGCAGGCTCAAGCAGGGCGCCAAAGTCGAAGTTGGGGTAGCAAAGATGAAGGTGATGTTAGACGCGCGTCGCGACCGAAGTGGAAAGAGCACGGGCCTCCGCTTACACCAAGGGGGCCAACCCGATGGCAACACCTTCGAGCTCCGTGGCAAGCTTGGGGAGCAGTCTGGCGGGGCCCTCCTCCGGCGTCGCCAACGACGCCTTGTATCCTGTCCCATAGAGTGATCGCAAGGAGTCGTGGAACTTTTCTTCAAGGGAGAAAAAGATATCGCACTTCATGACGGTTGTTTTTTTGGCGTCGGCAAGCGACCTCCGGGTCGCCTCCAGCTCCTCCCCCAGCTTCTCCAGGCGGCCGCGTTTTGTGGCCTGTTCTTGGGAGGTCTTATTCAGCTCGGCGTCGCGGTTGTCGAGCTCCACCTGGCAAGAGTCCAACTTCTTCTCCCGCTCCACAAGATGGTGGGTGTCTTCTTCATGATTGTCGGCGAGGGCCATGAGATCGGCCTCCGCCTTGCACTAGTGCTCTTCGGCGGCTTTCTCACCGGCTCGCGCCGCCTTGCACTCGGTTGTGTCCAAGCTCACCACCTTCTGGCCGTCTCTGTTCGTGGCCTCAGCTTCACTCCAGGCCATCTTGAGGGACGCGTTGGCTCGAAGCCACCCTGAGATTAGCCCCAGGTGTCCCGTCACCAGGCGGCGGTCGGCATCACAAAGGTCGAGCTGGAACTAGCCCAACATGGCGAGGGCATCTTCCAAGACAGGAGGAGTGCTAGAGGAGGCAGCTTGAGGAAAAGACATCTCGGTCAGCGGAGCAACTGGAGCACGGATTGCAGCGGGCTTCGGAGCCCCCATGCCTTCAACAGGGCCGCCGGGAGCTGCGGCCTCCGGAGTCAGCTTGGCCATGCTTGTGGCCGCCTGTTGAGCTGGGGCTCCAGGGCCTCGGGAGGCAGGCAGAAGGATGGGCTGTCGCGAGTCGGCCCCTACCTCCGACGTGAGGCCTCGGCGGCAACAACAGGCGCAGCCTCAGGAAGCTGAGCCTCCCCCTCCTCTTCTTCAATGGTAGCGGCCTACGGATGGAGGACACGATGATCATAGCACCCAGGGTAAAAGCAAAGATAGGATGAGATGCTTACAGCTTGATGGCGCTGTACTCCCTCTTCTTCGAGACAAACGGGTGCGACGCAGCAGACCTGGGGGCACCAACGGTCGACGACGCGCTAGGGGCGCCGCCATGGAGGTACGAGGCTGCCTCACCTTTCTGCAGGGTGTCGCGCACCAACCTCTTCAAGGGGGAGACCCTGGATCTGGTGGTCACCCCGGCGAGGCGCGGTGACGCCTTCACCAAGTATTAGTCGGCGTCATCGTCATCAGAGAGGCCACCTACCGCGGAGGGGAAGTCTCCGTCACCTCCTCCAGATTTTCCTGTGAGTCGTCCTTTCCCTCCTTGTTAGAGTCCTCGTCGGAAGGCACCGGCACCACAAGAGGAGGGGCAGGGGGCTCGGCGGCGGCACGAGCCCTCGCTCGTTGAAGATAGCCGTGGCGGTGACTACGTCGTCCTTGTCCTCCCGATTGTACAGTGGGACGTGCCCCCGGGCAGGTCCCCAGGGTCCTTCTCGAGCACGACGCACGAGACCTTCCCCCGTTTGTTGGCAGTCAGGGCCTTCGGGTGCAGCCGGAGCACGTCGCCCTCGGCCTGAAGGGTCCACAAGCGGCGCGAGCGTGCCCGAAGAGGGGCCAACCGCTGCTTCATGAACTCCTTGACGAGCAGGGGCTCCGTCAGAATCCCCGTCATCAGCTCCTTCGTGATCACCTCCAGCAGCTACGCCGCCTGGAGGTCGGTGAGCTTCTCGTGACTCCACCGCGTTGGCTTCTCCGTCAGCACACCTGGCAACTCCAGCCAAGCGCGGGAACACTTGGCATCCACGAAGACCCACTTACGCTGGAAGTCCTCCACCTTCTTCTTGGCCTTTGAGATCACATTGCCCTGGTGGACCGCGACAAATACAAGCCCCCCAGCGTGGTGGTAGGTGTTATTCCGGAGGTAGAAGAAGTGGCGGAACAACGCGACGGAGGGTAGCACTCCAACAAATGCCTCGCAGTAAAAAGGAGAAAATGGACAAAAAGAAGGTGGAGCTGGGGTGGAGATGAAGGGCACGGATCTGGTAATGCTTGAGGATAGCAAAGAAGAAGTTGGAGAAGGGCGGGATGAGCCCCACGAAGATGTTGTGTAGAAAAAGAGGGTAGAAGGTTTTACCCAAGAACTCCGGTGTTGGAGAGCCGAACAGTACCACCATCTCCCCCCCCCCTCATTGTGGCTGGACGCGAGGAGAGGGAGCACGGCAGCGAGGTCATTCTCCATGGTGATGATGGAGATGTTGAGGGCCGGGTCGGAGTCAGGAACAAGGCAGAGAGGAGAAGCAGAAGGCTTAGTCATTCCCGAGGACATCGGCGCTGCACTCGGGGGCAGGATTAGGCAGATCTGGGAGCGCATGCGGCATGGAAGAAAGGGGATCTGGAGCAAGACGAAGGGAAAGCAAAGAAAGACCGGAAGTGGGTGTTGGCCCCCTCTAGTCAGGTCGAACAGTTGCCAAGGCAGCGTGGGAAGTGGAGATGCCCACATCTAATCTAGGCGCCACGCGTTGACCAGGACCGCAGGCGATTGGGACCCGCGGTACTCGCCCTTGCCCTTTGGCTTCGCCTCCAAGCCATGTCTAAGCGCGCCTTGGGCCTGGGGGCTACTGTCGCCGTTCTGGGAACCAGGGTACCTAGACTTGCCTGCCTGCGGCCCGCGACGTGGCTCCTTTTCAGGCCTGGTACGGCCCATATTCAGCATTGACACTCAAGACCCTCGCGAGGGGCCATGCCTCATGGGGTGGATGACACCAAGACCACCGGGAGGGGCGGCCTCGTCTAGCTAGCTCTCGAGGAGTGGAGAACTCTATGCAACCCCCACCTCGCGAGGTTTGTAGGACGCAAGCCATGACGACCAAGGCTTGGCCGGTGCCAGTGGGCGTAGTACATTAGTTTCCTCATTGGTGCTAAGGAAGCGGGCTCAAGCGCAGAGTCCTGAGGAATCTGCCAAAGGTTTCCATTCCATTACAACAAGACCGAGACCACCAGGACGACACGATGAAGGACATCACCAAGCCCACCATGACGTCAGGATCAGAGGCTTTGCAGGCGAAGACCACCTTTAGTCAGGATAAGATGTACTAGTTGTCCACCTTCAAAATTGGCTGTTGTGGGATCCCTTCCCGCCAAACATTTCGGGGAAGAGGACCAAGGACACTATATAAGTAGGATAGCCACCACCCAACAAGGGAACGGATCATTCAGGCCCTCTCCTCCACCACCAAGAAAGAACACCTCACCTCCGGAGGTTGTTCACGCATTGTACTAGTTCATCCACAGCCCGTCTCGAGGCCAATCCACAATACTGCTGGACTAGGGCCACTCACCGCTAGGTGGCCTGAACCTGGATAAACTGCCGCATGTCTCTTTTACATTCTTGTTCATCATGCTAGTTCGTGAGACGGCGAGTGGATAGATAGGCAAGGTTGAGATCTTCTCATGCACCCCAGAGTTCGAACCAAGTAGGGTTTTGCGAAGCCCTGAATCCGACAAAGCAAGGGCGAGGAAAATATCTGGGAGTTCCCAATTATGGTGGGTGGTCGGGGCCAAGCAATGCAAGGAGGGATTGCGCGTTTCTCTCATACACGTACGCGCATGTGTGTGAGGTTGGGATCTAACTGAACCCGGGCGAGGCATTCGCCTACTAAACCTGAGCGATTGCACTGCAGGCTACGCATTATTGAATCCAAGCGATCGGTCGATCTGGCTGTTAACTAAACCCGATCGAGCGATTCCTTCGCTACTGCTGCTAACTGAAGTCGATCGAACTTGCTGATTCTTGATGAACAATAAGCGATGTTGGGGGTTGGATGAACAGTTCCCAGTGGGGGTTGGATGAACAGGACCCCGTGGAAGTAGCTAGGGGCCGTTGCCGCTGGATGAACATGACCCCGATCGAGCTGGTTGGGGTGGATGAACATGGCCTCGTGGAGGGCTGGTTGAACAGTAGCCGATGGAGGACGACATGAACAATAGCCGTGGAGGGGTGGTCGAGGCTGGATGAATAGGAGCCCGTGGATGAACAGTAGCTGGTGGAGGCAAGAGGGAGACGCCGTGGATGAACAGTCGCAGGTGGAGGCTGGAGGAGGTCGACTGTGCATGAACAGTAGCCCTTGGAGGCTTGAGCGAGGCAGTAGATGGTGGATGAACAGTAGGCAGTGGAGTCCCGTTTTGCGGTACACCACACCCCTCCTGATGAACAGGACCCCCGTTTCGATCGTAGGAGGTCGAAGAGAAGTCTGCTTCCTTTGTTTTGCGATATGCCACACCCCTCCCAATCAACAGGACCCCGTTTTGACCGTAGGAGGTCGAAGAGAAGTCAGTTTCCTCCGTTGTGCTGTACGACAGACCCCTCTCAGTGATCAGGTACATGTTTTGAAAGTATCAGATTTGTGGTATGCCAGCCCTCGTTCCGGTTGTTTCGTCCTAGCCGGTTGGCTCCAGATGAACATGACACATTTTGTACACGTTCTCGACCAGCCAGACAACCCTACATGATATTGACTGTGTGAAGATATAGATGGTGGGTCCCAGCGGTCAGGGGGGGAGACTCATTTTTTTGCCCGTAATATGGACGCACTTCCTTGTGTGCGATCATGTAGCTGGTGGGTCCCAGCAGTCAGGGGGTGTTTTTTCGCGAAATGCGGTGGCCCATCCGGTGGGTCCCTGCAATCAGGTGGAGGAATCATTATTTTGCACGTAATAAGGAGGCACCTCCTTGCTATGGCCGTGGACCCGACTGTTAGCCTCTCCATGTATAGTACTCTTCCGATAGAAGTCTGTTCCTTGACCATATTGACCACGCCGCACCGAGAGCACCAAGGCAGTGGACGATGGCGAGGCCAGGGAAGGGGACGACGTGGAGCTGGGGAAGACGCGGCATTGGATGCCCACGTGAAGAGGAGTATGAGGGTTGACTGGTGGATGCCGTCGTTGGCGTATAACGTGGGTTGTTGGTGAGTAGAGGGATGGCCTGGCCAGAGGTTGGAGTAGGGTGTGGCGGTTAGGCCTGCGCGGCAGCAAAGCCGGCCACGGGAGGAAGGAGCAGGCGGCATGACCAGCACTGGTTTGGGCAGCTGGACCAAGAAGACCAGAGGTTGAAGAAGCACTACGGCCGTTGGATGGACATCGTACGGTCACTTGAGCTACAATCATTCATATAGACTAAGTTGACAAAGCCCTTCATCCGCGTAAATAGGCCCACAAGTCATCCTCCAACTATGGTGGGTCCTAGATAGCAGGGGAGTATTCATTTTTGTGTGCGTAATATGGAGGCACTTCCTTCCGTGTGAAGATATAGCTGGTGGGTCTGAGCTGTCCGCGGGAGGAACATTTTTTTCGCGAAATATAGAGGCCCTTTCGGTGGGTTCCCGTTGTTAGGTCGAGGAATCATTATTTTGCGCGTAATAAGGAGGCACTTCCTTGCGTGCGGCCATGGACCCAGCTGTCAGCCTCTCCATGTATAATCATCTTTCGATGGATGTCGTTTGTTGACCACGTTGAACACGCCGCGTCGAGAGCACCAGGGCGGTGGACGATGGCGAGGCCTAGGAAGGGAACGACCCAGAGCCGGGGAAGACTCGGCAGTGGTTGCCCAGGTGGTGGGGAGTACGAGGGTTTACTGGTTCGGCTACTGTCGCTGAAAAATATAAGGAGGTGTGGGTGAGTAGAGGAATGGCCTGGCCAGCAATGGAGTAGGGTGGGGCGATGCGGTCCATACGGCAGCACAGCCGGCCACGGGAGGCGGGAGCAGGAAATCCCACTAGCGCTGGTTTGGGCAGCTGGTGCAAGAAATGAGATATTGAAGAAGCACCACAGTCAATAGATTGACATTCAATGGCCACTGCTAATAGAATCGTGTGTTGACTATAAGTTGACAAAGCCTTGCGTACGCGTCAACCTAGTAGACCCACAAGTCAGCCTCCAAATCTGTCCCAAACAACATACAACCCGAAATTTCAAGCCAGATTCAAATTAATTTAAAAACTAAACATACCTTAATTTAAATCCAATGGAATTCTACCCGCACAAAACCAATGAAATTTAAAATATCAAAATTCGAAAGAAAAAGTATTTTGGAACTAATTGCCTGTTTGCTGTATTTTTTCATTTTACAGCCCATTTATTATTACTTATAGCCCATTTCTTATTACTTATAGCCTATTTTCTAGGCAAGCCCAAATGCATCCCTCCTTGTCTTGAAAGATTTCTGGCCCAGCAGGGCGTAGTAAAGCAAGTAAGCCTACGTTGGTTAATTTGCAAAAAAACAAAATAACTGTGCTAGCTATTTTTAGAAAGGAAAAAATTTGGGCTCGGCAGGTGGTAAACATGTGAAATAAAAGCATGTGCTAGACGGGCCACAGCTCCCGCACAACCCAGTTGGTACCCTTCTCCGTCCCAAAAAAATACTACGCGCGCTTCTGGGTCCTGGGTGACTACCCCTCCTTGTGCAGTTATCTCGCTTATTGACTACGTTGACAGTGGCGTGCGACCCAGATGTCAGGAAACCAATAGGAGGAACCATTTTTCTTGTAATAAAGGAGGCACTTGCTTGCCTACTGCCATGATCCTGGTGGGTCCATACTGTCATCCTCGCCATGTAAAGTAATCTCCTTATTCCTCTCGGTTGCTGACCATGTTGACAACACCGGAGGGCGGCATCGCGGCAAGCGACCCAAGGCGGAGGACGATGGTGAGGCCTCGGGCGGGAATGAACATGAGTTGGGGAAGATGCTTAGAGTTTTAGGGTGCGATGTGGCCACGATGCGTGCACGGCAGCACATCCAACCAAAGGAGGTGGTCCCGCTGGCGCTGGTTTGGCTTCGGAGGCTGGAGGAAGAAGAGGCTGAAGAAACACAACAGACGTTGAATGTCAATCCAACGGTCAACGTTGGCACAATCGTTTGTTTAGAAAGCCGACAGCTGGCATACTTTTTTATATACAGGAAGAAAATAAAAACTGGGCTCATTCATGTGATAACCTTCCCGAAACTGCGATCGTTTGATCTTGCGTCGCAACTAAAGCTGCGAGGAAAATGCGTTTATCTGTTGTCCACCTCCCAGGGAACATTTGCCACGTAAGTGACTAGCACCCTCGGTTTTCAACCGAGAGGTCTTGGGTTCGAGTCCCGGGAACCCTCAATTTTGTCTTCCTTCCTTCCTTTCAAAAAGAGAGAGAAAGAAAATCAACAACTTGAGAAGGCATACAGAACAAGCTAGTGTACCAGTAAAGAGATGTTGCTGAGTTTTAGAACAAAGAAATACGTGCTCATGTAGCTGGTTCGAATCCAAATCTAGACTATGACTATATATGGTGCTATGCTACTCTGCAATTAATGAAATTGACATATCCAACATTTGCTTCTCCTCTATTCTACTTACTCTGCCTAGCATCATAAGCTCTAGCCACAACAACCATGCCCGTTGGCGGCTCGTCCACCTGCTCTTCAGCAGGCAACAACTAGATATGTGCCAAGTCACCACCCGTACCATCGCCTATGGGTCTCATCACACCCCCGCCGCCACACACACCGCAGCTGGTTGCTCATCGCAACCCGCTGCCATTGGTGTGGTGCCACTACTGCAAATCACGAAGAGTCATCCGTCGCGTCTCAACCACAATCCTGAACCCTGACCGAGTCTTCTACAAATGCCCGAATCATGGGGTAATAATATGTTTAAGTGTTGTTCCACTGCTTTCAGCTGCAATTTTTTTTGATAGTTTGATTGATGATCTTCCAATTTGATTCATACAGAAAAAGGAAGATTCGTGTGATTTTTATTTCTGGGAAGTTGCTGATGTGGGGGAATGTAACTACACTGATTATTTAGTTAGCCGAGGAATCCCAATACCAGCAGGTTGGGGTGTTGGACAAGTAACTGAAGGAACAACAGAAGAGGAAGATGCAGAGCAGAAGGTTAAAGATGAAGTTCCTCTAATCATGGCCAAGCAACAGCTGCTGAACGGCCTTGACAACAATGTGGAGATGAAAGAGCTTGTGAAGATAATGGGCAAAATCGATGTGCTCTATAGGATGATTGTCTCCTTATTTGAAGTGTATGTAGCATTCGTGATGTATTCAGTGGCTATAACATGAGCACTTTGCTGAAACTAGTAATGAATAAAACTTGTTTAGCAGGTTGGGCGTAGTGTTGTGAACATCTATTGATTTCTATTAACAGAAATCGGGGGGGGGGTATCCCCTTTTGCCATAAATAAATAAATAGCAGAGGCCCTTTTGCTAATAAATAAATAAATTAGCAGAGGCCCTGTCGGGTTAGCTTTGTTCCCATTCGAAGACATCGAGAAAATTACAGTCGAACAGCAAACTATGTCATCAAATACAAGTTTCACAGCCAAATATGAGTACAACTAAACAATAATGTCATCATGTTTTAGTCGTCATAAAATCACCACACAAATCAACATACATAATAAGTGATGTTCTCATAGCAAAATACTAAACAACAACTTCATC
Source organism: Secale cereale (assembly GCA_902687465.1). Taxonomy (NCBI): domain Eukaryota; kingdom Viridiplantae; phylum Streptophyta; class Magnoliopsida; order Poales; family Poaceae; genus Secale; species Secale cereale. The sequence continues at coordinate 640,230,341 of LR738713.1, read as the reverse complement.
AGGTTTCAGTTGCCATAGAAAACACAACTTCACATAGTAGATAAAAAACATCTTCCGATAGGAATACGACAAAAGCAATCCAATCATCATCCGCAGCACCAGCGTCAACATCTTCACCATGTGTATCAGACCGAATCGTAATTCCCCCCAGTGTCATCTTCTTCTTCATCCTCAATGTCCTCGAATGTTGGCTTCTTATTGATCAACTCTCGTATGTCCACAGCTCGACAGGCAATCTTTTTGCCAGCGTCATTGACGTGATGGTTATCAAAGATATTAGGAACATCTATGGAATCTTCTACATCAGGAGTACTATAAGCATCATCTTGTTGTGCAACTTCATTAAACAAATTCCTCTGCTCAAACCTTTGCACTACTCTCCAGTCATCACTACGTGCAAATGTGTTTTCCAAGAGAAATATATGTGTTGCTTGATTTGTAAAAATAAAAGGCTCATCCGTCTTGTACACCACCTTGACATTGATGTATTTCAAATAATCATCAGCTCTGGGTTTTGCGATCCTGGAAAACGGGTTATACCAACGACAGCACAACATAACCACACACGGATTGTCATGGATTTGTCACGGCAGATGCCCTAGGATTAGGACTTAGGTGTGGAGCCATCGCAACTAGGTTTGCTTGAAGGGGTTAAACGGGACAAGAGACACGGGGAGGTTTTTATCCTGGTTCAGCCCAACAATGAGGTAAAAACTTAATCCAGTTGTGGTTGTATTGCTCGAGTCTCGATAACTAGAGAGCGAATATGCTTAACCTAGCTCTCGACCAATTGTTTCTTGAGTTAACCCGCTGCGGGGTCACCCCTTTGTATACAGGTTGATGCCCGGCGACTTACAGAGTAACGGCTGGCTCATACACAACGTGTCTGGCTTGGTAACCAATTAAGCTTGCCTTACAAGTTTAAACATATGGCGGTTCACACTCGTGGGTCTCAAATCGTCCCCGGCTCTTGGGCCTTCAGCAAGCTTGCTTTATGAACCTCCATCTTCATGTCATCTTGGGCTCCTTTATCTTAAACCGCCAGTGGCATAACCTGGCCCCTCCTGGCGGGTCATACCCATTAGTTATATCCCCGATATTAGGCCCAGGTTGATTTGAAACTGTTGACATCAATCTTCAACACTTGACCTTTTAGAATCTTCCATTACCAATTACTTACAATTTCATTGTAACCCGTCGTGACGTCACATTTCGTATTAATTTGACACGAAGGTCGGCATATCTTAGCAGATCCTTTTTAGTGGGTTTCCCGAAGGCAGTTCTGTTGCCACATAGTCATTATTTTGTCTCCTCGATTCCCGCACGTGCCATTTATCCACTGCCTTATAAATAGGGACAGGGGTCTTCCTTTTCACATTTACCCCTACCTCTGCCTCTTCTTCTCCTTCCTCCCAACGAACGATGCCTCCAGAGCTCCGCCTCCCTCGTCGACTGCATCAACCTGACCTTGACCAGAAAACGGCAGCATTCCTTCACTGTTCACAGCACCTCCTGATACTTGCTTTGACTCATCTCGAATCTGTACTAAGGGTTTTTATGTTCGTCAGAGTTCTTCCGCTGTTCTTCCTCTGGTCTTCTTAGACTGCATAGTTAGATCTAAATCCAACATCAAAATACACAGCAGTAGTTTTAGCACTCATTTCCAACAGCAAAAGACACCGCCTCAATTGAAGAAAACATCTGATCACATGAATACTTCTGCCACTGCCACCGAATCGCTGTAGATCCAAAATCATAGCATCAATCTGCAGAACTTTTTTGTCCTTCACTTAGGAAAATTTACATTCCAATCTATTTTACTACGATCATACGAGCGGCTTATAGCATAGTCGTAACCCGCCATATAGCATTAGTCCCCTTATTAAGCCGCCGGTGTTCACTGACAATCCATATGACCTGACACTGTCCTCCGGTTTAACCATATGATTTTGCGTAATACTGATCATTATTTGGTTGAACAGATTAATCTTGAATCAGCAACTTGTTTCCCTTGTAGCCAAAAATTTTCTAAAGCCAAGACCGTCACCTCCTGGAATTGGGTTGTTTCCCGGGTTAGAGATTTTGGATGAGTATGTCCAAACAGGCGTTTTATCTAAAACATAATATATCCACTGGCGGGTCCCAGGCACAGAAACCCATCCTCAGCCTATGTAAGGCGAGGTCATTGATTTTACTGATCGTATGCTCCGAGGGTTCTCCCCACCCTGCTCAAAGTTTTTTGTGATGTGCTGCATTTTTTCAATGTCCATCCTCAAGATATCGGGCCCAATTCCGTTTCAAATGTCTACAACTTCCAAGTCTTATGTGAAGTATATCTTCAACAAGAGCCCACTGTAGAACTGTTCAGGGAATTCTACTATTTGAACCACCAAACTGAGTTCATCGACGGGCCCAGCCTGGAGCTAGGGGATATTTCTTTCAGAGGCGCAAAGAAGCCACTTTTCCTGCCGCCACACTCATTAGTCATCCTAAGGAGTGGAATCAAACTTGGTTTTATTGCAAAGACACCTCTCTTGAAGGTGAGAATCCTTTGTCGGGTTATCGTGAAAACCGGCTTAGCAACATACATCATTTACCAGAAAGGATCAGCACCAAAGCACAGCCCAAATATATGCCCATCTTTTCAAAGATCAGGGCCTTAATGGCCAATGGGCTGAATGGAGTCGACTTAGTGCGGTGTTGGGTCGCGTGAAGAATCTTGCCCTTAAGCCGCCAATCCAGCTTAATGTGTGCGTACAGCGGTGATATTAAGGATCCCTTACGCCATTGTCAAATTGAACTGACTGATGATGACATCAACAATATGACCAAGACACTGCTTAATGAAACCATGGAGACTTGTAGTAGAACCGCCTTGAGCCCTTTCTATACTCTCAATAAACGGCCAGCTGTAAGTACTTTCACCCAACTTTCATTAAGTCAACATTTTTTATCTGCCTTCTCATTATTACTTGATTTTTGCAGGCTGACTCCTCATTCTAGAACAAGAAACTTCAAGAAAAACCGGCCAAAAAGACCAGGACCAAGACCAAGGCTTCCAAAATGTCTATGAAGAAGTCATATACTTCAGAGCTATTTGACTTGGATGACAACGAGTCAGAGGTAGATCTTGACTCCCTTGGCTCTCTTTTTATTCATCTTATTGACACGTATCATTACCAGGACGATGCGGAGGCTAGCCATGCAGATGGTGAAGAGGTAATTGTCTTTTCCTCCAGCTCAGAACCGTTGCCGGGATAGAAAATTAGTCAAGTGTGCCGGAAAGTAAGGTTTTCTCACCCTTTAGCTTACTTGGATCCCAACTTTATTTTGAAGAAGCAGCAACATGAAGCTCGCCGCACAACCCGGAATAGTGGCGGCGGGGTCCTCTCCTCCGGCTTACCCAATACGCCGCCTCATCGCAAGCGCCAAACAAATGTTCAACAAATTTCCGGTTCAGCTTTTCAAAAAGTTGGTCTTATTCGACAGCCTCTTAACCCTTTTGAATCAAACTATCAGGGCACCTCTCACTCTTCATATGGTGATTCCACTGGGACTCAAGTTCCTGTGTTCAAGACTGCTCCTAGGTGAGGATACTTAAGCCTGTTTATTTTACTAGTTTCACTCAATTGGTACACCGATCTCATCATATGTTTTGTTTTCAGTGCTATGGCCAAACCCAGCAAGAGACTCAAGGTGAACAAAATGGTCGAAGATCCCAAGCCGGCAGACCTAGAAGAACGAATTATTTTTGAACCTTTTCATCAAACTTCCGAAGCAGCAATGGATGATCCACCAAAAGAGCACCATGTCATCATGGATTCCATGGATTTTGACCTGAAGAATGCAAAGCCGCCCAGTCCTGCTCAGTCGGTTCAAGAAACTAAAGATGTAATGATTACTGGGACGGCTTACATAGCTCCAGGCAACCCCACTGTCTTATCCAAACACAACTCTAAAGAAGAAATTCCAGTTGTTGATACAGGCAAATGGAAACTGGACTTGGAAAGCTATTCCCAGTTCAATGCTCAAGAGATTCATTTCGGCTATTTAAACCGCCTTCATATCAGCCGTGATTTTGAGGCCGGCCTGGTCAACCTTATGAAGGAGCGCTTTGAGGTAAGGCTTGCAATCTTCTCCATATAAGCATATTCACACCAGCCGCCAAGTCTACTGGATACGATAGAATTGAATATGTTGTAGACTTTAGATAAGCTCGTCGATCTTACATTCATATCATGCCATATTGTAATTGAAGAATCAAAATCTGTAGCCCCCAAGGGCCGTCTTAAGCTGCCAAGCTAAGCCGGACGTCAAATTGTAGTATTCAACTTCGCGCATGTAGCCCCCAATGGTTGTCTTAAATTGATAAGTTGAGCCGGAACTTTCACATAGCAGTGCTCAATTTCGCACATGTAGCCCCCATGGGCCGGCGTAAACTAATAAGTTAAGCCGGTACTTATCATCATAATCATGAATATAATCCAAATGTGTATCCCCCATGAACTGTCTGTAGTTGAAACAACTTTGGGCGGGTCACTGAAGAATTGTCTTCAAAAGAGCAATGTACATTAGCGCCCAAGTGCCAAGTATAATACTTGTATTGTGCTTGGGACTTGAAGTAAAATGGTCATCATAACCTCATATTGTTGCATAATCTCTGTATGTCACATGCCGAATTGGGCATGAAAGAAAACCAAGTGGTGGATCTACAACAGAACCTCCAGACTCAGCAATCTGAGATTTCCAAGGCCAAATCACAATTAAAAATCACTTTGGAAAATATTGAGAACATGAAAAAGGATTTCAGAACTGAGTGAGCCGGCTGGGACACTTATAAGGCAGCTCTATTAAAGAGAGAGGAAGATGATGAGGCTGCTCTTAAGTCGGTGACACACGAATTGTCCGGTTTAAAGACGCAAATAAAAATTATGACAACTGCTATTTTTGGTAAGTAACATAGCATTTTTACCCTTATCATCAGTGTTTCTCAATCATTGGCTGGCTCATGAATATATTTGGCAACGCAGGGTCTAGAAGCTCCATGTTGTGTGATGATATGCGCATAAGGCTGAAAGCTGTACACACTCTTGTGGAGCAGCTGTACACTGGCGCTCAACGGGCTGTTGCTGCTGCCTTGCATAAAAAGCAACCACCTTCCCTCATCAAGGAGGTGTTGGAGAAGCTATCCATGCTACACCAGAGAGTAGAGGATTTAAAACGATCAGCTGCCAGAGCTGGTGCCATCACCGCTTTGAGCCGGGCAAATGCGTGGGAGCAGCTGAACTTGACGCGGAAGAACTAGCCACCGGCTGTCCGAGCTATAAGGAAGACGGGTCTCCCTTTATTTCTAGTGACTTCACACAGATAGTGAGGGAGATGCGTTCCTTGGATAGCAAACTGGCTAAGGAGACTGATCTCTCCAAGTATCATCTCGCTTATGATGCTGAGAATGCAAAAGTGAAACCACCAGTTCACGAGGCTGCAGATCTTATTCCGCTCACACGTAAGCACACCTTTGCTCCTAATACTGACCTGTCAAGACTTATAGACGATGAAGCAGTTTTCAAAGCTTTTTCCGGGATCAACTGGGCCACATCTGACTTCCAGCCAACAGGTGAAGAAGAGGTGGAAGAACCTATGTAAGAGAACCCGGAATCATCAGCATGCCAAGGCAAAGATGGCTGATCACAGGGCCGGCTTACCCTCCGCAGTATTGGATGATGTGTGTTAAAATAATTTATCTTTTGGGCCACATGACGCCCTGTAATAGGCTAGCTGAAAACAATGATATGTCATGCCATCATGCATGTTCATTCGCATAACATTTGGAATCGCCAGTCTGATGTTTGAAGATCTGCTGCTTTTGCTGATAATATCATTAATCCATCATGCAAGTCATTTTATTATATCCTCTGCACATCAACAGATAACATGTGCCCTGGCGGTTTATCCCAGGGCGGGTCATAATGTCCCTAGAAAAATTGATGGTGACTATATAGCCCATAACCATGGCGGGTTATCAAAAACCTCACATATTTATAGAGTAAACAAAAATCATACCTGTGAAATTTTTTCATGCTGCCGGTTTACCACACCATATGCAGCAAAGGGTTACAACCCCAAAAAGCCTTAGAGCCCAAAACTCCAAGTGCACAATCACATCATACTGGCGACTTATTATCCAAAGCAGACTGGGTTATCAATACTCCAGATACGCTCAAATATGAGCCACAAAGACGAAGGCTACATGGCCTGAATCTTTTTAAACCATATGTCAATACGGCACAAAAATACAAACCAAAATAATGCGTCAAGTAGAATCAGAAAAGATAAGGCTTTCATAGGCTGCCAAACCTCAATATTAAGTGCTTTTCAAAGGGTTATACAGCCACTCAGTTAACCCTTTATTCAAACCTATAAGCCGGGCCTCACATGACCAATCGCCATTTTAACTTTGACAAGTTCAGGGTCTGTATGAGATTGACTGTCAAGACTACGGCGGGTCGTTCCAGGATTACCTGGTTGGAGTGGCAGACATACAAAGGTAGGATAACCCGGATTTTTGGTGAATACACCTGGCGTCCAAGACGATCAAAAGGGTAGTTAAGGCTATGTTCATTGAACAGGAAGCCCCCAAGTGACCTTAACCAATCCATCAAGGCAAGTTACCTATGTTTGAACTGCACATTATAGCAAGTTCTCTTTGGTAATCATTCAACTTGGGCAAAAATCCCAGTTACTTTATAGCCCAGCATATAAGCCATATCAAAGGGTAATCATAGCTATGCTCAGTGAGCACGAAGCCCCCATGTATTTTGTAACAAGGCGTGCAAGGTAGATCAAGAGGGTAATCATATCTATGCTAAGTGAGCAGGAAGCCCCCAAGCGATCTTATGACGTAACAAAGAAAGGCTCAGATACTCAGAAATGAAACGACAGAGGCCCCGAATTATTAGGGATGCTGGCTTTATTATATTAATCATAATATATATACAGTGATAGGAATATGTACAACACAAGAGCCGGTAGCTTAGGTGTAATAAGGCTGGAGATGAGCAATATTCCACGGCCGATGGGTCTTCTCCTCTGATGTGCGTGAGTCCTTGTGGTCTCGAACATCGATAAGGTAGTATGATCCATTGTGCAAATTCTTGCTGACCACAAAAGGTCCTCCCCAAGGTGGGGATAACTTGTGCATGTCTGTTTGATCCTGGATGAGCTAGAGCACCAAATCACCTTCTAGAAATGTATGAGTTCTAACCCAGCGGCTATGATAATGATGCAAATCTTGCTGGTAAATCGCCGAACGAGCCCTGCATGGTCACGCTCTCCATCCAAGAGGTCAAGGTCATCCCGGCGTGCTTGCTCGTTATTAGCTTCAACATAAGCCGCCACACGGGGCGAGTCATGACGTATGTCACTATGAAGAACCGCCTCTAATCCGTAAACCATGAAGAAAGGCGTGTAACTCGTAGATCTGTTGGGAGTAGTGTTGATACTCCAAAGCACGCATGGTAACTCCTCAACCCAACAACCCGGCATCCTCTGCAAAGGGACCATAAGCCGGGGCTTAATTCCTCTTAAAATTTCTTGATTCGCCCTTTCAGCTTGTCCATTGGACTAGGGGTGAGCCACAAATGAAACGTCGAAACGAATATGCACTTGTTGACAGAATTCTTTCATAGCACCCTTAGACAGATAAGTACCATTACCAGTGATGATAGTATGAGGTTATCCAAAATGAAAGATCACCTTTTTCATGAATTGAACCGCTGTCGCTGCAACACACTTGCTGACCGGCTCAGCCTCAGTCCACTTTGTGAACTTGTCAAGTGCCACCAAGAGGTTAGTCTTTTTATCTTTAGATCTTTTAAAAGGCCCCACCATATCCAGCCCCCAAACTTCAAATGGCCAAGTAATTGGAATCATCCTCAATTCTTGAGCCGGTACATGAGCTCGTCTACAAATTTTTTGACAGGCATCACACTTGCTAACCACATCCTCTACATCAGCATGAGCCGTCAGCCAATAAAACCCGTGACGAAAGGCATTGGCCACGAGAGACTTAGAGCCAGCATGATGACCACAGTCTCCTTCATGAATCTCTCATAGTATTTCACAGACCTCCTCAGGAGAAATGCAACGTTGAAACACTCCGGTGACACTGCGTCGGTGCAACTCGCCATTGATAATAGTCTTCGACTTAGACCGCCGAATTATCTGTCTAGCTAGAGTTTCATCCTGATGTAACTCGCCCCGGGTCATATAAATCAATTATGGCACTATCCAATCAGGAATAACATGAAGAGTCGCCACCAATTGTGCTTCCGGGTCAGGGATAGCAAGATCCTCCTTTGTGGGCAATTTAACCAAAGGATTATTCAAAACATGAAGGAAAACATTGGGTGGTACCGGCTTACGCTGAGAGCCGAGCTGGCTTAATGCATCAGTTGCCTCATTTCCCCTGATCAACATGTTCCACCTGATAGCCCTTGAAATGACAAGCAATTGCATTAACTGCCCGGCGATAAGCCACAATGAGCGGGTCTTTGGAATCCCATGTTCCTGAGACTTGCTGAGCCACCAAATCTGAGTCGCCGAAACACCTCACCCGGCTTAGATTCATCTCTTTGGCCATCCGAAGACCATGGAACAAGGCCTCATACTCAGCTGCATTGTTAGTACAAGGGAATATCACCTCGTTGGGAAGTCAAAATAACTCCAGCCCCCGAGCCTTCCAAGTACCTAGATCCATCAAAATGAATAGTCCAATTGGTGTTATTAGGCTTCTCCTTAGGTATATGCTGATCTGTCCTGCCATTGATAAAATCCACAAGTGATTGAGCCTTGATAGATGTCCGAGGCACATACCTGATAGGGGTCCAAGCTCAATGGCCAACTTAGCCACCTGACATGTGGCTTCTCTGTTTTGAATAATATCTCCTAGGAGAGCAGAACTAACCACGGTGATGGGATGACCCATGAAGCATTGCTTCAACTTGCGACTAGCCATGAAAATTCCATAAACCAGCTTGTGCCCATGGGGGTATCTCTGTTTAAATTCAATGAGTACCTCGCTGACGTAGTAAACCGGCTGTTGAACCAGAAATTCCTTGCCTGACTATTTTCTTTCCACAACCACTTCTACACTGATACCTCTGCTGTTGGCAGCCACATATAAAAGTAAAGGCTATTTATCAATAGGAGTTGCAAGGACCGGCGGCTCAGCAAATTGTTTTTTCAGTGCCTCAAATGCCTGATTAGCAGCATCACTCCAAACAAAGTGATATGTCTTCTTCATCATCAGGTACAAAGGGTTAGGCTTCTCTCCCAGGCGGCTGATAAACCGGCTCAAAGCCGCAATATGACCCGCCAAACGCTGGACATCATTTATACACGCCGGTTTAGCCAAGGAGGTGACAGCCTTGATTTTTTTCCGGGTTACCTTCAATGCCTCTCTCAGAGACCAAAAAGCCCAATAGTTTGCCAGCCATAACACCGAAAACACACTTGGATGGGTTAAGCATCATTTTGTAGACCCGAAAATTGTGATGTGCTCTTTATTCCTTGATTTCACAACTATGGCATCCACATAAGCATGAACATTGCACCCAATTTGATCATGGAGACAATTCGGAACACAACGTTGATAAGTCGCATGGGCGCTCTTGAGCCCAAAAGGCATAGATACATAGTAGAAGGCTCCCAAAGGAGCGATGAAAGCTGTCTTTTCCTGGTCTTCAACTGCCATCTTGATCTGATGATAACCTGAATAAGCATCCAAAACACTCAAATGATCACAACCCGACGTAGCATCAATGATTTGATCAACATGAGGGAGAGCAAAAGGATCAGCCGGACAAGCCTTATTAAGATCTGTGTAATCCACACAAATACGCCAAGTGTCGTTCTTCTTAAGCACCGGCAATGGGTTAACCAACCACTCAGGATGAATGACTTCAACAATGAACCCAGCCGCCAAGAGCCGGGGCACTTCTTCTCCAATGGCCTTCCGCCTCTCTTCATTAAAACAAACGAAGGAATTGATTGACCGGTTTAAACTTTGGATCAATATTGAGAGTGTGCTCGGCGATTTCCCTCGGTACACTTAGCATGTCTGAAGGCTTCCATGCGAAGATGTCCCGGTTCTCACAGATGAACTCGATGATCGCGGTTTCCTATTTCGGATCTAGGTTAGCACTGATAGTGAACTGTTGGGATAAATTACCAGGAACAAAATCAACCTATTTAGTGTCATCCCAGACTTAAACTTTAGTAAAGGGTCATGCTCTGTGGACGGCTTCTTCAAGGGGGTCATATCCGTCAGGTGAACATTATCTTTGTAAAACTTCACCTCCTCCATTATTCAAACACATTCAACATAAACAACATCCCCCTCTTCACACTCCAAAGCTATCTTCCTATCACCGTGCATTGTGATGGTGCCCTTATGACCCAGCATCTTAAGCTGCAAATAAACGTAACAAGGCCGGGCCATAAATTTAGCATAAGCCGGCCGTCCAAACAAAGCATGGTAAGGACTCTTGATTTCGACTACCCCTCAAAGATCAATTTTTCAGCCTCGTAGTGGTGGTCATCACCAAAGGCCACTTCCAATGTTATCTTACCCACTGGATACACTAACTTACCAGGCACCACCCCATAAAAACAGTATTAGATGTCTGAAGATCCTTGTCAGTTAAATTCATACGGCAAAAATTATCATAGTAAAGGATATTGATGCTACTGCCTCCATCCATAAGCAACTTGGTAACTTTGTATCCTCCCAGTTGAGGAGCAACCACCAAAGCCAATTGACCCGGATTATCAACTCGGGGTGGGTGATCCTCACGGCTCCATATGATAGGCTACTCATACCACCGCAGGTATCGAGGAACCGCTGGCTCAACTAAATTCATTGCTCACTTATGAACCTTCTAGTCCCGTTTACACAAACTTGTGGTAAACACATGATATTGACCACTATTTAAATGCTTTGGATTTCTCTGATAGCCGGACTGCTGCTGCTGATTCTCTTGAATAGATTGTTGATTAAAATCGCCTTGGTTACCTTGTCCTTGAAAACCAGAGCTTGACCGCCACCTCCATAACTAGGCCCGTCAGAGCTGGGTCCTGACCCGCTAGATGGGCCATTATTGTTCCGAAAAAAGGGAATTTCTATACTCTCTCATCATGAAGCAATCTTTCCACAGATGACTAGCCGGCTTCTCATTCGTACCGTGCTTTGGGAAAGGCTGATTCATCACCACCTCAAGGTTGAACTTCGGCCCACTGAACCGTGGATTCGACCCCTTCCCCTTTCGATGTTGATTATTATGTTGCGCATTGGTATTGGCCACAAAATCTGAGCTGTCGTTCATCTGCTAGCGTTTACCATTATTGCTTTGACCCAGCGCATTATGCGTCTGTCCCTTGGTATTGCCATTCTTCTTTCCTTTGCCGGCCTTCTCCTCATCAGACTCTGGGTCCTTAGTACTATCAGAGTCAGCATATTTTACAAGAGCCACCATGAGCTCTCCCATGTCATCGCAATGGCGCTTAAGACGCCCCAGCTTCTGCTTAAGGAGAAGGAAACGACAATTCTTTTCCAACATCAGGATGGCTGAACCGGCAATGATACTGTCCAACGAGTGGATAACATTTGTAATATGGCGTACCCAGTGGGTTGTTGACTCGCCCTCACTCTGGACACAAGAGTCTAAATCAAGAATTGACATCAGCTACTTGCATGTGTCTTTAAAACTTTTGATAAAACACAACTTCAATTCAGCCCAGGACCTGATGGAACGAGGGGGCAAACCTTTCAGCCAATTGCGCACCGGCCCATATAACGGTGAAGTACTTAGCACATGCAGCCTCACTAACATCCAACATCTCCATGCCCATCTCATAACTCTCAATCCAAATCTCTAGGGTTGATCCGCCGTGTAGTTAGGCACCTTGCAGGGGCCCTTAAAGTCCTTAGGTAAACGCACATTGCGTAGCGCTGGCGCTAAACATGGCACACCAAGGGTTCTAGAGGTCACTCCCGCTTCCACAGATGTCGTCGGGTAAGTCGGAGATTGCGGTCGAGCCGCCAACTGAGCCGCCAGCTCGGCCTCACACCGTGCCCTGCCCTGGTCCACTAAAGCATGAGCATCATTACTAGCATGCGGTGGTTCATGCCTACGAGGCTGGTTGTGGTGTTGTTCACTGCTTGAAACTGTTGGTGACTCAATATGCCTGCTATAACTCCGACTTGGCCGAGGGGTTGAATGAATCTATTCACGGCTGTACGAATAAGCAGCCTATTGGGCCACTCATGTCTGGATAAGCTCACCGGCCCTCCATATCTCCATTGCAGCTGGAGACTCGCCTTCAACAAGCATAGCTACCAATCTCGTTGCTGCAGCAATCATATTGTCTAGAGGATTAGAGTAATGACCCGGATGCGTCGGGACATGCTGAGGTGGAGTCAAATTCAAACGAGGCGGGTCCACATCTCGTGGCTGAACCGGCGTCCCCGTCACAGATGTCTCAACCGCCCTGTTTACCACGGGCGGGTCACTGGTTCCTGCCCCCGGCGTTTTAAACCAATTCCTAGCCTCAAACTCTGTGGGTATACGGGTCTGATGCCTCCTCCTCTTGACGGCGTTCGAAGCATTTTAGTCAACGGTAAGCCGGAATGATTCCTCTTGAATCCTCTACGCATGAGCGTCCAAAGCGACTCATTCTGTTGCCATCCTGGCATTCTCAACATGGAATTCCTACTTAGCCTGAGCTATCTCATCTCGCAGTTTCACAATATCCAACTGATGATGTGCTTGATTCCCTGGTGTCACCTCCGCGGCTAATAAGGTCGCTAAAGCCTCCAAAACCTCGGACAACACTTGAGCCGGTGGGCGTGCAGAGCCGCTAATACTAGCTGTTGCCGCAACCGTTGAACTGGAGGTCATAGCTGCAGCAGTCGTTGGACCAGGCATCGATTGAGTGCCGGCCATGAAGATCGCAACCCTGTTCAGCGGCTCATAGGGGTTCGGAATACTGTTACCATCGGAACAGCCCCCAAGTCTGCCATCCTATAGCTGATACATTGAATCAGTCTGACCACTTGAAGATTCACCATTAGAGCAGACAATCGTCTCTTCCCTAGATACGGACCCTTCATCGTGATCCGTTCCATGGATGAAACAAACAAAGGCACGCTTGACAGCGGCCCGAACCTTGGCGGGTCGGGCGCGCTGAGCCGTCTCAGTGATGTCGTTGCAGGCGTCCGGATCAGGCCCCTACTCACCAATCTTGCCGTTGAAGACATGAATTCCGCCAAAGGGGACCCGGTACCCGTACTCGATTGAGCCGGCCTAGGGACCCCAGCTTGAATCATCGATGTAGAGCTTGCCGCGGCGACTCTTTGTCATCCGATCCACGGCATATTCCATGATCCTTGCGAAGCTGCCCTTCAAGAACTCAAAACCACTGTGCGCCAGCCCCACGGTGGGTGGCAACTATCATGGATTTGTCACGGCAGATGCCCTAGGATTAGGACTTAGGTGTGGAGCCATCACAACTAAGTTAGCTTGAAGGGGTTAAACGGGACAAGAGACAAGGGAGTTTTTTTATCCTTGTTCAGCCCCTCAATGAGGTAAAAGCTTATTCCAGTTGGGGTTGTATTGCTCGAGTCTCAATAACCAGGGGGCGAATACGCTTGACCTAGCTCTCGAGCGTTTGTTTCTTGAGTTAACCCGCCGCCGGGTCACCCCTTTATATATAGGTTGATGCCCGGCTGCTTACTGAGTCCCGGCCGGCTCTTACACAACGTGTCTGGCTCGGAAACCAATTAAGCTTGCCTTTCAAGTTTAAACATATGGCGGTTCACACCCGTGGGCCTCAAATCATCCCCGGGTCTTGGGACTTCAGTAAGCTTGCTTTATGAACCACCATCTTGACGTCACTTGGGCTTCTTTATCTTAAACCGCCAATGGCTTAACCTGGCCCTCCTGGGCGGGTCATACCCAGTAGTTATATCCCCAACACTGATGAACCTTGAAACTGGATATATACTACACTTGAACAATGTCTGTTATATTAGCATACATTTCAGTTGTCTCTTTGTCGTACGTATCCGTGATCATTATGGCACTATTTTGTGTCTTCCTGCCTTTGCCGCGTGCAATGGTGTTGTAGCGCACATCTCCAACAATGCAAGATTTATAATGTCTTGCCCGACTATCAAGACCCATTGCTAGTGTGTAAAGGAAATCATTAACTACCTGCCCATCCTCCCACATCTTCTTAACCTATGGCTATAGACAAGATCATCATCTTATGTACTCAATATATTAAAAAACCTAACAGTGCAATTCAAAAGCTTACATGGCTCTTGAACCATTTCGCAAAACCTGCCATAACCAGTTTGTCAATGTTTCTTGGATTTTGCGGCAGTTCCTCCTTTTTGTAGATGCTGCTCAACATAGTGATCGCGTCAAACATCTAAATATATAAGAATGTGCTACAAGTTTAGTAGATTATGATGTATAAGCTACAATACTTAGCACTTACTCGATATAAGGTAGAATCTCAGGACTGTTATTAAACACATACCAAACCATTTTGTCCAAATCTTTAGGTTTGTCACCATGTCGACTCTTCCCTGTAACTCGAATAGAACAATAAAAAAAATTGATCTCTGGACTGTCTTCACCCACCTCTTTGCTAAGCTGATCAACTCTTTCAATGTATTTTGAGAAAAATGTCAACGCTTTTGTAGCAATGTAGGTCGCTGCAACGGAACCATTGGGTCTAGCTCTGTTTCTAACATAGCCCTTGAAAGTGCCTCGCTGCCTTTCAATAGGGGTCATCCAACCATAATGTATTGGACCTCTAAGTAGTGCCTCATTAGGTAGATGAACAGCCGAATGCAGCATCACATCATAGAAGGCTGGAGGATATATCTTCTCAAGGTCGCATAGGATAGTTGGTATCTTGTCTCTAAGATGCTCCAAAGCATCTATCCTGATATTTATACTACAGAGTTCCCTGAAGAATTGTCCCAACTCTACAACTGCTCTCTACAAGTCAGGGAAGCTCAATCTTCTGAGGATAATAGGTAAAACCCTTTGAAGTAGGACGTGGCAGTCATGAGTTTTCAACCCGTGTACCTTGTTTCCATCTGCACTGACTCTCCTTTTAGGGTTGGAACCAAATGCATGTGGGAGTCCCGTACATGATAGGACCACGCATAATTCTTCTCTTTTTACCTTGTCCAAGACAAACACAGCTGGTGCCATGTCCCGTGGTTTACCTTCATCTTCCACCTGCAAACCCCTTCTGATACCGAGGTGTGGCAAATCAATCCTAGATTTTAAGGTAGCTTTCGACTTGTCTTCAATATTAAGAAGTGTGCCGAGAATGATGTCACCCATATTGTTCTCGATGTGCATCACATCAAGATTATGCCGCAGATCCAAATCTTTCCAATACTCCAAGCCCCACGAAGTGGACCTACAGGTAAAAACTAATATCTCTTCTGGCCTGCCATGCTTCCTTTTCCCTCTACCATTATCAGGATGGTTTCCTGGTGTAATATGCCTGACCTTCTCTAATTCCACTTGCAACTCATCGGCACTGAGCTTCTTTGGCGCATCACGAATTTCATGCTTTGCATTGAACACATATCTTTGGTATTTTGTAGGACATGACTTGTCCTTGGCAAGGAAACAACGATGTCCAATGTAACAGATCTTGATAAGTATTGCGTATGACAGCGGATTCCTGTCGCAGCGAACACATGCATGGTAACCATGTGTCATCCGCCCTGACATAGTGCCCAAAGCCGAATAATCATGGATGCACCAAATTATAATAGCATGCAAAATGAAATCAGGTGGTGGGCTGCTATATAGGTCTCAAGTGAGAACACCCCTCCATAGCTATTGAAGTTCCTCCACAAGAGGCTCCATGAATAAATCAAAATCCTTTCCAGGACTTTTTGGACATCGGATGAGCAAGGCCATCATGTAGTTTGATTCTTTGGTGCAGACATTTGGTGGTATATTGTAAGGGATAATAAGCACTGGTCGCAAGCTATATATGGCCCACTCTAGTGGCCAAATGGGTTAAATCTATCTGTAGGTAAGCCAAGTCTTGTGTTTCTCGGGTTAGCAGCAAACTCTTTGTGTTCTAATTGAAGCTCTTCCAGTCACTACCATGAGATGGATGGCTCATTACATTCTCATCTCTATACTCCTGGTTCCTAGAAGAGCTCAAAATGTTGATTATGATCACGACATATTTGTCGAGAGGTTTCATCAAGATGTAATTGATCGGCAATGACATCAAGTCAAAGGAATGATGAAGCGAAAGGTTATTGGAACCATGGGTACGACACAAACTCAAAATTAAGATTGTTTGTCAAGGCGAAATGATATGATGAGGAAGATCGACGTAGGCTTAGTTCATCATCGAAAATTCTTCTCCGGGAAGAAGGACTAGGTAACACAGTTAAAATTTAGCACGATAACGATATAGTCTATCGGGCTAGGAATGAGTTGAAGGACTATTAAACTCGCAAGCAACAAAAATTACTTAGAGTTATTGAATCGATGTGTGGAATCGATTCACTTATCGGTGTTCTCGAGTGATTAATAACTTGGAACCCGGGGAAATCTGAAATCAGTGAGAAGCACTAATAAGAAGCAACACCGTTCTTTGATATTCTCGGGATACGTGAGGGTACTACTCGAAAGAAGATCAAACGAGAGGTTGAGGAGATATATTGATCTGCAGAAGACAAGTACTTTAACTTGTCTGAGGAATGGGATCAAGGAAGAATAACATGGTCGGAACGACGGTTGCAAAGGACCAAACCTCAGATACAAGATGAATTGATAACAAGGGGATAATTATTATTAAGAGAAGCTTCCATGATAAGATCTGCATCATGTCCATGGGCATCAACACAAGCTCAAGGTGGACTCCCACTTCTCCAATGTATAACATTTCATCCACTTCTCGCGTTCGATGAGGTTGTAGTGTTCAAATATTTATCTGGCAAAATACCAGAAGATTATGACTCATGAAAACTCTTGGGTTCACCCGGACTAGGGAAGGCATAGGTTCAACCCACAGGGGCATCTTAGGAACATACACAGCAATGTTCAAGAGTAAATAACACAAGCTCGAAGGTAGAGCAGGGTTGTCAAGAGAAAAGGATACAAATTGCCAAAGGCATTATGTATCACGGGAAGAATTCGTAAAGGGTTCGGATTTACGAAGGAGCTATTGGGTCATAACCCACCAAAAGATCAGGTGGTCAACAAAGGATATGAGGGGAGTATCGGTACTCAACCAGAGGAAGAAAGAATGCAAAGTCATCGGATTATGAAAACAACTGAACAATTCAAGGCTCAAATGCAAAGGAATTATGATTTCCATATCAAGGGATTAGAATAAAACTCTCACAGTAAGAATAGGCAAGTCGAGTAGGCTTAGGGGTAGACTCGATGGTTGATTGGCCGAGATCCAGCTCATGTTTAAAACAACATCTGAGCCAAAAGGATGTATTCTAGGATTCGCCTGAGGATTTCAAGCAATCACAACATATCGAATCAGTGGACTCAAAAATATAATGAGAAAGGATGCCAATAAGATTACTAGACTTATGGGATTATCATTATTGCAAGTAAGCGAGAATTTCAAGAGCAATAGGCAGCTGAGGAATTTTGGAAGATCGGATGGTATTTCAAAGACTTTTGTGAAACACATGAACAATTGGGGATGATCGAATACTTGGTAAGTGCGAGGAATTATCCGTAGGGGTATTCATGTGGCAAAGAACTATAAGGCGGTGGGCACAAAGTATTGTCGGAACAATGGAGAGGATTTCGGGGTATCTTGTCATAACAAGATCAGTGGGGAATCATTTTATGAAGGTCAAGTGTATGAAGTTATCCGTAAGGATATATCGAATGTAGGAAATTGCAAAAGCGACGAGCACAAAAGTCTCGGGAAATACTGAAGAGTGTCTTCGGAATCTCCTGGTGAAGCAGCCCATCATCTGGAATGAGGGGATCTACGGGAGAAAGTATATACAAGAACCTAGAGTTAGAGTTAGCAAAACCATTTAACCCTAATAGAAGAGAGATTAGAAGCCCAGAGTATAGAAGAGGAGTAAAAGATCCTAATACCACCCAATGTCGACGTGGGCCCGTAAGCCACACAACCATGTTAGTAAAATAGTTTTTCAAATACTAGACTCAACTTCGACCAAGGAATTGGAAAGGGGGTTTCCTACAGGCAGTCAGCTCTGATACAAACTTGTGACGCCCCGAATTTGTCCGTACACTAATCATGCACGCAAATGTGTACGACCAAGATCAGGGACTCTCGGGAAGATATCACAACACAATTCTAGACACAAATTAAAATAATACAAGCTTTATATTACAAGCCAGGGGCGTCGAGGGCTCGAATACATAAGCTTGAATACAAACGAGTCAGCAAAAGCTACATTATCTGAGTACAGACACAAGTTAAACAAGTTTTCCTTAAGAAGGCTAGCACAAAAGTAACAACGATCGAAAAGGCAAGGCCTCCTGCCTGGGAGCCTCCTAACTACTCATGGTCGTCGGCGGTCTGCACGTAGTAGTAGCCTCCATCGGGGTAGTAGTAGTCTTCAGCGGTAGCACCATTCTCCTAGACTCTGGAAACCACCGTCTTGCAGTAAGAGGAGGGAGTAGAGTAGTATAACATAAGTCATCTTTATGTTGTTGTCAACGCCCCGGGATCCTTTCTCGACTCCCGGAGCCACATATCCATTTCAAGCCTCAGCATCCAGTTCTAGTTGTATCGACCAGGATACAACTCCGAGCATCCGTAACCATAGGACAGGCTATCGATAGATGTTTTCTTACCTAAAGGGGTGCACCAACTTATCCACGATGCTCTCTTAACTCCGACTAGACACACTTTATTGGGTCATGCCCGGCCTCGGCCAAGTGATATGCCGCAACCCGACCTAGGGTTAATAGAGAGGTAAGCATGCCGTACTAAATCTATGCCCCCAGGGGTCTTGGGCCATCGCACTGGTAACTCCTACACGTTGCGTGGGCGGCCGGTGAGCAGACCTAGCCACCTCCTTAAAAAGACAGGTTCTTATGCAGTACAACCCGGTGCACGCCGCATAGTAGCATGACATATATTATGCTTCAGCTGACGCATATGACACAGAACGCCCATGCTATGCCCCCGTGATGGTTAGTGCTATCAGGCCAGAGGCCCCTTGGATCAAATAACCAAATTGTAGTGGATTAGGAGCGTGTGGTAACAAGCCGAGACTCATGACCGATGTGACCCCCTCGCCCTGTCTCGAGAACTTGCGCCAAGGGCTAAGAATGCCCGGCCACGCCTCATAATTATCTCGCAGGCACCTTCCAGGTCAACCCAACTCAACATCACTCGCAATTAAACTCGCGCGGGTACCCCTCGGGGCCGACCCGTCTTTAGTAACATGGTTCATTGTAAAGTCATAGTAACCATAGTAACCGTGTGTCTAACACCAATGGGAACCCTGGGGAATCACCCTCGATGGAATTCCACTTGCTGTTATTGTCAAGGTGAACAAAGGAGGAATCACCCTCGAGGTCCACTGTTGAGGAGTTGCACGATAGTGTCGTTATCGGGACTAGAGAAGGAGGAATCACCCTCGATGACCATAACCGATGAACTAACCTACAAGGTTAACATCAGAATTGCTGATGAGGTATCACCCTCAGCACTCGATAGTAACCCAGTAGTGTCGAGCAACTAAGGGGAAAGTGATGTGCGGTGCTGGGGCCTGGTCTTCGATCACGTTGATCGAGTCATCTGGTAATCTAGTGGGGGCAACAGGGACAAGGAGGGGGTCACTGGTGGGTCTTCAACCAACCTATACTAAGCAATTTAGGGTATGCAAGTAGGTAACAGTAGTAGGTACAAAAGTAGGCTATGCATCAGAATAGGAGCAAACAATTACAATAGCAAAATCTAATGCAAGCAAGAGAGAGAATCAAATGGGCGATGTCGGGATGATCAAAGGGGGGCTTGCCTGGAAGCTTTGCTGAAAAGGAAGAAAGGTCGTCGGTGACGTAGTCGATCATAGGGGCAGCATCGGTCTCGGGGTCGATCGGAGAGAAGAGGGGGGAATAAACTGTAAATACAAGCAATCAAGTGCAACACTAAGCATGACAAGACTATATGCATAATTAGGGGTGTTCCAACGCGGTTCTACACGTTGCAGACGGGTAGAGAAAACAACCGGAGGGGTATTTCCAGCGTCCGACATTTTCTGGACAGATGAAAAGAGAGGGGATGGTTCCATGTCAGAATGCTAGGTGCATGTGACAGGTGAACGGACCGCGTATTCCGATTCGTTGGATTTTTTTTGAGCAACTTTCATATATAAAGATTTTTCATCCGAGTTAGGATTATTTTTCTATTAATTTTCAACGATTTAAACATTTATTAAAATTATCTAAATTAACGGAAAGGGATTATTGTGTCATCATGATGTCATTGCAATGTAAGCAGTCAACAGACCGGTTGACTGCTCAAAATGACCAATGGGTCCCATATGTCATACTGAGAGGGACTAATAGTAGTTTATTTTAATTAAACAGAGTTAAATAGCAATAGGGCCCACGTGTCAGTGACTATTTAGGTTAACTAATTAATTTTATTTACAAAAATGTTATAATTATATTAATTACGCGATGCGACCCGCTTATTAGTGACATTGGGCTACCCAGCCAGCATGTTGACTGGGTCAACCTAGTCAACGGGGCCCGTGGGGCCCGCTTGCAGCGACCCAAGGGTGGCCCCAAGCTAACCACGTTCGCGGCGTCGGAGAGAGCTCTGGCTAGCCTCTCCCGCGGTGGTGCATCGCCGGAGTTGGCCGAAATCCCGCTACAGCCCACCAAATCGCGCGCGGAGTAGATCTACGGGACCCTGGCGCTCGTGCGCATCTAGTGGTGGTGGTCGCAGGTGCAATGGTGGCCGACTGCGTTGGACGATGCCAAAGACTTGGTCAAGAAGTGCAATGGCTGCCAGCGCTTTAGTTCCAAGAAACACTTGCCGGCTTCTGCACTCAAGACCATTCCAATCACTTGGCCATTCGCTGTCTGGGGACTGGACATGGTGGGTCCCTTCAAAACAGCGTGAGGCGGCCTGACACACTTACTCGTGGCAGTGGACAAATTCACCAAGTGGATCGAGGGGAAACCAATCAAGAAACTCAACGGTCCAACCGCTGTGACCTTCATCGCAGACATCCCAGTCCAGTATGGCATACCGCACAGCATCATCACCGACAACGGCACAAACTTTGCCAAAGGCGCACTGTCCCGTTTTTGTGCAACACAGGGCGTCCGAATGGACCTAGCATCCCTTTCCCACCCACAATCCAACGGCCAAATTGAGCGCGCTAACGGCCTCATCCTATCCGACATCAAACCCCGGCTGGTCGAACCTTTGGAACGATCAATCGGCTGCTGGATCGAAGAGCTGTCGTCCGTCCTCTGGACCCTCAGGACAACTCCGAACAAATCAACCGGCTTCACTCCTTTCTTCCTTGTCTATGGGGTCGAGGCCGTCATCCCAACAGATGTTGAGTTTGACTCGCCTCGCGTCACCATGTACACAGAAGCCGAAGCAAAAGAAGCACGAGAAGACGGCGTGGACCTGCTGTAGGAGGCCCGGCAGGTAGCACTCAGCCGGTCCACCATCTATCAGCAGGGTCTCCGCCGCTATCACAGTCGGCGGCACAAGCCGCGTTCCTTCCGCGAGGGGTCCTTGTGCTCCGGCTGATCCAGCGAATAGCCGGCCAGCACAAGCTCTCGGCTCCTTGGGAAGGACCATTTATCATAGGTACTAGGCAACGATGCCTACTACCTCATCGATGCCCAGAAGCCAAGAGCGCGCAAGAGAGACGACTCGGGAAAGGAATCGGAGCGCCCGTGGAACGCAAACCTACTTCGTCACTTTTATAGCTAAAGACAGTATGTGTCGCGCTATCTACTTTATTTTGAGAACCAATGGGACCCCCGAGGAGTTCTCGGGGAGTGTCCAACCCTTTATCTATGTGATAAGAATTATGCATGTGAATGAGTACTTTTCATTCCTTCGTTCGGCACCGGAGCCTAGCAGACGGCCTGAGACTGGCCGCCTAGCCCTATGTTTAAAACTTTTCTTTCAACAGTCGGACAAGTAATGTGATGGCATCCAAGCCATCTCCTGCCTACAGTCAGAGACTCGCAGAACGCAGTTGTCCGACTGGCAGGAGTCAAAGGCAAGAAGCAGTGCCCACATGAAAAATGGCTAAGAAAAATAAACATAGGGCAAGACACCCCTTTTTACAAGTTGGCCGGCTGTTGAGTAGCCGGCCAGCCAGCTTCTGGCTTAGCCACACAGCGTTCCAGAGGGCGGGATACTTCCCTATCCGTAAAACAGCTAAGTACCTGATCCAGCCACAGAACCACAGAGTGGCTGTCCGGCTGGCAGGATGGCGGTTAAAGGTGACAGCAAAAGAAAATCGCCCTAAGGAACAAAGGACGGTGCTAATCCTAGAACCCGGCAAATTGTGTAAACATGTGCAGCATTAAGAGAATCTTTATATCAAAAGGGCCTCGAAGGCCGCCTTCCAGCAGTAACTTACTGATACACCTAGTGGGTGGAATTGTTCGGACTAATCCTACCGAGTCTTAAGAAAAAATAGGAATTAGAAGATACATGAGTGATGCCTAAGGTGCAGCAGGCGGAGCAGGTGGCACGATGGAGCCGGCTGCTTGGGGAGCCGCCTGATGGGTCTCGGCATGGCTGCCTCCTCCAGCATGCGGCGCCGTCCCGCTGGGCCCGCTTGAAGAGGCCCGATCTGGCTGACGGCCAGCAGACGGCTCCACCTCCTAGGAGCTGGCTTCTTCGTCACTGGCTCCCTCCTCCTCGCCGTCGTCGCTGGAGGCGATCTCCTCGTCTAACTCCTCCGGCGCTGCCAAGTACAGCCCGAAGTTGTCAGATGGCACCACATGACTATTCTCATCCAGCTCTGGGACGAAAATAGCGGTGTCGACGTACTCAGCGAGGGAAGTGGCGCGCTTGACGAGATCCCCTTGCACCGCCGCCAGTTCGGGCTCAGCCTCCACGCAGAAGGTCTTCAGCTGGGCGAGATCCAGGTCTGGGTACCAGCCCTTGGCGTACTCCAGGGCGGTCCGCGCACCGGCCCTCGCTGCAGCGCCCTTCCAGGCCTCGAAGCGGTGGCGCTGCCACCTCCAGCCAGTCGATAGTCCAGCTGGGAGTGCGGAGTACGGGAACGCCTGGCCAGAGGGCGGCCAGCACTTGGGCACCAGCGCGTTGCAGGCGGCGAAGCAGGCGGTGGGCCAGCTGGAGGTGTGCCTTGACAGCAAGAAGCTGTTTGACGGGAGTCCTCGGCGCGTTGGGCGCAATTACCCAGCCCACCTCGCGCCTCTCGTCGCGCTGGGCCTCGATGGCCTGGCTGGCGGCCACAGAGTGGCCCGGGAAGAATTCTGCAAGAACTAGACGAAGAATCAGAAGAAAGAAAGCTAGCTGTAGCAGACGACAAGCAAAAGAAAGAAGGGCAGGCATCTTACCGTCGACCATGTCTGCAATGGCCCCATAGCCGTCTTGCAGAGCCGCCTCCTTCTCGGCCCAGTTCGAGCGCTCGGTCTCGAACTCAGCCCGAAGGAGCATCTCGGCATCCGCCAGTTTCCCAAGCTCTGCCTTGTGCGTCGCCGCCTGGTCTGCCAGCTCCTTGGCCAGGCGGTCACGATACTGGGCGGTGAGATCGCACTCCTGCTCCTTGGCGACAAGTTCCGCCTGAGCCTAGCCCAGCTGGTTGCGGAGGTTGGTCGTCACCGCTGGAAGAGAAGAAGAAGAACATCAACATCAGCAAAGAGGACAACCTTGGAGTCCCAAGCCGCCTGCTCAGCAGTCGGCTCGGAACTCGGGGACAACACCCAGCGGGTGCGTTGACGCGCCCCCGCAAAGAGGAGAGGAACACTCACCCTGGCTGTCGGCCAGAGCAGCCCGCAGTTGCGCCAGCTCCTGACGCTGGCCATTGAAGGAAGCCACCCGAAGGTTGTGGTAATCCTGCAGCAAGAAACAAGTTAGCCCAGAAAGTACACCTTGGAGTTCCAAGCCGCCTACTCAGCAGCTTGCTCGGAACTCGGGGACTACACCCAGTGGGTGCGCTGACGCGCCACCACGGAAGAAATTGAAGGAATAAAAGCAAAAATATGGAGTCAACGTACCCGAACAGAGATTCGCGTGGCCACGAACTCCCGCATCACCGTGTGCACGACCTCGCTCAGAGAATTGAAGCGGTCGAGGACGTCTCGCGACGCGACAATCAGCGCACCACCGCCTCTGAGCGTCCAGCCTGATGACGCCGCGCTGGTAGCCTCGTTCTCCGGCGTTGACGAGCTGGCGCCGCCGGCTTCTACTCGCCGCGGTGCGGAAACCGCCTTCACAGGGCGCTGGCGGGCAGGGACTTGGGGGGGCGTCTGTAGGCCTATAACCAGCACGCCTTCAGCCGGCGGCACCTCCGCTCCCGCAGGCCGGCCGCCCTGCATCCCAGCAGGCGGTGCGAGGGGCGTCGCCTCCGTCTCCATGGCGACGCGGCCATCCCCCTCGTTGTCTAGCTGCTCGTCAGCAGTCGACACTTGGACAGACGGCTCCAGAGAGCCCGTATCCTGGGGGACGGTGCGTTTCGTCGGCTGCTGGAGGCCTGCCTCCTGCTCCTGGCCTTGGGCGGCGGCATCTTCCTGGGCCTTAGTGGCTGCCGCGGCCTCGGCCTGGGTAGCAGCATCAGCCTCCGCCTGCTCATGGGCCGCGTCCTCCTGCTCCTCGCGCACCTCGCGGGCGTTTCTCTCCGTCGCCTCCCAGAGCGCGGCAGTGGGATCCACGCGACGAGGCGCAGGAGGGACATTTGTGCTCCCAACAACGGAGCCCACTGGCGCCCGCGAGAGAGAGAGCGGCTCACTGTGTGGCCGTCCCAAAGAAGACAGCAAGTCAGCCACGTTGGGGGCGGCAAAATGAGATAAGCGCAAAAGAAAAAAGAAACGCGGCACTTACCTGGATACAGCTGGCCTAGGCTTGGGAAGCCTAGGAAGAATTGCTATGGCGGCCACTTCTCGGTGCTTGGTGGCGGCGGCCGATAGTCGGAGCTTCTTGGGATTGGTTCCAGACGGCCCTGCAGAGGACCGGCACTTCACGCCGCCGGCTGGGGCTGACGGCCCCGCCTGCTGGCTACCGCGCCCAGGCGGATTTGCCTCTCTGACGCGGATTTCTGCCTCCTCCTCCTCCTCATCGTCGTCCGGCCAACTCTCGATGCCACCTTCTAGTAGGCTGCCTGCTGGTTGGCGCCCGCCGACTGTTACCTCATCCTCCTCCATGGCGGCGGCCCCAAGATCGGGGTCGCTCGTGTCGCTTTGGGAGCAGTCTGGTTCCATTGGGCGGCCCGACTGGTCAGAGCCTAGCGCCGGCTGGCCGAGGAAGATCTGCAGACGGCACAAGGATCAGACGGCTGAAACAGGCGGAAAGAGAAGAAAGAATTATAAAGAGAGAAAGCGAGCTCACCGCAGGTGGCGGGCTGTTGCTGCTGTACGACGGCTTGTGGAAGGCCCAGCCCGAGTCGGAGAGCTTGCAATTGGAGACGTTATTCACCAAGTACGCCACCTCCTTGTATGGCGTCGGCTTGGTGCATGTCCGGCTCGGGTCCCGGCGCCCGCTCATGTCACGGATTATGTGCGGGAGGGCCTGCAGCGGCAGCACCCGGCGCTCCGCAAATGTGAGGAGGAGGTCCGCAAACACCAAGCCTTCGTGGTCCCTCAACTCCCGGAGGTGCCGCTCGGCGATGGGTCGGGTCTTCCAGGGGTCACAGGGCTCGGCAGGCGGGCCGGTTACCCAGTCCGGCAGGCCGATGAAATCTTGAGCAGAGTCAACGTTGGAGACGTAGAAGTACGTCTTCTGCCACAACTTCACTGACGCCACGAGCTGAGGCACCGGGAAATAGTTCTTGGCCCCGCTGCGCTTCACTGCAATGCATCGCCCGCACTGGGCGGCCACGCTCTGGACCGCGGTACCGAGCTTCATGTAGAAAAGCTCGGTCCACAACTCCATCGTGGGAAGAATGTTGAGGTACGCCTCGCACATGACGATGAAGGAGGACAGTGTTACCACCGTATTCAGCGTGAGGTGGTGGGGCTGGATGTTTAAGAATTCAAGGAAATATCGGAAAAAGTCGCTGGCAGGGAGGCCGAAGCCGCACGGGAAGTGCGAGCGGAAGATGACCCGCTCGCCGAACCACGGCGCCGGCCTGATCTCCGCCGCCGATGCTAGGCGCACAGCGACCTTGTCGGCGGGGGGCAGCTTCCGCGCGCGGCGAAGGTAGTGAATGTGCTCCTCGATGACGTCGCTGCCATCCCATTCGCCTGAATGGCGGACCCGCGGTGCGGCGGCCATGGCTCGAGGGAGTGGCTCGCTACGGCGGGGCGCTGCGAGCGGAAGTGGCGAGAAGTGCGAGAGGGAGCAAGGAAGAAGAAGAAGAATGGAGCGGGGCGGGCGCGAGAACGGCGCTAACCCTCCTCCCCCGGCCTACTTATAGGCTCGGGGCAGCGAAGTCGAGGGGGCGGGGCGTGGCATTAACTGCTCCACGCCCCGCACGATCCCCACCTTTTGCGCGCCTAATCCGCGCGCATTAACTGTGTGTGGGGAGGACAATCGATTGCCCCTGCCACATTGGATCCGCGCGCGGACCAAGGCCCTGTAGTGGCGGGCCCCAGCCCACTGCTACGTCCCGTCATGCCCATGGGCTGGCAGGCTGACGCGACGGGGCGATGACACGTGGAGTGCCGCCAACGGTCGGCAGACCCGCGTAGCAGCCTGTTGACCAGACGATATCTTCTCCCCGCTGATTTGAAGACGGAGGCCTGGCTGCCAGAAGCCGGCCCCTTTGCAGAGGTCCGGCTGCTAGAAGACGGCTCTTTTCAGAAGATGGACGAAGGAAGCCAATCCTACTTGGGGAGCGAAGCTGTTGGAACCCCGCAGCCCCAATCGCAAACTGCAGAGTTCCACCAGCTTCGGGGACTACTGTCGGAGATATTGACCACGGGTGTCCTCATCGACCACCGATGGTATTTCAAGACAATCGGGGCCGCCTGTTATCCCCCGGCCGTCTGCTCATCGGGCCACCTCCTGGCACAGTTTACCCCAGGAGCCGGCTGCCAGAAAGCGGCTGGGGCTCAAACAGGCGACAGCTCCATAGCCAGCAGCTAGCAGACGGTCTTACGCCTCCCCCTCGGGACGCGTGCTGGGGGCCACGACACAGCTAAGGCATGGCTATAGTTGAGGATGTCCTTAGAGAATCTATAAGGGCGTGGCTATAGTGGATGCATGTCTTATGGACGCCCCTTAAGCGGCATGTCACTGTAGCCATGCTGCCAGTGACCAAGCCTCGGTCAGAGGAAGCCATGATCCCACTACCCACAAACGGCGGGGCCAGCAGGCGGCCGGCCCCACCGGCCAGTGGGCGAATCAGAGACAAGCGGCCCCTGGCAGGCGGCCTGGGAAGACGGCCCGCCTGATAGCAGGTGGCTCACCGTACGCTAGGAGTCCGAACCTCATCAAGATGACAAGACAGGACGTGGTGGCAGTGTACGGCAGGAGATGGTGGCACTGTAGCCACTCCCCTCCTGACGATGCTGCCGTCAGCAGAGGAGCGCCTACAATGAAAGGCAATCACAAGGGCCCGTAGACGATGGGCCCCAGCAGCAAGACGTTGACAGATGACGGCATTATGCCTGGATTACTATTGTACCCCTGGGGGTAGGCCTATATAAACCCCCCCCCCCCAGGGTCCTCCATGTGGAGGGGTTGGTTGAACTCTTGAGAGAAGAGAGACACATAGAGAGAAATAGGAGAAACCCTAACCATCATCCCGATTCCCTAGAGCGAAGGTAGTCAGCTAGCCTTGCTCTTCTTCCTCCTCTAGACGACACAGCTCAAGGAACAACCTTGTAGCTACCCTAGTGACATTAGTCATGATGCGGAGTCCCCGCAGAGCAGGATTAGGGTTGTTATCTCCACGGAGAGCCCCAAACCTGGGTAAGATTCGTAGGCGTCCTAAGTTCCGCCTTATCCCGCTTCCAGGGCCCGGCGGCGTTCTGTTGTCCCCATGCATGATAAGCCATACGTTGGCATATGTCGCACCTAAACCCCGACACAATTAAAGAGAATAACCATCAGGAATAATTCTAAACATCTATAGCTCATACGCACACCTAAACTTAGAGATTTTCCTATCTACCAACTTTCTCGATGGCTTTGTTACCCGTATATATCATTCGTTTTATACATGGTTTGCCTCCAAATGCTTCCTTGGCGGATCATCATACCCTCATTGTCTATGCTCTGTGTGTGTGCGCGCGTGCACCCAGAGGTCGGGCGTCATCCTTTTTGAAGAAAATGTGTGGCTAGGTTTAAACATTTTAGTCCCTCTACCATATTGAATAAAATCATGTTCTTTCATCCTCCACTCCATGTGCAAATACATAAATAATATATCGATCAAGAATTAAATCTAAACATATGTAGCCCATACTCTTGATTAAACCTAGATATCTATGTATATACCTACCTTCTCGGTAATAGCCCTTGTTCTGACATCTAACTGGACCAGCCAACGTCAGAACACGAGCGGTGATTCCTTATTGAAGGCATTGTCTTGAAGCAATGCACCCTTTGTCTGTAACTACGTACATAGCTTCTAGGTTTTGTGGTAGGATTTGACGAAGTTGTCGCAAGCCTTGTCCTAGGCTAATCGCCTTATGTTTCTTTCTTTTATTTTCGTACGTGCTGAGTTGATCCGTCTTATTGCTTATCTTTGCTTGGAATTGTTTCAAACATTTTTTCTTAAACTGTTTCAAACATTAATAATATATATTTAATGTGTCGCTGTGAGACCTTTGATTTTTATCGCAACAAAACAATTAAACGCAAACAACAAAACAATTTCTAATGTTATAGTCAAAATAATATTTTTCATTCTGTGCAATACGCTGCTCACGTATGTATCGCATTGCAACGTTCTTTGTATTCCTTGTGGGTGATATTTTCCATACATTTGAACCTGGTTCTCACACATGTCCATAGTTTTCTTTTCTTTTGCCGTGAGGGGCATGTCTATATTTTTTCATTATTGCAAATCTACCATACCTCGTTAGCGGCCATGAATTCAATCAGAACTCAGCTCGTCTTTATCCAAGTCCTACAACTTCATTTCATATACGGTCGAAATGATTCTATATTTTTTCGCCAAAAAAGGAAAAAAGAAACCATTCTATAATTTTAGGATGCCATGTGGACAATGCTTATCAATTTGTATGCTTTGTTTGTTTTCATGTCCTTATATGTATTATTCTACATATATAATCTTCTAAATTTAATTCACAACATTAAACTACTAATTTCAGTGGACTTTATTTTTTGTGGGGAAATAAAAAATATGCTGAAGTTGTATGAAATTTGCTAGGAAATTGTGAAAATAATTCTCATATAGGTTTGCATCCAAGTAGCCGGGCATTTTTCTCATACAGGTTTACTTTATATATCTTCTTGCACAAAGTAATTATATTTATAATTAGATCTTGCATAGGTTAATTCTAATTATGAACAGTACTCACTCGTATTTTCTCATTTAGGTTTGCATCCAAGTAGCCGGGGATTTTTCTATTAAAAAGGAGAGTAGCTATAGCTGGACAATATTAGACTGCTGACTTGATGGATGATGTCATCACTTGGAATAGTACACCGTCAATCAATTTACTCAAGTACAATCCGGCTGCACTTCGGCTCGCTACGTGCCTAGAATCGAACAGCTTCCTTATTAGCTGTCCTTCATCTCATCGTTACATAATCCCTCTGGAAAGAGCAAAAGGGAATAAAATCACGACTAATTATACCATTCATGCCCTGTCTCAGCAGTTTCTGCATCTCATCAGAACTAAAACCGGATACACATCTAATCTATATCTATATATATATCTATATCTATACCTACTATTAAAGGGAATAGATATTCTTGGTTTGATTTCGCTTTGTTTCGTCCTGTTTTGAGTATTTTTACGTGCAATATTTTTCTTCTTCATTTTTTCCGTTTGACAAACATACGTGCAAATAAAGGAAACCGGGACAATACGAACGAAACCAGAACGTACCTGTAACGGAAACTGTTGGAGATATAAGTGTTTGATATGACCCGCCCAGGAGGGGCCGGGTTACCCAATGGTGGTTCATGGGCCAAGCCCAGAAGCATGTTAAAGATGGCGGTTTAGGTGAGGGCCCAAGGCCTGAGGCGGCTTAAAGCATGTGGGTATCAATCTTCATATATGTGACTTGTATTGTAAGGCATGTAACAAGAGTCACCTGGCCGGAAACGATTGTATGAGCCGGCCGGGACTCCGTAGGCCGAAGGGCGTCAACCCATGTATATAAGGGGACGACTCGGTAGCGGCTTAGGGCAAGAAACAACAGATCGAGGGCTAGGCAAGCGCATCTGCTCCCTAGCAATCGACACCCCAGTAATTTCACCTCAAACTGGATTAGGTTTTACCCTCACCGCAAGGGGCCGAACCAGTATAAACTACCCGTGTCTTTTGTCCCGTTTAACCCTCTTAAGCTAACCACGTCGTTATGGCTCCGCAATCAAGTCCTTTCCGTAGCACATCTGCGGTGACAAATCCACGACAGTTGGCGCCCACCGTGGGGCCTGCGGCCTGTGTTTTCGAGTTCTTGAAGGGCAATTTCGAATGGCTCAAGGGATACGCTGTGGGCCCGATGACCAAGAGTCGTCGCAGCAAGCTTTACATCGATGACGAAGGTTGGGGCCCCGAGGCCGGCTCAATTGAGTACGGGTACTGGATCCCCTTCGACGGAATCCACGTCTTCATCGGCAAGATCGGCGAACTGGGCCCTGAGCCAGACACATGCACCGACATCTTCGAGACGGCTCAGTGTGCGCGACCTGCCCGGGTTCAGCCTGCCGTGAAGCGTGCCTTTGTTGGATACATCCAGGGGGCTAGAAGCTCTGGATCTCACAGTGAGACGGCCGCTCTTTCCGATGGACAGTCATCCACAGGTGAAACCGATTCAATGTAACAGATACAGAGTGGATGGCTCTGGGGCTCGTCCGACGGTAGCAGTATTCCGGACCTCTGGGAGCCGCCGAGCAGGGTGGCGATTTTCATGACTGGCACCCAGCTGGCTCTCAGATCAATAGTCGTCGGGGCCATAACACCCGGCGCGACGACAGCTGCGGCAGGCGCAGATGGATCAACGCTCCTGGCGACTCAAATCTTGACAAGTCTGTTGGAGGATCTGGCGACTTTGATGGGGACGGAGGTAACCCTAGAAAACCAGGATCAGCGTAAGACAGTCGTGGATAAGCTGCGACAGGAGATAGCGCAAGCCAAAGAAGACCTGGCGGTGGAGAACGCGAGGATGACTGAGGAACGGGCTGTTTTGGACACCCAGGCTCAGCGGATTCAAGCGGATTCTTACCGGCTCTCAGTGGATCAGAACGTGGCTAATGAGACCATGAGGATAAAGCAACGGAGTCGTCTCCCCTTCATCTATGAGCCAAGAAATCTTTTCAGCACAGCCGGAGCAGGGGGCAGTAGCCCGCCGGTAGTAAACCGGACGGATGAAGTGCCTAGGACCGGCGGGCCAGTTCACCAGCGCATGACAGGTTCTCTGTATGCAAACCCCCATCGCCTCGTTACCCGGCATCGCTGGCGGGTCACTACTCCAGCCCTCTAGACAACATGATAGCAGTGACAATGAGATTGGCGGCTTTACCGATTTAAGGCGAAACTCCGGTAGCGGTGGAAACTCAGAGGGCTCAGGAACTGCTTCAAACGGTGCTGTTGCAGCAACAAGCTTATTCCTATAGTCGAGACTGGATTCATGCAACTCCCCGTCCAAGTGCCAGTTACAGCAGGCATGTTGAATCGCCAGAGGTTTCAAGCATAGAGCGGCGCCGTAACTCGCCTCGTGGACATAGCCCGACGCAGTAAGACGCCAAGGCACATGACTTGGTGGATCAAGGCAGGATGCGCCGAGAGGCGGAGCTGGTAGCTCAGGCGGCTCATCATCAGCCAGCGTCATATTATCCGGCAACCTCAGTAGAGACAGGCCACTTCTACAGCTTGGGGCGTGCCATGTTTAACGGAGGCTATACGGAACGAGCGATTGTCTAAGGATTTCAAGGGCCCTCGTAAGGTGCCCAATTACACTGCGGATCAGCCCCTTGAAGCTTGGATAGAGAGTTCCGAGATGGCTATGGAGATGCTGGACGTTAGCGAAGCCGCATGTGCTAAATATTTCACCATGATGCTGGAAGGCACGGCTCATAACTGGTTAAAAGGATTACCCGTCAATTCCATTGGGTCATGGGCAGAGCTGAAGGCCAAGTTTATCAAGGACTTCAAGGATACGTGCAAGCAGCCGATGTCAATCATGGATCTAGATTCCTGTGTTCAGAACGAGGGCGAATCAACGACCAGTTGGGTGCGTTGGGTCTCAACCATCATGCACTCTTCAGATAAGATCAACGCCGAATCTACGATATTAACGTTGGAGAAGAATTGTTGTTTCCCTCCGCCCAAGTTGAAGCTAGGGTGGCTTAAGCGCCATTGTAGTGATATGGGGGAGCTTATGGCGGCTCTCGTCAAATATGCCGACTCTGATAGTACCAAGGACCCCGAGTCTGAGGATGAAAGACCGGGAAAGGGAAAGAAGGGTAATGACCCGGGAGGACAGCAGTATAACCTGGCCAATAAGCACAGTGGCAATAAACGCAAGGCCGATACTTTTGTAGCCAATACAGGGGCATGGAATTCTAACCAACGTCACAAGGGGAAGCCGCCTCCAAGATACAACATCGATGAGGTGATGAATCATCCATGTCCAAAGCATGGAACGGATGAAAAGCCAGCCACCCATATGTGGAAAGACTGTAGCATCATGAGGTCTTACAGGGAGTTCATGCAGAGCAATTATGGGCCGAACGGCGGTTCAGGGTCCGGTTTTCATGGTCCGGGTCATAAAGGTGGCGACTCAAACTCCGGTTTTCATGGCCAAGGAAATCAAGGTGGCAACAACCAGCAGAACAATCAAGGGAATCAGCAGCAGTCAGGTTATCAGAGTAATCCGAAGCAGTTGAGTTGCGGGCAATACCATGTGTTTACCACAAGTTTGTGCAAGCAAGATCAGAAGCTTCATAAAAGGGCGGTGAATGCTTTTGAGCCAGCAATTCCTTGTTACTTACGATGGTCTGAGCATCCCATTGTGTGGAGCCGCAAAGATCACCCACTCAGAGTTGACAATCCGGGTCAGCTGGCTTTGGTGGTAGCACCTCATGTTGGGGGATAAAAGTTCACCAAGGTGCTCATGGATGGAGGTAGCAGCATCAATATCCTTTATTATAATACCTTCCGTCGTATGGGATTAACTGATAAGAAGCTTAGGCCGTCCAACACTATCTTTCATGGAGTTGTGCCTGGTAAGTCGGCGTACTAGTAGGAAAAATTGATTTGCAGGTATCCTTTGGGGATGAATATGATGCCAGGATATAGACTTTGACGTTTGAGGTTATTAGGATCCAGAGCCCATACCATGCTCTGTTTGGAAGACCGGCTTATGCTAAATTCATGACGAGGCCGTGTTATGTTTATTTGCAGCTCAAGATGCCGGGTCACAAGGGGACCATTATAGTGCATGGGAGTCGCACGATAGCCTTGGAATGTGAAGAAGGTGATGCGGCTTACGCAGAGTCAGTTTGTGCTACAAAGGAGCTCAAGTTGTACAAAGATAATGATGACCCGGCAGACATGACATCTTTGAAGAAGCCAACCACAGAGCATGACCCGTTGCTGAAGTTTAAATCGGCGGACGACACCAAGCTAGTTGACTTTGTTCCTGGCGATTCATCTAAGCAGTTTAGCATCTGCACAAATTTGGATCCAAAATAGGAAAGCGCGCTCATCGAGTTCATCCGTGAAAACCGAGACATCTTTGCATGGAAGCCTTGAGACATGCAGGGTGTACTGAGAGAACTCGCTGAGCACACTCTCAATATTGATCCGAAGTATAAGCCGGTTAGACAGTTTCTCCAACCTTTTAATGAAGAGAGACGGAAGGCCATTAGTGAAGAGCTGGCCCGGCTCTTGGCGGCCGGGTTCATCGTTGAAGTATTTCATCCTGAGTGGTTGGCTAACCCGGTTTTGTACTAAAAAAAAGACACATCCGTGACATTTTGGTTCGAACGAAACTTTTTTCTGTCATCTTTGTGACACTTCTATGACAATAATTGTGACAAAACACGGTATCATCATAGATGTGGTGGGGTCCTACTTCTATGACAAAAAATCATGACAGAAAATGGGCTTTTCGTCCTGGGCGGGCCGGAGACGCAGCTGCATGACATTCTTTGGGCCGTCCATGACGGAAAAACCGTGGTAGAAGCGAGGGCGAGGAAAATATCGGGGTGTTCCCGGTTACGGTGGGTGGTCGGGCCGAGCGATGCGCGTTTCTCTCGTACACGCACACGCGTGGGTGCGAGGCGTTGGGCTCTAACTGAACCCGAGCGATTGCACTGCAGGCTACGCGTTACTGAACCCGAGCGATCGATCAATGGCTGTTAACTGAACCCGATCGAGCGATTCCTTCGCTACTGCTGCTAACTGAAGCAGATCGATGCTGCCTCTGCATGAACAGTGAGCGTTGCTGGGGGGTTGGATGAACAGTTCCCAGTGGGGGTGGCTGAACAGGACCCCATGGTGTTGCCTCTTCATGAATAGGACCCCGTTCGATCGAGCCGGTTGGGGCTGCATGAACAGGACCCCGTGAAGGGTTGCATGAACAGGACCACCTCGTGGAAGGGTGCATGAATAGTAGACGATGGAGGGCTGGATGAACAGTAGCCCATGGAGGGGTGGTTGAACAGGAGCTCGTGGAGAGGGCTGGTTGAATATTAGCCGGTGGAGTAACGTGCAGTGGAGGCTGAACAGTCGCAGCTGGAGGCTGGAGGAGGTCGACGGTGGATGAAAAGTAGCCCGTAGAGGCTGGAGGGGGTCGATGGTGGTGATGAACAGTATCCCGTGGAGTCCCATTTTGCGGTACGACACACCCCTCCCGATTAATAGCACCCCCGTTTCGACCGTAGCGCTCCAACACAAGTCTGTTTCCTCCGTTTTGCGGTACACCACACCACTCCCGATGAACAAGACCCCCGTTTCGACCGTAGCGCTCCAACATAAGTCTGTTTCCTTCGTTTTGCGATACGCCACACCCCTCCCAATCAACAGGGCCCCCGTTTCGACCGTAGGAGGTCCGTTTCCTCCATTTTGCGGTACGTCAGACCCCTCCCGATGAACAGGATTCCGTTTCGAACGTGGTCGGTCGAACATAAGGCCATTTCCTCCGTTCTGCGGTATGCCAGGCCTCGTTTCCATCGGCTGTTCCATCCAAGCCCTCCCGATGAACACGACGACGCATTCCATTCCGACCCAGTCGGTTGGCTCCCCATGAACACGATGACGACGCTATTTCTCCGTTCCGACCCAGCCATGTACACGAACCCTGGCCGTACGTATGCGCGAGTAGACGTTCGAGACCCTGCCCGTATGTACGTACGTGGCCGTATTTTCTTTCTTGCACACTTGCCGCTGTACGTACGTGTACATGCTACGTGCGTACCTCTACTACGTCATGCGCGCCTCTACATCGACTAGTATGTACACGTTCACGACCAAAATGACAACGCTACGTACGCTTCGACCAGGTGGGTCTCGACTGTCAGACACTTCCTTGCGTGAGAACATGTAGCTGGTGGGTCCCAGCAGTCACGGGGGTGAATCGGTTTTTTTTGCCCGGACACACTTCATTGTGTGCGAAGATGTAGCTGGTGGGTCCCAGCAATCAGGGGGAAACGTTTTTTTCGCGAAATACGGTGGCCCGTCTAGTGGGTCCCCGCTGTCAGGTGGAGGAATAATTATTTTGTGCGTAATAAGGAGGCACTTCCTTGCTGCGGCCGTGGACAGCCTCTCCACGTACAGTCCACGTCCGATGGAAGCCGTTCCTTGACCATGTTAACGACGCCGCGCCGAGAGCACCAGGGCGGTGGACGATGGCGAGGCCTAGGAAGGGGACGACGCGGAGCCCGGGAAGACGCGGCAGTGGATGCCCACGCGTAGAGGAGTATGAGGGTTCACTGGTTCGCTGCGGTGTGAGGCTGCCGTCGTCGCAGAATAACAGGGAGTGTGGGTGAGTAGAGGGATGGCCTGCCTAGCTGTCGGAATAATAGGGGGCGGTGAGGCCTCCGCAGCAGCACAGCCGGCCACGGGAGGCGGGAGCATGCGGCACGACCGGCGCTGCTTTGGGCGGCTGGAGCAACAAGACCAGATGTTGAAGAAGCACTACGGCCGTTGGATGGTCATTGTACGATCACTAGAGCTAGAATTGTTCATATTGACTAAGTTGACAACGCACTCCGTCCTCGTCAACTTAGTAGGCCCACAAGTCAGCCTCCCACCAAGGTGGGTCCCAACCAGTAGGGGAGAATTCATTTTTTTGTGCGTAATAACGACACGGAGGCAGGGAAGACTCGGCAGTTGTTTTCCACGCGGAGGTGAGTACGACTGTACGAGGGTTCACTGGTTCCTCTGCCGTCGACGGAGAATAACAGCAGGTGTGGGTGAGTAGAGGAATGGCTAGGCCAGCGATGGGAGTACGGTGGGGTGGTGAGGCATGCGCGGCAGCACAGCCGTCCGCGGGGAGGAGGGAGCAGGCAGTCTCGCCGGCTCTTGTTTGAGCCGCTGGAGCAGGAAGAGCACGACGGCCGTTGGCATGACATCCAACAGTCACTGCTTGTGCGTCAAAATTTTTTTTAGGAAGGCCTCAAATCTATGGAAAACATCATACAGCCCATCTGCCATTATTTCTAATAATTTACAGCCCATTTGCTAAATTTTAAGGTTTTTTTTGAGCCCATATTCTTTTTGGTAGTATTGCAGCCCATATTGTGGACACGGATAAAAAATTATACAAAATTTGGCATATTTCGGTGTGGTCCGAACTGTTTTTATTCCCGAAATTTCGAGTCACATTCAAACTTATTTTAGAAATAAATGTATATCAATATAAAATCGAACAAATTGTCCACGCATAAAAATCAATGCAATTTAAAATCTCGAAATGAAAAAAAGAAATTTGAAACTAATTGCCGGTTTGATGTGTTTTAAAAATGTACAGCCCATTTCTCATTACTGATAGGCCATTTTATCGGCCAGCTGAATGAAGCTCTCCTCGTCTTGAAAGATTTGCAGCCCAACAGGCCTGACAAAGCGACTTACTTGGCAAATCACAAAAAACAAGGTTGTGGCCGTGGACCCAGCTGTCAGCCTCTCCCCGTACAGTACTCTTCCGATGGAAGTCGGTCGTTGACCACATTGACCACGCCACGCCGAGAGCACCAAGGCGGTGGACGACGCAGAGCCGGGGATGACGCGGCAGTTTATGCCCACACGGAGAGGAGTACGAGGGTTCACTGGTTCGGCCGAGGTGTGAGGCTGCCGTCGCCGCAGAATAACAGGGGGTGTGGGTGAGTAGGGGGATGGCCTGGCCAGCGGTGGGAGTAGTATGGGGACGGTGAGGCCTCCGCGGCAGCACAGCCGGCCACGGGAGGCAGGAGCAGGCGGCACGACCGGCGCTGCTTTGGGCGGCTGGAGCAAGAAGACCAGAGGTTGAAGAAGCACTACGGCCGTTGGATGGACATCATATGGTCAGTGGAGCTAGAATCGTTCATATTGACTAAGTTGACAAAGCACTCCATCCCCATCAACTTAGTAGGCCCACAAGTCAGCCTCCCACTGTGGTGGGTCCTAACTAGGAGGGAGTCGTAGACGGAGAGGTGTACGATGGTTAACTGGTTCTGGTGCGGTGTGGGTCGGCAGTCGGTGGAGAAGAATAGGAGGTGTGGAGGGGTGGAGGGATGGCCTGGCCAATGGTGGAGTAGCACTTCACAGCGAAGCGTGCTAAGCAGAGCTGCTAGTAGTAGGAGGCGTGAGCACGTGGTCCCGGCGACGCTGGAGGAAGAAGACGAGAGATTGAAGATGGATGCCGGTCGTTGGATGTAAATCCAACGGCTAACGATGTCAGAATCATTTGTTGACTAAGTTGACAACGATTTGCATAGGCTTCGACCTATTGGCCCACATTTCAGCCACCAAAAATGTGGCACATATTCAACCCATTTTTCAGAATTTCCAGTCTTTGTTTTGTGGGATAGAATTTACAGTCCATTTGATCTTTTTTTTGAATTGCAGTCCATTAGCTGGGCTGGGTGAACAAATAATGTAGCGTCCATGCGGCCCAATTATGTTTTTCCTAAAAAATTACAGGCCATTTGCACTTTCCCGAAATACATGATTTTGCTGGGCCGATTCTAATTATAATGTTGGGGTGGGCGCAACAATGTTATCAAAAAATAAACAAGGGCTTAAATAATAAGTAATTTATTATTACATTGGTCCTTAAATCATACCAAGCTTTTGTACATTGGTCCTTAAATCATACCAAGCTTTTGTACACAATCACCAGGATTTTCGTTGCCAAAACAAATCCAGCATTTTATTGTTAAGAAATTATTTTTATAAGTTAACAAGATGGGGATATTGTTTTCTTACATATGTAAGTATCTGTTAAATATATGATGACAATAATAATAATACATAATAACATACAAAACAATTTAAATATATATAATATAGTTAGAAGGGAAACATAAGTTGGACTAGGCGTTCCTGTTCTTATATAGAAAAATAGAACAGACATCTGCGTTTTCTTCAAAAAAAAATACAAAAATTGGGCTGCCGATGTTTCAGGAAAAATAAAACCTCGGATGGGAGGTCCATAGGCCGGTCGATATATGACGGCCCTCAAGAAAATACAAACATGCCTATGGACCTCCCATCCGAGGTCGTGGGATGCGCATGTTAAAAAAAAGCCTAGACGGGGCAGCCCAAAACCCCGCTGATATTTGCTGCCACAGTGATAATAAATGATACCTACCAGCTCCCCGGCTTTGTTGTGAATTTATCTCCTATAGTAACTACGTTGAAGCACCTAAAAATGTAACTATGTTGACAAACCCGTGGGCCCCAACGTCAGTATAGCATTAGGAGGAAGTATTTTTTTATGAGGCACTTGCTTGCGAACGGCCATAGACCTGGTGGGTCCCGACTGTCCGCCTCTCCACGTACAGTCCTCTATAGATTCCTCTCGTTTGTTCAGCATGTTCACAACGGCAGACAGCGAGATCCGACCACCTGACGAAGTGCCTTATTCGCAACGAAACAACTGAACTAGCCCAGTGGCCGAGTGACACTACCCGACAGCTGTTCCGCCCAGGTTCAATTCCACCTGTGCAGAGAAAATATCTCCAAAAAAATTTCCTGTGCAGAGAAAATATCTCCCAATTGTCATCTACGCACACCACGTCCTACAGCTGCCAAAACTTTGTCCCTTGTTTTCTCTGTTTTTCGCACACTTGACATTGTGTGGGCATTTTGGAAATAGCATATTTTTTTTACTGTGCATCATATGAAGATATGCTATGCATGAATGTTGATCAGCATGATGTTAACTGGCTGGTAGTTCCAGTTTCGACCATGAATAAAACTTCCAGCATGATGTTAACACTGTTTGAAAAGGCCGTGTTAATATAAATGCTCTGCCTCTGAAAGTTGTCGTTTCTTATCTGAAACTGAACTTGGAGTCTTATCTGAAACTAAAACTTGCAGTTTCTTCTCTGAGAATCAGATTGTCTGCACTTTTATACTCCTATGAAACTACATTTTTTTAAGTGCTAAAAATAGATCTCTAGAATTCATAAAATACTTCATATGCTCAATACTGCAAATCTGAAATTCAAAAGACATTCATATCTGAAAGTACTCTCAAAATACACAACACATAACACAATTCACAACCTGCAAATACTAACAACCCTAAGCTCCTCCTGACAATTCACAACATACCCGACTATTGGTCTGGGGGGATCCCTCCTATTCCTCAGCGGTAGACAGCCGCCCCGTGAGACGATGTGAATGGCGAGGGAGAGGATGGCGGGGAAGCGTCGTCGGGCCAACTGTTTTTCTCCTCTTGAAGTTGGGTTTGGTCGACGAAGACTCCACTGGCTCGCTCTGGCACGACACCCTCACAAACGGCACCCTGTAGATGCTCGATCCTTCAATCTCTGATGGATGCTCCATCTGGGATCGATACTCCACAGTGAGCGCCACACATCCCACTGATGGTGGTGGATGCCAATGCTTAGATAGAGCAGGGTTGCTGTACGTAATTTTTAATTGGCACCTCTCACTCTGCATATATGTCGGTTCCATCCGTACATTTGTGTAGTTTCACCGAAATGCAGCTGAATAACCCTATTTGCACAGATAATGAAAAGGCGTGATTAGATTATAGTGGCACTAGTTGATGAAACATACACTAACAAACAACAGAAAATATTACATCATACTGGAAATCAACCCAAGTCTCCCTGATACACCTTCTGCCAGTGATGAACATCAGTGTACAGCGGTAGTACAAGGAGGGGCCTTGAGACATTCAAATCTCTATTTTTGTGCAGATAACCTAAAATCAAGCACCACAGTTTGCAGAAACGCTTAAACATTAGCAATGGGACTAGTTGATGAAACATACATTAACAAGGAGAAGCACTTTCTTTATCTACATTCAAAATGAAATGATAGACAGGACACTCGCTCTATTTTAAGTTTTTAACTGTATTATTACTTCATTTTATCAGTGACACTAGGGTGGAGTAGGTGGCAAACGAGGTGTACCGTGCGTCGCAAGGATGAAGGTCGGGGGTGCTTAGACTGGGATGCTGAAGCTAGCTCTTTCAGTCCCTATCTTCCCCCTGATGTTTCTATGGTAGCATTTTGGTTGTAATCCAAACTTGGTCGAGCTGGTGCTGCGTCCCCCTACCTGCCTAGCTTATGTGGTGAACTTGTCTCCTGCTAGTACTCAGTCCGTTCTAGTAATAGTTGCATAACTGCCTGTTTACACTGAGATGTTGTCGGATAACGGTTCTCTATGGTTGGGTTTCTTTAATGAAATTGGAGGGAACCCCCTCTTTCGATATATAAAAAAACAGTGGCACTAGCGGTGCCAAAACATTGCCTCAAATTAATAGTGCCACTAGATTAAGGTGCAAAATAATAACACTATTGCTTTATCATGGCAGTGCCAAAACAGTAGCACAAGAGCAGGATCAACACATGCAGGATCTTTGGCAAACGGTCAGACCAAAAAGGAACATACCTCTGGATGGGAACCATATCTGCAGTCAACGCCATCGTAGAAGGGATGACACCATGTCGGGGTATTTGGATCGATACCTATGGGATCACAAGAATCCCTACTACGGTTGTGGGGCGCGGGGTTGAGAGAAGAGCAGATCTAACAGTTAGCACACGGTTCCTTTACCCAGGTTCGGGCCGCAAAGATGCGTAAAACCCTACTCCTGCTTTGGTGGATTATATGTTTGTGTTTTTCAGCTAGTGAGGAGCTCCAAAAGAATCGCGAGGAGTTCTAAAGAGTAGAATCCTTCTCCTGGTCGCCTCGGGCCTCCTTTTATAGAAAAAGGGGTTTCCATAGTGGCACACAGGAGGTGGAAAGGGTACAGTGATGCGAGGTTATCCCTCGCATTACTGGACAGGGCGCATTTAATGCGCTTAGCTTAGGTGTCCTTGCTTTATCGAGGACGAGGGGAGACGTACGTCTTGTCCGTCACCGCTCCTCCTTGTGTTGACACGCGACCTAGCCAGCGGTGCTTGAGGTGCCATGTAGGCAGGCAAGCAGCTGAGGTGGCGCAATGACAGGTCTTCACGAAGATCTGCATGTTGTCACGCAGGAGCCTACCCAGCTGGTTGGGTCGGCAGCTGCATGGGGCGGTGGAAACTCAGTTGGTGCGAGCCTGACGGTGGCCCTGCGTGTGTCCTCGGCAAGGACCTTGCCGGGGCCCCGGCAAGGGTCTTGCCGCGGCGCCTGCTGTCATCCCCGGCAAGGTGCTTGCCGGAGGCCTTGCGGTCCTCCTTGGCTGGGATCCCGCCAAGGGTCGTTGTCTTCTTAGTGTGTGTATCTGTCCTTGAATGTCTTCACAAAGATTTGCATGCCACCACGGGGATATCTCTCGAATCCTTGCCCCATGGGGGCAGTGGACTCAAGGGCGATTCGCTCCGTAGGCGTGGGGTGAGCTGCCGCGACAAGGGTCTTGCCGCGGCTGCCAGAGCTGGCCCCGGCAAGGATCCTGTCAGGGCTACTCAAACTGGCTCCCGGCAAGGATCTTGCCGGGGGAAGCCACTTCGTCCCTTTGCTCTTTGTGGTCTTATTGTTGGCGTTGCTCCAGTTCCCATTGAGCTTCGGTCTTACCCCGGCTCTCCTCCCTTGCCATGCTTGGTGTGGTGGTGCTCGTGGCTCAGACTGCCCGTGCACAGTCATAGGGGTACAAAAGGTGTAACCCTCTTTTTGTACACCGACAGGAGCCCCCGGGCCTGGGCCACACATGAGCACGACGTGTTGTTGGGCCAGGCCCAGAACGGTGCGCAGGCAGGTGGGGCGGTTTTCACCGTGGTAAGATTTTCCGCGCGCTGCGCCTCCCACGACCCGCGCGCATGGCACGGGGTGGAGGGGCGTGCGTGACGTGGGCGGCATGCGTGGGGCGGTTTCCGCAGGCATGCGTCACGTCGCAGTAAATGTGACAGGGGGCAGTTTCGCGCCATCCCCGTAAACGGGGGGGAGGTGTGGAGGCGCGGCCCATTTACTGAACGGGGCCGAGGCGCGATCGTCAAGGCGTCCACTCCCCACGATCACGGGGTGGGGAGAGGTCGCCTCACCCATCCCCTCGGTTATGCACGTTCGCCACATGCCCTTCATGCGCTTGAGGTGGCGAACGGTGGAGGCGAGAAACCGAGCCGTCGCTGGTTGGGGCGATGGGTCGGTCCCGGCTCCCTCGCCTTCTGTGTCTTGATTGGCCGAGCGGGGCGGTCGAGCCCCAGCGTTGCCCCTTTACAAAGAGCGGGAGGGAAAGGACAGCGCCCCGCACTCCTCCATCTTCTTTTCTCCTTCAGCTTCCGCTCCTCTCTTCTGTTCGCCATGAAGAGAGGAAATCCCGGCTCTTCAACGGTGGCACCGAGGGTCGCTGCCCGACAACGCGTCCCTCCTTCTCCTGCACCTGTAGTGGCTGAACCAGCCATGAGGGGAAGAGGGAGGGGGAGAGGCCATGGGCGATGCCGGGGTGCTCGGGGAAGAGGAGGACGGGGCGGCCCGCCGGCCTCGCCCCCGCCAGCAGCCTCTCCTCCA
Organism: Secale cereale; assembly: GCA_902687465.1. Classification (NCBI taxonomy): domain Eukaryota; kingdom Viridiplantae; phylum Streptophyta; class Magnoliopsida; order Poales; family Poaceae; genus Secale; species Secale cereale. Next base: position 640,186,847 of record LR738713.1, on the reverse strand, counting down.
ATGGAAGGCCATATTGGGGATGACCCTTGTGAGTTCTTCTTTAGGATGCGGGGGCCGCCGCGCCGTCGCCTTCGTCTCCCGACTCCATTTGCGCGGGAGATGGAGGTGGATCCGCCGGAGTCGCTGCGGCTGCACATGAGGGGCTATGGGATCAGTGGCACGCGGGTCCGCGTCGACTTCCCTGCCCCTCATGTGATGTATCTTCGTCAAGGATGGAAGACGTTCGCTCGCATCCATAGCTTGACGGATGGGCTCACCCTCCATTTCAAGTTGATGGAGGATGGCCATCTCTCCGTCAAGGTCTTCGGGCACCTCGGGACTCGTGCGAGGTGCTGCATGGAGAGCTCCTCCGATGATGAAGACTCCTCCTCGAACGAGGGTGACGAGGAGGACAGCGGCAGCGACGATGAGGGCAGTGGACGGCAGGATGACGGGTCCGACTAGGTGTCAGACGCCGCTCCTGGTGGCACCGGCGACCCAATCATCCGCGTCGCCGGCTCTTGAACTTCTCGGGGCCGTCTCCTTGGCAGCTGGCGTAGGGAGGCTGCGGAAGAGGAAGAGGAAGAAGGCGGGCGGCAAGGTCGTCATGTTGGAGTACGCGGGCACCGACGCCTTTGACGCGTACTGACGTCATGCTGCCTCGTCTTCGAGCTCTGCCTCCGGCGCCGTCATCACCGTCCAGCTCTTGGGCGGCCACCGAGATGTCCTCTTGGTGTCTTCTGCCACCTGTAGCTCGCCTAGGCGCCCCTTTTGCCCTTCTCGTCTCCTTGACCTACCTCCTGAGGAGAATGACAAGAAAGGCATTACGGGCATCTTATCTCTTTTTAGTTTGTAAGCCTTCGGGCATCTGTTAACTTTAAAACTTGTAATCTCCTTGTTCATGTTTTTCATTCCTTATGGACTGTACCTGAATGGAATGTTTTTAATGAAAAAGGAATGTTTGCCGGGTCATTTGTTCGCAGGTAAAACCCACAACAGGGAATAAATCCCTGATATCTCTAAGACAAACATTTTCTTACCCGGCAACAGGCCTTGCCGTCTCCCTACTTCGCTCGACCTTTCTCACACCTTTGGCGGAGTCGGGGATGAAGTGGGCTCAAGCTCCTTGTTTCATCCTTTTGCCGCCGCGACTACGACCAAACTCAGTCCCTGGAACGAGCCCTGGGGCCTAGAGTTATGGGAGCACGGTAGCTTAAGGAAAAGAAGGAGGTTTCACATACCTCAGTCCATAATGGAATGCATGATAAGGGATAAAGAACTTATCTGAAGTTGCCGCTCCCGGCAACCCTGGTCTGCCGTGGGCGAATCTTTGCCCTTGTAGCCCCCGGCAACACTGGCTCGTCGGGGCCTAGGTGCTAGTCTGTTCCTCTTTCTTTTCCCCAAGTGGCTTCGGCAAGAATGCATGTGCATCCTGTGAACCAAAGAAGATAGAGGGAAGACAAAGACTCGACCTCTAAGCTAGGGGTTAGCCGCCGCTAAGCACTATCAACCCTAACCAAGGACGAGACTCGACTCAGCATGCATGCTATAACTTAGGGCGCCAGCGCTTCATTTATTTATGCTCAGGGTCTGCGCCTGGCTTTGTACAAAGGGTTACATGCCTTGCCGGCAAGGCTTGTACAAAAGGGTGGCTTGCCGGGGGGCCTGGCAACCGCGCCTTGTGGGTAAAACTTGCGAAGATGCTCAATATTCCAGGAATTGCTCACCGGAATGGCATTTTCGGTCTCCAGGCAGACTGCGCCAGGCCTGGTGACTCGTATTACCCGATAAGGGCCTTCCCACTTCGGCGTCAACTTGTTCGTATTCCTGGCCGATTGAACGCGCCGGAGAACAAGGTCGCCTTCCTCAAAGCTTCGGGCACGGACCTTGCGGCTATGGAAGCGGCGCAAGGCTTGCTGGTAGCGTGCTGCTCTCACAGCCGCCCGAAGACGATCTTCCTCAAGGAGCATTGCGTCCTCTTGCTGCAGTTTCTCTTGCTCAAGCTCATCATAAGCGAGCACTCGAGGTGACCCGTATATGAGTTCAGTGGGGAGAACTGCTTCTGCCCCGTATATCAGGGCAAAGGGCATCTGGCCGGTGGCTCGATTTGGCGTCGTTCTGATCGACTAAAGAACCGCCGGCAACTCATCAATCCAGCGCCTCCCGCTCTTGTGCAGCCTGTCAAAGGTCTTTGTCCTTAATCCTCGCAGCACTTCAGTGTTTGCCCTCTCAGCTTGACCATTGCTCCAGGGGTGAGCAATGGAAGCGAAACAGACTTTGATGCCGAGGTCTTGGGTATATTGCATGAAGGTGCGGCTTGTGAACTGCGTGCCATTGTCGGTGATGATCATGTTGGGTACACCAAAATGGCACACCAATCCCTTGAAGAACTTGACGGCTGACTCAGTTGTGACCTTCCTCACTGCCTCCACTTCTGGCCACATTGTGAACTTATCGATTGCAACGTACAAGTACTCAAAGCCCCCGACAGCGTGGGGAAAAGGGCCCAGTATGTCGAGCCCCCAGACCGAGAAGGGCCAGGAGAGAGGTATGGTTTGAAGGGCTTGATCTAGTTGATGAAGTTTCTTTGAATGGAACTGGCACGCTTCACACCTGGTGACCAGTGCCGTCGCATCCTGGAGGGCAGTGGGCCAGAAGAAGCCTTGCAGGAATGCCTTGCCGGCAAGGGCTCTTGACCCTATGTGGGATCCACATATTCCTCTATGTATCTGTGCCAACAGCCCCAGTCCTTCCTCGCGAGGGATGCACTTCAATTTCACGCCGTTCGATCTCTTTCTGTACAGGACATCATCGACGAAATGGTACATAGCAGACCGACGGGCAACTTTCTCCGCTTCTTCCCGCTCCTCAGGAAGTTCCCCAGTCTGGAGGAATCAGACAGTATGCTACGCCCACACTGGAGCCTCGGGCTCGACGGCAAGGACCAAAGGCATTTCCTCCGCCAAGGGAGCGGCTGTCTTGACAGCAAGAGCTTGACGCTCCGCCGAAGCTAGCCGTCCCATGGCGGGCTCAGTGTCTCCGGCAACATCCTTACCGGCGGCTCCGGGGAGCTCTGTGGGAAAGTACTTGCCGGGCCGTGCTTTCCTCCTCTTGTTCTTCTTTGTTGATGGATCAACGGATGGCTGAGAAAGCTAAAGCACAAAGGTACCTGGTTCCACAGGTAGCTTGAGGGCAGCGCGCTTTGACAGGTAATCGGCGATGTCATTCTCCGCTCGGGGAATGTGCTCCGCCAGTATACCATCAAAGCGCTCTTCCAACTTTCTCACTTCATCGATGTAGGCCTTCATCAACGGGCTCTGGTAATCCTTGTTGACTTGTTTGACGACAAGCTGCGAGTCGCTCCTGACAATGAGCTTCTTGATTCCGAGGTCTGCCGCGATCCTAAGACCAGCAAGCAGCCCCTCATACTCAGCAGTGTTGTTCGTTGATACCTCCCTGGGGAAGTGCATCTGGACCACGTACTTGAGGTGCTCTCCAGTGGGCGCAACCAGCAGTACGCCAGCCCCGGCGCCCTGCTAGGAGAAAGCTCCATCAAAGTACATGATCCAGTTGCAACTCACCTCTTTGCCAGGGAAAGCAGTTTCCTGGACTTCTTCATCAGGTGTTGCGGTCCATTCTGCGACGAACTCTGCCAGGACTCGGCTCTCAATCGTCGAGGTACTTTCGAATTTGAGGCCAAAGCTGGACAACTCCAGTGCCCACTCTACAATCCTTCCCGTTGCATCTGGATTGTGCAATATTCGTTGTAGAGGGAGGTGAGTGATGACAGTGATCTCGTGCGCCTGGAAGTAGTGACGTAGCTTCCTCGAGGCCATAAGAAGGCCGAAGAGCAAGTTCTGCACACCGGAGTACCTTGATCTAGCCCCCTGCGAGAGGGAGCTAACAAAGTAGACCGGGTGCTGCATCATTTTCTTCTTTGGCTGCACTCCAACCGGCTATGTCGTCTCTGCACCAGTGGCATCAGGTTTTGTCGCTGCTATCACCTTATCATCAATTTCTCTCTGCGCCACTAGTGCGGTGCTGACCACCTTGTTTGTTGCCGCTAAGTATAGCAGCAACGGTTCTTGTGGTCTAGGCGCGACTAGTATTGACGTGGAGGAAAGATACCTCTTCAAATCTTGTAATGCTGCTTCAGCTTCTGGCGTCCACTCCATTGGGCCCGCCTTTTTCAAAATCTTGAAAAAGGGAAGGGCACGCTCGGCAGACTTGGAAATGAATCTGCTCATTGCGGCAACGCAGCCAGCAAGCCGACACACATCCTAGACCCATTTGGGTGCTTCAATCTGCTCTATAGCTTTGATCTTGTCCGGATTGGCTTCTATCCCATGCTGCGACACAAAGAACCCGAGAAGCTTGCCGGACGGGACGCCGAAGACGCACATCTCAGGGTTCAGCTTGAGATTGATCTTGCATAGGTTTACAAATGTTTCTTTTAAATCCAGTATAAGGGTTGCCATGTTCTTGGTTTTGACCACTATATCATCCATATAAGCCTCCAAATTTCTATGGAGCTGGGGTTCAAAACCAATCTGGACTTCCCTTGCAAACGTCGAGCCAGCACTCTTGAACCCGAAAGGCATTCGTACGAAACAGTACGTACCACATGGGGTGATGAATGTTGTCTTCTCTTGTCATGAAGATCTGGTGGTAGCCGGAGTAGGCATCGAGGAATGACAGCAGGTCACACCCAGCCATGGAGTCAACAATCTGGTCTATGCACGGCAATGGGAAGGGGTCCTTGGGACAAGCTTTATTGATATCTGTGTAATCAATACACAACCTCCACTTCCCATTTGCCTTGCGCACTACCACTGGATTGGCCAACCACGTTGGATGGAGCACTCCTCTTACCAAACCCGCAGCTTCCAATTTTCGGATCTTCTCTGTAATGAACTCTTGCCATTCCAAAGCTTGCTTCCTAACCTTCTGCTTGACGGGCCGCGCATGAGGACAGACAGCAAGGTGGTGCTCAATCACCTCCCTGGGAACGCCGGGGATGTCGGATGCTTGCCATGCAAACACGTCGACATTCGCCCGCAGGAAGGTGACGAGCGCGTCTTCCTATTTGTTGTCCAGGGAGGAGCTTATGGTGAAAGCCCCTCCCGTGTTGTCCTCCTTGACAGAAACCTTCTTGGTTCCCGGCGGCGTGGCCCTGGACCTCTTGTTTCTGCCGGTGGTGCTCTCTGGCACGTCCTTGACGGGAGCGCGACACTCCGAAGAGGTGCGCTTACCGGAGTGGGTGTCCGAGGTCTCACCGGTCTTCTTCTTTCCGGTGGAGCTCTCTGGCACGTCCTCAACGGGAGCACAGCACTCCGAAGAGGTGCGCTTCCTGGAGTGGGTGTCCGAGGTCTCACCGGTCTTCTTCTTATTTCCTCCCGGGGCTCCAGTGGCAGGAGCAAGTGCCCTCGTAGCGGCAGCTGTTGCAACTGCTTGCTGGTACAGTTGGTCAGCGCAAATCAGCACATCTTTCTTATCGGAGGGGATGGTGATGATCGTCACAGGCCCTGGCATCTTCAGGGTGTTGTAGGTGTAGTGTGACGCTGCCATGAACTTGGCCAGCACTGGGCGGTCAAGGATCCCGTTGTAGGGCAAGGGGATCTTGGCAACATCGAACACAATCCTCTCTGTCCTATAGCTCACATCACTTCCAAAAGTCACGGGCAACGTGACTTTCCCCTTCGGTTGACTTCTCCCCGGGTTGACCCCCTGAAACGTGCCCGTTTCTTCAAGGTCTCCATCAGGAACTTGTAGCTTCTCGATCACGGTGGACGAGAGTAGGTTCAGACCGGCCCACCATCGACTAGCATCTTTGTCACCTTGAGGTTGCGTATTGTCAGTGAAACCAACAATGGCAAGCACCCAACCGCAGTAGTGCGATCAGGGTGATCCTCAGCGTCAAAGATGATAGGTGTGCTGGACCATTTCAGCGGCTTTTGTGCACCGGACGATGGCTCCGCCGCTGTAATCTCACGCGTCCACTGTTTAAGTTGGCGGCGAGAAGTATGCAGCGAGGCGCCGCCATCGACACACATAGCGTCCGTAGCCTTCTGAAATTCTTGGTCGTCGGACTCGTCGTCCTCCTCGTGATCGTTGTCTTCAGGCCTTCTGTCGCGGCCCCGGGCGGGCCTCTCCTGCTGTTTCTCCTTGCCACGACGGCCTGCTTGGCCGTCACGCTTCTTGCCGGACCCCTCAGTGTCGTCCTGGCCCTTCTCCTTGTCCTGCCTCTCGTATTCAGCCCTTCGCTTCTCAGCACGGAGCTCAACCTGGTGGCTGTCCAGGAGATCATGGCCTTTGGTGCGATTGATCTTGCCGTATCGCTTGCCGGAGTTCCCTGGCTTCTCGGCAGCTTCCATGGACCGGCAGGCGACACACCCGGCAATTTCCTTGTCGGTGTCTCCCGCCCTGGATTTCTTGGCGGAGCCGGCGTCATCAGATCCCTCGACGGCAAGCACGGCTTTACCCTTGGGCTTCCTGTTGCGGTGCCTGCCCTTCTTCGCCAGGGTGGCAGTATCCTCGTTTGAAGAGTCGGTATCCGCACCGGCGCCTTCGCCGGGGTACTTCCTTCCCTCTTCAGCCCGGGCACATCTGTCAGCAAGAACATAGAGTTCCGCCACATCTTTCACCTTGGTCATCGTCCGTTCTTCGCGCATCTTGCGGTTCCGCACGTTCTGATGGAACGCGCTAATGATGGCGGCTGGGTGAACATCGGGGATATTGTACTGTACCCGGCTGAATCTCTGTATATACTTGCGCGGACTCTCGCCTTCCTTCTGTGGTATGACATGCAGGTCACTTGCTTGGCCATGAGCTTGGTGACCTCAAGTAAAGGCGCCAACAAACTCATGGCACGAATCCGACCAGGAGGAAATAGAGTCTACCGGCAAGTGCATCAACCATGACATGGCATTGGGTTTAAGAACCAACGGAAAGTAATTCGCAAGCACCTTATCGTCGCGAGCTCCGGCAGCTTGCATCGCGATGGTCTAGATGCTGAGGAACTCCGACGGGTGGGTCTTGTCGTTGTACTTCTCGCCAACGTCAGGCTTGAAGGTGTGGTGAGAGGGCCACTGGAACTGCCGCAGCTCACGGGTAAAAGCCGGACAACCTACCTCGTAAGGTAGGCCTCCAGGGCTCTCCGGTGCTGGGCGGTCCATAGCAGGCCCCGCTCGCCTTTCTGACTGGTGGCGCGCACCGCGCCGGCGCTCGATGGTGGTTCGACCGTCTTCATGAGCTCACTCCTGAAGAACTCGACGCTGGTCGCCGTGGGTCCGCGGGTCGGACGACGCGATGGAGATGGCGTCGCCCGCAACATCGCGACGAGTCGACACACGCGGTACCGGGCGAGGAGGAGGCGAATGCACCGTAGCCACGGTGCTGCTGGTCCTCCCGCCACCGGTGCGTGGGACTCAATCGGAGCGTTGACCTGGGAGCTCCGCTGGAATTGATTCATCCATGTTGGCGACTGCGACAAGGCGTCGGATGGTGGCTCTCCATTCGTCGAGTTTCCCCGTAACGGGAGGAAAGTCGAGGAGCAACTGCGCGCGCGCCAGGGGTTCTGCTGTGGTCAATGGTAGCGAAACCTGCACGGACCGCGACGTGCTTCGACCCCTGACCGTGTCAGGAGGAGCTCCATCATGATCCCGCGGTCGCATGCCGTTTCCACCAACGCTCCGGCAGGCGGGTAGGTCTTCTACGTCTCGGGAGTGGCACTCGGGGCTCTTTCAATGGCGACGCCAGGGATCTTCGGCGTGACGACACCGTTCGTCGCGCGCTGCTTGAGAAGAGCGCGATGTTGGTGCCGGCGTGGGAGTTCTGGAGGTCCTTGCGTAGCCTTCGAGTGATGCGGCAGCGACCTTGGAAGGCCCCGCGCCACTCGCGGAGGGCCGGGCTCCATCTTTGGAACTGGTGGTGTGTGGCCTGTTACCAGGCGCACAAACATCGCCACCTCCCAAAGATCGGCTGCTGGGACGGCGTTGGTGTTTGCGAGCAGCGCCCCGGGTCCTTTCCGCGACCGGTCTGCTGCTCGCCCGCGTCAGGACGGGCTGTCCGGCCTCCGACTGGCCAACCGCCACCATCGTCTTCTTCTTGGGCGCCATAATGATGAAGAAGCGTCGAACTGACTGCTAAAGCCGATTCTCACAACTGCGCCCCCTACCTGGCGCGCTAAAGATGTCGGGGTATTTGGATCGACACCTATGGGATCAAAAGAATCCCTACTACGGTTGCGGGGTGCGGGGTTGAGAGAAGAGCGGATCTAACAGTTAGCACACGGTTCCTTTACCCAGGTTCGGGCCGCAAAGATGCGTAAAACCCTACTCCTGCTTTGGTGGATTATATGTTTGTGTTCTTCAGCTAGTGAGGAGCTCCAAAAGAGGCGCGAGGAGTTCTAAAGAGCCTAATCCTTCTCTTAGTCGACTCGGGCCTCCTTTTATAGAAAAAGGGGTTGCCATAGTGGCACACAGGAGGTGGAAAGGGTACAGTGATGCGAGGTTATCCCTCGCATTACAGGACAAGGTGCATTTAATGCGCTTAGCTTAGGTGTCCTTGCTTTATTGGGGACGAGGGGAGACGTCCGTCTTGTCCGTCACCGCTCCTCCTTGTGTTGACACGCGCCCTGGCCAGTGGTGCCTGAGGTGCCATGTAGGCAGGCAGGCAGCTGAGGTGGCGCAATGACGGGTCTCGACGAAGATCTGCATGTTGCCACGCAGGAGCCTGCCTAGCTGGTTGGATCGGCAGCTACATGGGGCGGTGGAAACTCAGTTGGTGCGGGCCTGACGGTGGCCCTGCGGGTGTCCTCGGCAAGGGCCTTGCCGGGGCCCCGGCAAGGGTCTTGCCGCGGCGCCTGCAGTCATCCCCGGCAAGGTGCTTGCCGGAGGCCTTGTGGTCCTCCTTGGCTGGGATCCCACCAAGGGTCGTTGTCTTCTTAGTGTGTGTATCTGTCCTTGAATGTCTTCACAAAGATTTGCATGCCACCACGGGGATATCTCCCGAATCCTTGCCCCATGGGGGCAGTGGACTCAAGGGCGATTTGCTCCGTAGGCGTGGGGCGAGCTGCCGCGGCAAGGGTCTTGCCGGTGCTGCTAGAGCTGGCCCCGGCAAGGATCCTGCCAGGGCTGCTGAAACTGGCTCCCGGCAAGGATCTTGCCGGGGGAAGCCGCTTCGTCCCTTTGCTCTTTGTGGTCTTGTTCTTGGCGTTGCTCTAGTTCCCATTGAGCTTCGGTCTTACCCCGGCTCACCTCCCTTGCCATGCTTGGTGTGGTGGTGCCCATGGCTCAGACTACCCGTGCACAGTCATAGGGGTACAAAAAGTGTACCCCTCTTTTTGTACACCGACACACCAGTCACCAACATGGATGATTCAATTTATGGGACCTTTTGGTGCAGTTCACCTAAAATGAAGCAATGTCCCATGAGCTAGCAGCTTCTTCTTCTTTTTTAAGAAAAGGGCTCCAGCCCCGGTTCCATTTCCATCAGAAAACGAAAAGAAGCAACTTATCTTAATGGGAAATTTAGCAGGACATAAAAAAAAGTGCCATTGATTCATATTACTGGAGGCATTGCATTGAAAACAACATTGGTTTAATGTGTCCTTACTTTTAACAGTGTGACTGCTACATTTTACCAGTGGCATTACATAAGAGCGGCTCGGGGCAACAAACATCAAAAGAGGATATCTGGGTTGGTCCCATTTTTGTTCGGTATATAGCCACCTTATACTGTGTGAGGCTAGCAAAGCTAGTGCTCGACTTACTCTATTGACTTGTCCCCCAGTACCCACTTTCCTTCCTTTTTCAACCAATAGATCGGGTTTATATTGAGTTCGTACTGTGTTCCATTTATTTGCCTATTAGACCTAGAGACCAGTTGGATAGCCAGCCTCTGCTACTTTTCGCCCCCATTATTTCCTCTTTCCACCAAGTCCTAGATTCAGGTAACTAATCTTCCCCCACCCCCCACCCCCTTTCTTCCTTGTTTGAACCAAGTACTACTAGATTCGAGTGCATGAACTAGTTTTACCTCTTAACAGTAAAAAATAGGTGGTTTTCGAACATCGTATCGATCCTATCTACACGAGGGGGCCTGAGAAATAGTAAAAGATACAAATGCAGCGACGTCGGGGGCTCGGGAAGTAGAGCAAGGCCGGTTTCGAAGGAAGTTATACCTGAGGGTCGCCGGGATGTCGCTAGGTGGGCGGCGGGAGGCTGGATCTGCCTACACTACGGCAGCGAGGAAGAAGGGGTGGGAGGCCCTCCCTCGCAAGCGATGCTTGGGAGAGAACGACAAGGCACGCTGATTGGGATGCGCCGGCAGTGGGTAAGAGCCATCGCCGAGGAAGACCGCGTGAACGTTGCACCTTCTCACCTTCCCCGGCGGAGAGAATCCGGCTGGATCTGTGACCAGCGGTGAGTAGAGAGAGAGTGTGGCCACCGCTATCGTGTTTAGATCTGGAGAGGATTAGACAGTGTGAAGAGAGCAACACTACCAAGCAAGCGCGGAGGCTCCTGACTATATAGTGGAGTACTCGTTTTCTTTTGTCTACCGGCCGGAGCCGGCTTGACCTCAGGAATGACTGTCGAGAAGCCTTCATGCACGTGCCCCGGAGGCGCAGTTGTCGTCATTTTGATCTGAAGCACCGGATTATAACATATAACACGAAAAAATGCACATGACAAGAAATCATAACCTCAAAGGAGACATGATGAATCCCGATGGACAAACTAGACAAGGATCAAAGCTCAAATTAAAGATAAACTCGTTGAAAAGGGGTCCGTCGATAGATGTCCTAATTAACATAGCCGGCTTGACCTAGATGGCAGCCGAGTAGTCTTCGTGCATGTGCCCCCAATGACTAGACCAACTCAGTTGTCGTTGTTTAACCCTCGTAGTGATCCGAAGCACATGACACCTAACTTTGCGAGATGACAAGAAACATTTTTTAGATTTCTCACCAGAACTACAACCCTGTACAACACAGCCTGCACGATATGTAGACGATAGCCAATCTAGGCGTGTCTGCTGGAGTCTGGTCACATGCATGGACGAACCGATCTTCCGTGTCTTGCAGAGATCATCCATCTACCAACGTATGTACTTCTATTAAGTCACCCGACTTGCGGGGCCGGGGAGTGTGCCTATGGTCGGTTCTCAATTGCGGTGCCACATGTGTGTGCAAACGCAATATGACACGCGTTTCATTCGGAGAGCGGCGTGCTAGACCTACCGACCGTCTGGGGTGCCACACGAACGCGACGGACGTGTTGTATACTCCGTACATGTGTACCGCCGTTTTCTTGAGGCTTTGCTCCATGGCGCAATCCATGGATACAAAATTAGTATATTGTACTATTTAAAACTTGAGGGCGGGGCTTTTCCTGCGCGCTAGGCGGGGCAGTTCCGCCTAGTCGGTTCGACAGAGACTCGAGAAGATGAGGGAGTAGGCTGCTGCAAACGTAGGGCTGTGTGATTTGAAAGAGAGTTACTGCTAGACAGGTGGGGCCCGGTGATTTGACTTGCCATTATCATTTTAACTGCCAAGCCGGATTCCTGACCACCTCCATACAGGTGCCTCTCCCGATGCTCCACCATGTAGAGGCTGTCTCTTGCTTGAGAGCCCACTCCTCCACTTTTTCCTTGCCTCTTTCCCGCAAATATGCACACCCTAAACCCTAAACCCCACATATGCAAAAATGTCATGTAAAGCGGGCTTATAGCCCACTATTGTACTTGATCCTACAGGTGCTAAGCCTGCCACATAGTCATAAAGTCTGATGTGCCAAGTTAATTAAGAAGAGAGAGACTAGCTTCGTGACCCCAGGAAGAAACGGTGATAAGCACGTGTACCTAGAAGAAGCAAACTTAGCAACAAAAAACTAAGCACCTATGCATTGGGGACTTGAGTTGCTAAGCCATTTAATGCCCATAGCACCTCATCTAAGCACCATTTCATTGGAAGAGGTCACTCCTTGGCAGATGCAATAAATACTACGAAGAAAGATATAGAGAGAACTAAAAAAAATACTCTTATAGCCAACCTTATAGCTAACCTTGATGACTATGTATGACATGCCAACATCAGATAGCCTAACGCACCTTGATAAATCTCCAAGGGCGCGAGCGAGGCGACGGTCGTGGTAGGCGCGACCATGATACGGGCTGCTGGCAGCCCTTGGATATGAGATCGAACGATCGCATGCTAAGATGCTGAAAATTTGCAAAATAACCCTCCAGGATAGGATATTCACCCATAGGTCTAGAATCACGCCATGCAACCGTTCGATCTCAGATCCAAGGGCTCTCGGAAGCCCGTATCATGGGAGAATGGAAAGCTTCGTATCACCTGTAATTTTGCCGATGCTTGACATGACATCGAAAGACATTTAATTGGGCGTCGAGTAGACATGACATCTAATTGGGCCCCCATAGTACCGTGAATGAATCCATTTATCCACCAGGCAAGCCACTACCC
>LR738713.1:640156322-640174308 GCA_902687465.1 Secale cereale | reverse complement strand
CCCCCCCCCCCCCCCCACTCGACATTTTTACAATTGATAAACTGCTCCTAGTCGTCCCGTCTTTTCACATTACAGCAGTTCCACTAATTCTAACCCTCCTTCGAAATCCATGGCGTCCCAAATATCCATGATCCGCGGTGGCTACAAGGTTAGAACCATCACCGGTGATGAGTTCGACATCATCTACACCCGTTCTTCTGCAGCGGTGAAAGAATGCCTTGCTCTCTTCAAACGCATGTTCGAAAACTCAAATGATGAGTGGGTTACTGGGCTAGATGTTGAGTACACCACAGTCCTAGGAAGCGAGAAGAAACTAAAGGAGGCAGAGAAGAAGAAGCCCGCCGTGATCCAGGTTTGCGTGCATGACTTATGCTTGGTCTACCACATATGACATGCCGACATTGAGTGCGAGGAATTTAAGAACTTCCTCAAGGGCGGCCGAGTCAAATTCGTTACTGTAGACTTTAGGAACGACAAGGAAATACTGGGTCGGATAGGCCTCGTTGTAGGCCAGCCCTTCGATCTCCAGAAGGAGCGCCTGGTATCCTCCTCTCAGCCTTCAATGCTGACCCAGGCAGGAGCCATGGTCGATCCTATGTACGGTGAACTAAAGAAACCTCCGCACATGTTTTAGCATGCATGGCAGTGGACTGTACTGGATATAGACCACATCCACTATGCTGCAATGGATGGCTACCTTTGTTTCAATATCTACAAGGGTTCGATGAAGAGCAAGAGCCAAGTGTGCGGTTCAAGCAAAGAAGTATCGCCCAAGAGGAAGAGGGGCAAGGACGAAGTCGAGGACATGGACGACGACTCCGAGTAAGGTGGCAGTGTCGTTGCTCATGGTGGTTCTAATGCAGTGTCTACCGGATTAGTTGCTTAGTTTAATTTCTGGTGTGCTTAGTTTTATTTGAGGGGTGTGTTGTGCTGATCCCCCAGCAGAACTATGTTATGTTTCTTCTCGTTATATTTCGTACATTTCATCTTGTAGTTGGTATTGTACTACCACTCATTTCTTGACATTATATATGTACAATATATATATGGCCAACATCATATAGCTAGCAGTTTAGTTGTCAAAGAATTTCAGGGTGCTTAGTTTTGTCAAAGAATTCCAGGGTGCTTAGTTTTATTTGAGGGGTGTGTTGTGCTGGACACCATTAACTTAACATTGTGAGAATCTGCTTATTTTTGTCATGTAACATGGTCAACGGGTTTGACGTGAAAATAACAATATCTAATGGCATTTTTGAGCAAACATCTAACTTAACGATGGCATTTTTTAGATATCTAATTGCATTTTTGGGCAGGCATCTCACTGATCGATGGCATTTTTTGAGTAGTTGTAACTTCTAATTATAAAACTAAGTAGTGATACACAACTAGTGGCATAAATAATAAGAACCCAAGAATTAAGTAGGGTTAATTTATTTATTTCTTTATACCTTTGTGTGCGAAACAATATACGCTGCCTCCCGCCAGATTTTCTTTACGGAGGCAACATAGAACTATATGAGTGACCTGTTAAATTTTGGAATTATTTCGGGTTTGTTTGGCCTTTTTTATACATTAATTGAGTTTCTGGTCATTTAATGTGCATAATTCAAATTTGAACTATAAGCACATGCTCCCGTGCACCAAAGTTGATTGAAAAATCACATGTGTGTCCTCGGGTGAATTTCTAGGTCCCATGCAAGAAATGGGAATGAAATTCAAACATCTAGGCATCGTGGTTCGGCCGAGAACATTGAGAAGCTTGGTTTTAAAATTCTTGTAAATCCAAAACACGCCTAATCATGAAACTTGGCATGGTGTCGTGTCATGGTACTACCATGCTGTGGTAAAAAATTGCAGAGTAGGAACAAGTTTTGGTATAAGTTTCTTGCAAACGGGAGCTTCTCTCAAGAAGGCTCGTGGTTCTGAGAGGGAACGTGTCACCTTTGTGTCCATAATTCAAATTTTAAATACAAGCACATGCTCTAGTGCACCAAAGCTGGTTGAAAAATCACATGTGTGTCCTCGGGTAAATTTCTAGGTCCCATGCCAGAAATGGGAATGAAATTCAAACATCTGGGCGTCATGGCTTGGCTGGAAACATTGAGAAACTTTGTTTTTTAATTCCTGTAAATCCAAAACACGCATGAAAATCATGAAACTTGGCTTGGTGCCATGACATGGCACCAACATGATGTGGTAATTTTGCTGTCCGATTTGCGAAGGCGCACACATTAACAATCAACAAACTCATTTTGGAACAAGTGATGTCACGTTACGATCGGAAACACAAGTATTATTGAAATTGTGGGCGTTCTATTTACCATTTACGTGCCGCCACGCGTACCCTTTTTTATTAGCTAGGAGGCGCTGTGTAGGGTAGCTATTTGAGTAGGAGAGGTGTGTGATCAGACCCCTGCGCGTGCTTATCGGGAGGAGATCCCTTTGACCTCCATATGCCGTCCACCTCTCTCCCAAGGTCTCCATTAATGGCGCCCGAGCCTCTGTTTAATAGCGTGGCAATGTCTCACTCGACTGAGATTTAAAAGAGAAAAATGAAAATCTGAAAAGAAAATTTTGCACGGATCTTGATGTAAGATCCGACGGACCTATATAGCATCTACTACGACTTATAGCAAGACTGATGAATACATATAAGGACGACGAGAGTGGATATAATTGTCTTACATAATTAGGAAGATAATTAGAAAAGCCACATGCGGCTACGCCCGAAATACACAAGGGCAAAAGAAGAAGGAAGACGCATACAACGATCTGGCTTGCTGACCTCTACTTTCTTTATGCGCTGCAGGTCGCGGAGACTAGTTCTCGCGGTGGGCGATGATCTCATCAGTTTCATGTCCTTAATACGCTGCTTGGCAGCATCCATAGATTCCTCCACCAGCCTGTTGCGCTCGATGCGGAACATGGCATTCTCGTCCATAAGTTTCTTGATGATGACGCCCGTCCTCTGCAACACGGCAGCGGTCTCCTCCTCCTACTTCGCCCTTCCGGCGATCTTCGCCCTCAGCAGGTCGCGCTCGCCCCGGAGCTTCGCATTGCTCTCCCCCAGTTGTCGGATGATGCCAGTAGCCTCGTCCTGCATCCTCGCCCAGTCGGAGATCTGATCCATCTGGCTATGGACTATCGCATGCATGCGCCTGTAAGAAACCTCGCCTGCCCACGAGAAATTTTCCCAGGCAGCCGCGGCGCGGCGGGACGTCCCTACTGCTTTGGCGGCGCGGCGGGACATCTCTGTTGCTTCCGCGGCGTGGCCGGACCAGTCTGCTACATCGACGGTGCGGTGGGACCTCGGTGCTGCCTCGGCGGCGTGGCGGGACCTCTGTGCTTCTACTGCTACGCGGCTGGACACGTCGACTGCTTTCGCGGAGAGGCATGACATCTCTCGTGCTTCCTCTTCCATGCTCACCTCTCCCTGGTGGAAATCTCTCGACCCAGAACTCACGCTGGCTATGGCTTGATTGACTTGATTGTTTTTTGTGGATGAGGAGTTGAGGAGAAATGTGCAGTCATCTTATAACCGAGTTCTACTAATACGCTCCTAAGTGGGAAACCGTTTAAGTTGTGCTCGGTGTGAACAGGTTTGCAATTAAATATAGCGTGGTAGTAGTAGTAGTAATTTGGAATGTGACGAGACACGCTCAAAATTTATTAAAAGGCTAGAGGGCAGTGCAGTCTAGCTTGGTCCTTTTCACGAGAGGCGAGGGGCCTTTGTGATATGATGGCTCATTACTGCTGGAAGGCGGGGCCTCGTGATTTGACTGCTCGTATAAATGTGCCGACGACCTGAGGAGGAGCAAAGGACCGTGTGGTATATTCAAGTTTTCCAGTGGAGTACAACGGAGGAGCACGAAACACGGCAACCCAGTGCCATATCCTCTACTCTCTACTCTTATTATATATTACTAGCAAGAGCCATTGTTCTATTGGCGATAAAGAATGATCTAATTCGCTAGTCATCTCATTTTTAGCATTGTTCTACTCATGCCTCGCTGCTACTTCTCGAGCTTGCATTGTATTCCCTCGAAGAGGAAAGGGAGACGCAGCACAGTAGCGTAAGTATTTCCCTCAGTTTTTGAGAACCAAGGTATCAATCCAGTAGGAGACCACGCGCGAGTACCATGCACCTGCACAAACAAATAAGAACTTCACAGCCAACGCGATAAACAAATTACTGTCGAGCAATTTATAGAAAAGCGATTAATTACGAGACTATCTAGGCATGATCATTGTATATATGCATCACGTCCGCGACAAGTAGACCGACTCCTGCCAGCATCTACTACTATTACTCCAGACATCGACCGCTATCCACCATGCATCTAGTGTATTCAGTTCATAAGAACAGAGTACCGCCTTAAGCAAGAAGACATGATATAGAGGGATAAACTCAAGCAATATGATATAAACCCCATCTTTTTATCCTCGATGGCAACAATACAATATGTGCCTTACTGCCCCTACTATCACTGGGAAAGGACACCGCAAGATTGAACCCAAAGCCAAGCACTTCTCCCATTGCAAGAACTATAGATCTAGTAGGCCAAACCAATCCAATTATTCGAAGATACTTGCAAGGATATTATGAGCACACATAAAGAGTTCAGAAAAGAACCAAATATTTATCATATATAATCTTGATCATAAACTCACAATTCATCAGATCTCGACAACCACACCGCAAAAAGAGATTACATCGAATAGATCTCCTCAAAGACCGAGGAGAACTTTGTATTGAAATCCAGAGAGAGAGAAGAAGCCATCTAGATACTAGCTATGGACCCGAAGGTCTGTGGTAAACTACTAACAGCTCATGGTGAGGGCGATGATGATGATGTAGAAGCACTCAGTGATGGATCCCCTCTCCGGTGGAGCTCCGGAACAAGGTCCAAGATGGGATCTCACGGGAACAGAAGGTTACGGCGGTGGAATTAGGGTTTTCTCTCTGTTGCTGATGGTTTCTGGGTACATAGGCTTATATAGGAGGAAGGAGGACACCGGGGGACTCACGAGGGACCCACGAGGCAGGTCCCCACCCTCGGGGGCTCCTCGTGGCCCCTACTCTATGGTTCTCAAGTCTCCCGTGCATGATTTTCTGCAAAAATATCTCTCCCGAAGGTTTCATTCCGTTTGGACTCCGTTTGATATTTCTTTTCTACAAAACCCTAAAACGGGTAAAAAACAACAATCTGGACTGGGCCTTTGGGTTAGTAGGTTAGTCCCAAAAATAATATAAAAGTGTATGACAAAGCTCATTAAACATCCAAAACATCATAAATAATAGCATGGAACAATCAAAAAATATAGATACGTAGGAGACGTATCAAGCATCCCCAAGCTTAATTCATGCTCGTCCTCGAGTAGGTAAATGATAAAAATAGAATTTTTGATGTGGAATGCTAACCAACATAGTTTTTCAATGTAACTCTCTTAATTGTGGCATGAATGTTCAGATCTGAAAGATTCAAGATAAAAGTCTATATTGACATAAGAAATAATAATACTTCAAGCATACTTACAAAGCAATCATGTCCTCTCAAAATACTATGGCTAAAGAAAGTTATCCCTACAAAATCATATAGTCTGGCTGTGCTCCCTCTTCATCACACAAAATATTCATATCATGCACAACCCCGATTTCAGCTAAGCACTTGTTTTCATACTCTATTATTTCAAACCTTTCAACTTTCACAGAATACATGAGCGTGAGCCATGGACATAGCACTATGTGGAATAGAGAGGTGGTTGTGGAGAAGACAAAAAGGAGGGAGATAGTCTCACATCCACTAGGCGTATCAACGGGCTATGGAGATGCCCATCAATAGATATCAATGTGAGTGAGTAGGGATTGACATGCAACGGATGTACTAGAGCTAAATATGTATGAAAGCTCAACAAAAGAAACTAGTGGGTGTGCATCCAACTTGCTTGCTCACGAAGACCTAGGGCATTTGAGGAAGCCGGTCGTTGGAATATACAAGCCAAGTTCTATAACGGAAATTCCCGCTAGTATATAAAGTGACTAAGCATAAGACTCTCTACAATGAAGAACATGGTGCTACTTTGAAGCACAAGTGTGGGAAAAAAGATAGTAGCAATTGTCCCTTTTTCTTTTCTTTTCCCTTTTTTTCTTTTTTCTTTGGCCTTTCTTTTTTTTGCTGAGGGGCTTTATTGATTTAGCCTTCATCACACTTTCATTACAACTCGATACTACAACAAAGTATGACTCTATATGAATGCCTCCGGCGGTGTACTGGGATGTGCAATGAAATAAGAGTGACATGTATGAAAAGTTATGCATGGTGGCCTTGCCACAAATACGATGTCAACTGCATGATCACGCATGGCAATATGATGCGTGTCATACGAACAGAATGGTGGAAAGTTGCATGGAAATATATCTCGGAATGGCTATGGAAATGCCATGATAGGTAGGTATGGTGGCTATTTTGAGGAATAATATGGTGGCTGTTTTGAGGAAGGATATATAGTGGGTGTATGGTACCGGCGAAAGTTGTGCGGTACAAGAGAGGCTAGTAATGGTGGAAGGGTGAGAGTGCGTATAATCCATGGACTCAACATTAGTCATAAGAACTCATATACTTATTGCAAAAATCTACGATTCATCAAAACAAAGCAATCAACGCATGCTCGTAGGGGGGAGGTTGGTAGGAGTTAACTATCGCGCGCCCACGACCTCCACACAAAGGTTGGCACTTTACAAATACCTCATGCTCTAACTTCGTCACATAGCGGTTCACCATGCGTGCATGCTACGGGAATCAGTAACCTTAACACAAGTATTTCTCAATTTCATAATAACTCCACTAGCATGACTCTAATATCACTATCCTATATCTCAAAACAATTATCAAGCATCCAACATCACATCATAATCAATGCACTTAGTGTGAAAGTTTTTACTACATTGATATTGGATGTCTATCATGTGAAGACTAGTTTTATAGCCTAAACACATTACCATGTTGTTTTAATAGACTCTCAAAAGGATATAAGTGAAGCATGAGAGTTCAACAATTTCTTCAAAATATTATCACCACCGTGCTCTAAAAGATATAAGTGAACCGCTAGAGCAAAAACTATTCAACTCAAAAGATATAAGTGAAGCACATAGATTGTTCTAACAATTCCTAAGCCATATTTAACTCTCTCAAATTGGTGTGTCCAGCAAGGATGATTGTGGTAAACTAACAAGCAAAGACTCAAATTATACAAGACGCTCCAAGCAAAACTCATATCATGTGGTGAATAAAAATATAGCTCCAAATATAGTTACCGATGGATGAAGACGAGAGAGGGGATGCCTTCCCCGGGCATCCACAAGCTTAGGCCCTTGCTACTCTTTGTTCCATAGTCCATCAAAGCAATACTCAAAATTTGAAAACTTCACAACACAAAACTTAGACAAAAATTCTCGTGAGCTCCGTTAGTATAAGAAAACAAATCACTACTCAAAGGTACTGCAATGAATTCATTCTTTGTTTATATTGGTGTTAAACCTACTTTATTCCAACTTCTCTATGGTTCATACCTCCCAATATTACTCATAGATGCATTGAAATAAGCAAACAACACACGAAAAACAGAATCTGTCAAAAACAGAACAGTCTATAGTAATCTGCAGGTTTCGCATACTTCTATAACTCCAAAAATTCAAACTAAATTGGTAAATGTGAGGAATTTGTCTATTAATCATCTGCAAACAGAATTAACTAAATAGCACGCTCCAGTAAAATCTGATGACCGTTCTAGCGAGCGCTAACGATTCTGTTTTCCACAGCAAGATAACATAAACTTCACACAAGTCTTCCCAAAGGTTCTACTTGGCACAAACACTAAACAAAACATGAAACCACATCTAAACATAAGCTAGATGCAATATTTATTCCCTAACAGTAGCAAAAACGAAAAATATAAAACTGGGTTGCCTCCCAACCAGCGCTATCATTTTACGCCCCTAGCTAGGCACAATTTTAGTGATTCTCTCATGAAAGACAAGAATTGAAGCACAAGGACAGCATCATAAAGCACATGGCAAACACATCTAAGTCTAACATACTTCCTATGCATAGGCATTTTATAGGAAAACAAATTATCAAGACAAGCAAGATTTAGCATATGCAAGGAAGGAGAAAGAAACAATAGCAATCTCAACATAACGAGAGGTAATTTAGTAACATGAAAATTTCTACAACTATATTTTCCCTCTCTCATAATAATTGTAGGTAGGTTCATGATCAAATTCAACAAAATAGCTATCACATAACATATTCTCAACACGATCCATATGCATGCAAAGTTGACACTCTTCCAAAATAGTGGGATCTAAAGTTGACACTCTTCCAAACCCAATTTCAGTATTATTGCAAACATTATTATCAATCTCATATTCATCATGGGGCTTAAATAAATTTTCAAGATCATATGAAGAATCACCTCAATCATGATCATTGCAACGGGTAGTGGACATAGCAATACTAGCATCCCCAAGCTTAGGGTTTTGCATATCATTAACACAATTGACATTAATAAAATTTATGATAACATCATTGCAATCATGCTTTTCATCGAAGGAACTATCAAGTATGGGTGCAATAGCAACGATCTCATGTTTAACATAGGGAACTATAGCAAATTCTTTTACATAAAAATTGGCATCATGTCCACAAGAATAGCAAGCATCATGTTCATCAAGGGATATTTCAATCAAATCATCGGAATCATAATTATCTATAGATTCATGGATATCATTATTTTCCTTCAAAGCAGCGGTCATTCCTTCAATAAATTCTTTGACATTGGCATTATGAGCATAGTTTTCATAGCAATATTTAAGTATGTCAAAAAAATTAGATTCATAGAGAGTAATATCATACTTTTCAATCAAAGAAGCAACTTCATAAGCACCCTTAAAAGCAACGAATTCTTCAATTTGTTTAATATCATAGTAACTATAAACGCCCTTTGCATAAGAAGATAAGGTTTCATTATCATTAAACTAACATAGGTAGGGGAGGTGTTTTTCAGGGTTCTTGGAGCAACAAGTAAAATCACAAATTTCACAAAGATTCCCAGCATAACACAGCAATCTGTTTATCTGATCCCATAAGAGTATCCCCTTTTCAGACAAACGGTGACGCACAAAATGAGCATGCTCATCTAAAGATTTCCCATCAACTAGGCTAGTTGGGGTTTCAGCACTAGCGCATAAGGATCGAAGATGATCCAAGTAGAACACTTTAAGGTGATCCATAACAATAGATTTTTAGCAAGCAAAGATGCAAGAACATAGAAGGCACATGGAGACACAAGCAAACAAGAGGCAAGCGAACACACGGCAGAAGAAGGGCAAATAAAGCCGCAAGGGTGAAGTGGGGGAGAGGAAAACAAGAGGCAAAAAATGTAATGCGAAGGATAAGGGTTTGTGATAGGTACTTGGTATATGACTTTTGCGTAAGCCTCCCCGGCAACGGCGCCAGAAATTCTTCTTGCTACTTCTCGAGCTTGCGTTGTATTCCCTCGAAGAGGAAAGGGAGATGCAGCATAGTAGCGTAAGTATTTCCCTCGGTTTTTGAGAACCAAGGTATCAATCTAGTAGGAGACCCTCGCACCTACATAAACAAATAAGAACTTAGCAGCCAACGCGATAAGGGGTTGTCAATCCCTTTACGGTCACTTACGAAAGTGAGATCTGATAGAGATGATAGTTTGTATTTTCGGTATTTTTATTTGTAAGAACAAAAAGTAAAAGCGGAAAAAGTAAAGTAGATGTAGATTGATATTTTGAGAATAGACCCGGGGGCCATAGTGTTCTCTAGTGGCTTCTCTCATGATAGCGATATTCTACGGCGGGTAAACAAATTACTGCCGAGCAATTGATAGAAAAGCGAATAATTATGAGACTATCTAGGCATGATCATTGTATATAGGCATCACGTCTGAGACAAGTAGATCGACTCCTACCTACATCTACTACTATTGCTCCACACATCGACCGCTATCCAGCATGCATCTAGTGTATTGAGTTCATAAGAACAGAGTAACACCTTAACCAAGATGACATGATGTAGAGGGATAAACTCAAGCAATATGATATAAACCCCATCTTTTTATCCTCGATGGCAACAATACAATACGTGCCTTGCTGCCCCTACTGTCACTGGGAAAGGACACCGCAAGATTGAACCCAAAGCCAAGCACTTCTCCCATTGCAAGAACTATAGATCTAGTAGGCCAAACCAAACCAATAATTCGAAGAGACTTGCAAGGATATTATGAGTAGACATAAAGAGTTCAGAAAAGAACCAAATATTTATCATAGATAATCTTTATCATAAACTCACAATTCATGGGATCTCGACAAACACACCGCAAAAAGAGATTACATCGAATAGATCTCCTCGAAGACCGAGAAGAACTTTGTATTGAGATCCAGAGAGAGGGAAGAAGCCATCTAGATACTAGCTATGGACCCAAAGGTCTGTGGTAAACTAATCACAACTCATGATGAGGGCGATGATGATGATGTAGAAGCACTCCGTGATGGACCCCCCCCCCTCCGGCGGAGCTCCGGAACAGGCTCCAAGATGGAATCTCGTGGGAACATAACGTTACGGTGGTGGAATTAGGGTTTTCTCTCTGTTGCTGATGGTTTCGGGGTACTTAGGCTTATATAGGAGGAAGGAGGACACCGGGGGACTCACGAGGGACCCACGAGGCAGGGGGCGCGCCCTAGGAAGGGGGTACGCCCCCCACCCTCGTGGGCACCTCGTGGCCCCTACTCCGTGGTTCTCAAGTCTCCCGTGCGTGATTTTCTCCAAAAATATCTCTCTCGAAGGTTTCATTCCGTTTGGACTCCGTTTGATATTCCTTTTCTGCAAAACCCTAAAACATGCAAAAAAAAAACAGCAATTTGGACTGGGCCTTTCGGTTAGTTGGTTTGTCCCAAAAAAATATAAAAGTGTATGAAAAAGCCCATTAAACATCCAAAACATCATAAATAATAGCATGGAACAATCAAAAATTATAGATACGTTTGAGACGTATCACTCGCAGAGAAGGTGACACGTGCGGCGAAACACCCGAAGCATAATAAGAAACACGGGAGCAAAAGAAGAAGGAGGATTATCACCCCAAAAAAAGAAGGAAGACGCACACACAAGTCTGGGGCGCTGCTCTCACTACATGAATGGTTGCTGGCCGCAGAGTCGTAACTGCTTCTTCATCGCCTCCACGACCTCCATCTCCTTGCGCGTCTCCTCCGCCATCTTCATCATTGTGTCCATGATGCGGGATTTCTCGACGCGATCCTTCATCATTTGTTCCATGGCCGCATTACGTACCTTGACAGCAGCCGGGTGCTCGATGCGTAGCTTCGCCAACTCCTCCTTCTGTTCCATGATGAGGGCATGCAACATCTTCATCGAGGAACTACTATTATCAAGCAGCTTCTTCCAGCCGGCGTTCTCCTCCTTCAGCAGGTCGAGCTCGTGGCTGAGCTTCGCCTTGTCCTCCTGAAGTTGCAGGATTTCGTCGGTCGCCTTCTTATCCGAGGCAATGCTCTTCTTCAGCAGCATCACCAAGCCGGCGGTCAACTCCCCCTGCTCATTGAGTTCAGCGTGCATGTCGTCGAGGCTCTCCTTGAGTAGCTCCACCAAGCCATGGATGAACTCCTTCTTCTTATTGAGGTGCTTATTGAGCTGATCGAGCATGCCGTTGAGGGAGAAAGACTCCAGCACCGCCAGCTCGGCATGTTCGCCTCCGCGTCTAGGGCGCTCCTGGGAGCCATCGCCTGCCCGTGAGAGATCTTTCGAGGTCTCTGCGTGGCGGAGAGCCCTCTCTTTTTTTCCGCAGCCATGGTTGCCGCTCGCTTGTTACGAGTAGTTCTCGCCCTAGAGCTTTGCACACCAGCCATGGCAAGGACGGACGAAGAAGGAGGACTTATGAGGAGGAAGGTAGAGTAATTTTTGGTTAGGTAGTTCCTCTTTTTATAACCTAAGTACTAGCACTAGTACTAAAACCTGCATCGAACACGTTCAGGTTTGGTACGTACTGGTAGGTGTGAGCAGGCTTGCACTTAATTGTAGCACTAGTACTTTTGAATGTGATGGGAACAAGGTAAAAAGATTAATTGATGGTTTTTGGTTTCGAGGCCCGAAACGGCTCCCGACGAGTTTAGTGGAACATCAATTTCAAGTAGACTACACTCCTCAGATGCCTAAATATTATGTTAGTGTCAAAAATTGGCACAAAATACGAAGGAGACCAATGGAAGTACTACTAGCAACCCATGACGTAACTACTCGCATGCGCGCAGTGGAGTGGTAATGTCTTTCTTCCGCCATCACGTCCACTCAATTTGCATGCGCTGTATTAATTGACCATCAATGAAGTGAAGGACTTTACACGCGTCAAATTATCACATGGGGTGAATCTTGGTACAAAATGGCGTCCGCCCGTGTACCCGTGTGTGCGTGCGAGGGAATGAGTGTGTGCATGGTGTGCGTGCACATCTTCGCTTCGTGCATGTACCGTCAGTGCGGCTCGGGGAGGACGAGTACATTCTTCTGGAACCAGTAGCACGTCACTGTGATCAATCCACACAACGATGTCGCGACAACGCCTCCACATGTGCCACGTGGCTTCATGAACTGTAAGAGAGACACTGTGTAGCGTGCCATTGTATTTTGCATATACTTGAAGTACTAGTAAGGTACACGTGCATTGCATGCGTCAGATTTTGCAACCAAATTATGAATAAATACCACATATTAGCATGTAAGCTCTGAGTCATATATGCCTGATGTAGACCTTTGTTTAATTCTTATAGTTCATATCATTCAAAATCAATTAGTTTTTATAGAAAACCTAGGGCCTCTTTGATTCGTAGGATTTCCAAAACGCAGGAATAGGAAGAACATGGGATTAGAGTGGAATGTCGTCTTGAATCCTACAGGATGGTATGAGTGTTTGATTGTGCATAGAAAAATGCAGAATTCTTTCTAAGAGGTTTGAGTGGATGGGATGTTTCCTATGAAATCTAGTGCAAATGAATCATATGCAAAAATTCCTATGGTTTACAATCCTACGAATCAAACAACCAAGATAGGAAAAATTCCTAAGGATTAGAATGCTCCAAAATTCCTTCGAGAATCCTTTGAAACAAGGAAGCCCTTAATCTATTTTATGATTCATGGAATTGTGCGTTGTAAAGCATAAAGTAAAAACAAATAATGGCAGTTCAACTAGAAAAAAAGTTTGGGCAGTTATGATATGGAAGATTCTAGAACAAAGGAGAACCACTGTTGTTTTGAGATTTGTGCATTATGCTTAAGTTCAACCATGGAGTCTGCTAGATTGTACATGTGGCAAAATCCAGTGGGGGGCTAGAAGATGGTGCGAGGGGCCGAGTGGAGGGAGACTATGAAGGAGTGCACAACTGTGAGATCGGGGCGAGAACGTGCGCTGTTGAGCGCAGTGGCGGAGCCATGAAAAATGTCCCATGAGCTAGGGGGCCAAGCATTGCTAATCATTTACGAGGAGGGCCAATTCATCAACTTAAACAATTTTTACCAGCAATTGTCTAATGATCACATTCATATTAGCCTCGATATATAGTGATGTTAGGTGGGGCAGGGCCCTTGCTGCCCCCTGTCTTCGCCATTGTGCGCGCGTCTGAGAGATGAAGCGGAAGGCATGAATGATGATAGGGGGCGTTGGATATATAATTAATGTGGGTGTATTAGCTATACATGTAATCCTATATAGAGAGGTATAGATTGATCGATGTGGACGTGGGAAAGAAGGTGATACCTCACTAGATATATAGATTGATCGGTTTATGTGGAAAACTATGAAAGGCCTAGCTATACACACACACATAGAGGAACATCGATCGTTGCGCATGCACATGAGAGATAAAGAATGCCCGATATGATGGAGAGGGGGATGTGTGTGTGTGTGTCTTCATGGGAGACCGACCTGAAGAAAAAGATTGCATGTGTGCGATGGATAATGCCGACTGGTAGTGTGTGTGCATGCATGCACGAGAGAAAGTTAGTGGTACAATTATAAAGAGAAGACCAATGTGTGGTTGTAAAAGACTAGGTGAGGTCATAATCAATGTAAGGTTGAATTCAGATATTTGAATAAGAGATCATGATGTCTGAAACCCATGCATGCATGAATATAATGGAGATTTGCGCGGTGTGGTTTGGAAACGAGCATGTTGCAACGTATACACATTGAACAAGGTCAGATTGGTTTCAATTTGATATACCGATGGTAGACATCGTTTGGCCACATTGCATCCGTGCATGGACACACTATTCTAATTGGAGATGATGGGTGGCTTTCGCATCGCATATCTATATCTATACCCCTATATATTTGTATATAGTGTGCCGATAACTTTAACTTTGAAAGATGGTCGTTGGATGAGCCCAATACGATGGTGCAGAGCTGGCAAATTTGAGCACTACTAGCCGTTGGATATCATCTAGATTCCACCAGATTTTGCCACATGTACAATTTAGAAAACTCTATGGTTGAACTTAAGCATAAAGCACAAACCTCAAAACACAAGCACTTCTTCTTTGTTCTAGAATCTTCTGTATCAGAATTGCCCAAATGTTTTTCTACTTGATTTGTTTTTACTTTATGCCTTACAATGCACAATTCCATGAATCTTAAAATAGATTAGCTTTCTTATAAAAACTAGATGATTTTGAATGAAATGAACTATAAGAATTAAACGAACATCTACATCATGCATATATGACTCAAAGCTTACATTCTATAATGTGGTATTTATTCATAATTTGGTTACCAAATCTCACGCATGCCATGCACGTGTACCTTACTAGTCTAAATAGTGTCTACGTGTGTGTTGTGCGTGTTAAACACATTGTACGTAGTATATCATACTAGTCTAAATTGTCTTTTTTTTGTACACGTTAATCTTGTTCTCCCGAAATTTCCAGCCGCGCCTTGTTATGCTGAAATTTCAAGCTAGCGTCTCTGTCTATCGTGCTGCGAAACTCCCGCCTCTTCAACCTGCGTCTTGTTAGCCCGAAATATTTAAGATATATCTTTGTCTCGTTGTGCTCCGACAACTCCCTCCATCTCAACCCGCGCCTTGTTATTCCAAAATTTCAACGCGCGCGAAAACTCCCACCTCCTGTGAAATCCCAACACACGAAATGCCCGTGATACCCCTGAACCGAAAGACCGCCTCAAATCGGTGGGGGTACTTTCGTAACTTACCCCACATTTCGGACAAGCGCATCCCTAAGCCATGGTTCTCCACTCCCATCCCATCCGCCCACCCATTCGTACCCCGAGGCCGGCAAAACCTGCGAAGACCCACACCCTCCTCCGTCCGCTACCCTGCCGGAGCCTCTTCCCCGACGACGTCGTCCACAGCAACACCTCGACGTCCCTCATCCACCGTACCGGATGAGGATCCGTCGTCGATCTGGTTGTCTCGCCGGTTTAGCCACCCTGTGCTCCACCTCCAAGGAGGTGCCCCGACGTTCCCCTCATCTTTCGCGCCACCTCCATTCCCAAACCGCCATCTTCACATGCACCACCGGAAGAGCATCATCATCATCGTTTCCTCGGATGAAGCTGTGGCCTAATCGGCGCCACCAAAGAGGTTATACATTAATTGCCGCATTTTTCTTCTTGATTCGATCTCACGATGCTGCCGGCGTTCGGTCCCTAGCCGACACGACACGTCTCCATCCATGGCGGCGTCGCCGGCCACTTCCTCCACGGCGTCGCTCCCTCTGCGGTGACGTCCACATCAGTAGGAGCTGCTGTTGCTTTAGCTCTCACTCGCGTTGCTGCTCTCCTCTTGCTCTCGGTCCCCTGCCTGGTCTGCTCTTGCTCGCGTTGCTGCTATCGCTCTTGCTCTTACTTGCGATGCTGCTCCAATTTAGCTATGCTTCAGTCGACTGAATCGACTTTTGGGTCAGTCGATTTTCAGGGGGTGGGGGCGGGGGCTCGCCGGAGTTAAGGGAGAACCAGCCGCAGCAGGGAGGGGGGCTCGTCGGAGAGGTACCCCACTATCTATCTTAGGGTTCAGGAAGGGGCGATGGTCGCCGGCGGTGGTGGGGCGGTGGCGTGGGGATCGCCGGAGAAAAAGCTTGGCACGGGGGGGCCTACAGGGATGGCCGGGGCGGCAGCGGACCGGCGGTGGGGAGTGTTTTCCGGGCGGGCGGGGCGGCGCACCGCCGGCCACGGGCGGTGGGGGCCGCTGTTTGGCCGGTGGTGACTGGCAGCTCAGGGGGTGGAGGTTGAAGATGACCTGCAGGCCCTTGATTTCCTATCCAACGGCTGCAAAATCGACTGACCAGGGATGAAAAGGTCAGTCGACTGACGTGTAGACTCACCTCTAGTGCGTTCAATTTCGACAGTAAAATTCAGTTTCGACGGCAAAAATCAGTTTCGACAGTTAAGTTCAGTTTCGACAGTAAAATTCAGTTTCGACAGATAAGTTCAGTTTCGACAGTTAAATTCAGTTTCGGCAACAAAATTCAGTTTCAACAGTTAAGTTCAGTTTAGACAGTAAAATTCAGTTTAGACGGCAAAATTCAGTTTCGACAGTTAAGTTCAGTTTCGACAGCAAAATTCAGTTTCGACAGTTAATTTCAGTTTCGACAATTAAATTCAGTTTTGACAGTTAAGTTCAGAGATGAGCGGCTGATGTATACATCTAGCACTTTGTGGTTATGTATTTTATGTCATCTATTGGAGATGCTATTAGAATTCCACTCAGGTTAACATTGTCTCTCTTGTCCTGCTTCAGCCTCGGCGTCATACAAATCATCGGAGCTGCTCCAAAGACGAAACCCTCCATCACAGCGGAGCAGTACCTCGGGCTCCATCTCCAAACGCCTAAGATCTTCTTCCCCTCCTCCGACAGCCAAGTCAGCCGGAGCATCCTCATCGGCCAACCCAATCACGCTGAGATCGACATGGCTTCGCCAAAGAGGTTGTACACTTCTTGTGGTTTGACTTAATCTCACCATGCTTCTTTGCATCCTGTGATCTTCCAATTCTTGTGAACCAAACACCCAGATTGGGAGAAATCCTGTGTTTTTAAATTCTCTAGTTTGCACATGCATTCCTATCCTATTAATGTCTATTTCCTATCCCTGCATTGTTAGAATCCTCAAATTCAAACAAGCCCTTACACAATTACTTCTGTTACAGATATGTGTCAAAGAAAACCTTGTTTGGTTTGTCCTGCTGGGCGGTGTTGTCTTCCTCCCCAGCTCAGCTGCTCCAACGACGGAAGGGTTCACCACAGTAGGAATCCGCTCTCTAGACTGTCTGTCGCCGCCTCAGATCTTCTTCCCCGCCGCCGGCAGCCACGACAACTTCATTACCATCATCAACTGAGCAGATGACCTTGAGGACTACACGGGTCCGCAAGAGAGATCGCACTCTTCCGTGTCTGCTTACGTTGTGCATCGCGTAGTATAATGACATGCTACTTTATCATCGTGTTCACCTATTAGATTCTGACTCAGGTCCAAACTTATGATGAAACTTGAGTTTTTAAATGGTTGCGGGGTACATATTGGGTGTCTACTATGAGTTTCTTGTTGGGTGCAAACAAACATTAAAGGAGCCATTATTTGTAATTTTGTAACTAAAGCTATTATCTGCCTACTATCATTGGTTTTGGGTCTATCCACAGTTTGCTACCTTCACTCTGGATTTGTGCATGCACTCCTTACATGATCTCACTATGTTTTATTCATATGGATGTCAGTTATTGTACACGATGGAACTGAACATTAGAGCAAAAGAGACGAGCCTTGTGTGGCAATAAAATTTCATGCAGACATCGCTCCATGGTGGGCGCAAAGGTAGCCCCCCCCCCCTCCACCCATTTCGGATCATAATCAAGAGTAAGATAACTCCTTAGAGGAGGATT
>LR738713.1:640139382-640156243 GCA_902687465.1 Secale cereale | reverse complement strand
CTAACTTGGCAGGGTTAGGTTGCTCATATCGTGCCTATGGTATCTTGCATTGTTATGTCATTTGCTTAGTTTACACATGATTTGTGTGAATGCCACCTGTTTAGTGTCTAATTACCATATATGTGAATTATGCAATGCCATCTTTTTGCAAGACTTTATATATGTGAATTATGCAATGCTATCTTGTTGCAAGGCATTATATATTTGAATTATGCAATGCCATGCTATTTAGCCAAGCGTCATATATGTGAATTATATCATGCCGTCCTTTTTTTTGTATTTCTCATTGCTTTTGTCGACAATGTTTGTATATTCAACTGCTCTTCCTGTGCATCAGCCATTTGAATTGGTGATGGAGAAATCTGGAGTGAAAACAAGGTCTCCAGAGCAGACAATGCTACCTGGTGAAGCAGATATCTTGCTGGTTACAGATAGCTCTTCAGAGGAGGATTCAGAGGCAGATGACCAGTCCTATTATCCCCCTAAGGTGTATGCTCAAACTTGGCAGGGTTATATAACTCATATCATGCATATGTTGTATTGCAATGCTTAGTTTTTACATCATATACACGATATTGAATGCCATCTCCTTAGTTGACACATCATATATGCGATTGCCCTCTGCTCACTTCCTTAGTATATAAATCATATATTTGAATTATATCATGCCATGATGTTTCCATAGACAGCATGTATCTGAATTATGGCATGCCAACCCATTTTCTAAAGACATAATATTGTTATGTCATCTCATCCTGTTCACATAGTCATCATATTTTGAATTATGTCATTCTATCCGTGAATTATATCATGCCATCGTGTTTCCACCGACGGCATGTTTGTGATTTATGGCATGCCAACCACTTTAATAGACACATCGTATAGTTATCTCATGTCATCCTGTTTACATAGTCATCATATTTTGAAATATGTCATTCTATCCTGTTTAGTTAGCCATCATACATGTGAAACTGTGTCATGCTATCCTGTTTAATTAGCCATCATATATGTGAAATTATGTCCTGCTATTCTGTTTGGGTGAATTATTTCATGCCCTTTTTTCTTCCCTATTATCCATTGCACATGTCTATCTTACAATGTTTGTACATTCAATTACTTTTCTTGTTTATCAGCCATTTCAATTGGAGGGGGTGATGGCAGTATCTGTGGGAGTAAAAACACGGTCTTCAGAAAAGATCGTGCTACCTGTCGATGGAGATAGAACCACGGTTGTACTTTCCCAAGAACTAGCCCCACCACGCATAACCCAGACTCACATAGATTGTACCCCTACCCAGTTGGACAGAGAACCAGCTACACCCCTTCTAACCCCAACCCCGGAAGATAGTAACCCAGTTCCCGTTGACACAGCACTGTCTCCACCACAGAGCACCCAAACACGAGTAGTTAGTAAGGCAACTGCAGTGCCCAAAGCACTAGGACCACCACTTCAAACCCCAAGTCAACGCTTAAAGCAGAAGAACAATTGTTCTCAGGTCAGGTTCCGTAGCTATGGTTCATACTACTTTGCTCTTGCATCACTATATTTACTCATACCAACTAATTTGAAATTTGAAGGATGCAATTGAAACTCCAATGGCACAACAGGTATGTTTTAAACCTAGTTCTTTAACGTGTTTGCTGTTGTAACTTGCTCTATTTTGATTTCAGTTTCAATTGAATAAACAGTTATGTTCTCATGCGATGCACATTACAAGTGTTGTTATTGCTGTGTAGTTTCCCACACTTATATTCTTTCTATGCTGCTTTGTCTTAAATAGATATGATTCGAACTGTATCTATCTTGATTTGGCAACATAAACTAGAATGATATAGACCATACAGTGACCATACTACATAGATACATGTTTGTTTCATGTTGTTATCCTATCCACCTTACTACTGAACTGGTTTACCAAAATGAGTTTCATATACTATGTTGTAAATCTGTGATGTGTTTGTTTGTTTCTCCTTTAGAACACGGATAAAATATTGGAGAAGAGTACCCCATTATGCAATGGTAAAGGAAGTAATGCAGATCAGCTTCAAGATAGTGAGACATCCCTGTTGTTCTCCAAGAAAGCTGATAAAAACTATATTGAAGACACTGAGACAACCCCAAAGTCCTGTCTTGATGTAGTGTTCGAGTTACTGGCTACTACTGTTGGCACCAGCTCTTCGAACTCGCTGCCAGAATCAGTTCGGCTTCTTGAGTCTCAACTTCAAGTTGAAAGACATCGATCAGATGTTATGCGACAGGAAGCCGAAGGACTGAGGAAGTCCCTGTAGAATTCATATGCATACTTTCTGGTGCAACAGCAAGTGCTGGAGGATTTAAGCGCCAAACAAGAGAAAGTTAATAAGCTTGCTAAGCATCTTGCCAGCATTATGGGTACCCAGGATATTGTTTCTTGAGCTCTTCTGAAGTGGTTTCAGTTCTGAACTTGTTTTGCTGCGGCGTTTATATGCTGCTTTGTTCCCTATATTTGCACTGGTGGCGAACTTTGATGCCCAGTGGATGTAATATGTGTAATAGCCATGATAGCCTAGCGTAAGTTGCTTGCCTATTGATTTCCTTATTGTCTTGTTTATTTGTTTTATTGTAGTCAGTGCAGTTCTTTTTTCATGGTTTGCTAGTGGACACAATAGCCTATTTTTTAGAACTAAGCCACATTAACCATGGGCTACATAATTAATGTAGTTAACATGGGCCTCTTACGGGCCGTAGAAACAATGGGCCTTCTCAGGGCCGTAGAAACAACAGACCTTCTACGGGGCGTAGAAACAATGGGCCTTCTACGGGACGTAGTCACAATGGGCCTTCTACGGGTCGTATGATCGGTTGGCCAAACATGGGCCAATAACAGACCACATTATGGCCGTAAATGGGCTAGAATTAAAATCGTCCGTTCATGGGCCGACCATAACGGGCCGACCATAATGGGCCGTCGTTAAACGGCCGTATTTGATGACGCTATGAAAACGGGCCAACGTGTTAACGGGCCACAAACGGGCCGACTGTAACCACGAGCTGAATTTGTCCCACAAGCAGAAAATGACAGTAATGAGCCTAAAGTAAACGAATGTAGGAAATGAGCCCAAGAATACATGGGCCCTGAGAAGGCCGAAAGGTAACATGGGCTGGGAACGGCCCAACGGAATAATGGGTCGTTAATGGGTATAAAGTGAAACACTGTTCAATATGGGCCAGTTTTATCACGGGCCGTTAATGGGCCGAGGGTTACTAAGGACCTCATATGGGCCGAAAGACGTCATGGGCCATACATGGGCCGGAAGTTAAAACGGGCTAGAATTATATTGGACGGCCCAGATGACGCTACTGGGCCTAATTCGGATAGGCCGTAAACGGGCCCTGGGTTAGCGGGCTGTAAATGGGCTATATGCGAACATGTCGTTAACAGGCTTGCCGTGGGCCGGCCCGTCACCTTGTGACCAAGTCAAACGTGCCGGCCTTTTCACGGGAATGGGCCTCTGTTGGGCACTATTCAATATGGGCCAGTTTTACCACGGGCCGTTAATGGGCCGAGATTTACTAAGGGCCTCATATGGGCCGAAGACGTCATGGGCCATACATGGGCCGGAAGTTAAAATGGGCTGGAATTATACTAGACGGCCCAGATGACGCTACTGGGCCTAATTCATATAGGCCGTAAATAGGCCCTAGGTTAGTGGGCTGTAAATGGGCTATATGCGAATAGGCCGTTTACAGGCTTACCGTGGGCCGGCCCGCCACCTTTTGACGAAGTCAAACGGGCCGGCCTTTTCACAGGAATGGGCCTCTGTTGGGCCGTGCCACGTGTCGACGTATCATAGGCGCTTTGTGTCCAATGAGTGGATGACATATGTCCCAACGGTGAGTCGACACGTGTTTCCTACAACCAATGATGATTTTACACATGGAAAATCCCCATTTGTCGGGGCTGTTAACGGGTTATCAGATCCAAAACCGGACCCGATAGCTTAACGGTGTTCCATTATGGTGGATGCCACGTGTCAGTCACCCTTGACGCACTTCTGTGACGCGTGATTTATCGTCATGGAAGTGGACACTTCCGTGATGATAATTTTGGTAATGTCATTCTACGACAGCACAGGTATGACTATCTTGATTCTGTCATAAAATCGTCATGGATGTACATGCATGACAGAAAACGTGACCTATTGTGACAAACACGTATCATCACAGAAGTGTATTTTTTGTAGTGCTGGTGTTAAAAAGAATGGCACATGGCGCATGTGTGTGGACTATACAGACATAAACAAGGCTTGCCTAGCTAACCCGTTGATCAGATCATTGATGCTACGGCGGGTTGTGAGCGTTTGAGTTTTTTGGACGCGTATTGCGAGTATCACCAAATCAAGATGGCAGTTAAGGACCAGGAGAAGACAGCTTTCATCACTCCGTTCGGAGCCTTTTGCTATGTATCCATGCCTTTCGGGCTTAAGAGTGCCCAGGCAACTTACCAGTGGCGCGTACAGAATTGCCTGCACGGCCAAATTGGGCGTAACGTTCATGCTTATGTGGATGACATTGTAGTCAAGTCCAGAAAGAAGGAGACCCTGATCGACGACTTAAAGGAAACATTCGACAATCTCCGGGTGTACAAGATGATGCTTAACCCGGCCAAGTGTGTTTTTGGTGTTCCAGCAGGCAAGCTTTTGGGTTTTTTGGTCTTTGAGCGAGGCATCGAGGCTAACCCAGAAAAAATCAAGGCCATCACCTCTTTGGCAAGGCCGAAGTGTATTAATGATGTCCAGCGCTTGGCATGACAGATAGCAGCATTGAGCCGGTTCATAAGCCGCTTAGGTGAGAAGGCTATCCCTCTATACCAGATGATGAAAAACATAGATGATTTTGTGTGGAGTGAAGCTGCTGATGAAGCGTTCGAGGCACTCAAGAAAAAATTGGCTGGGCCGCCAGTTCTCGCGGCCCCCATTGACAAAGAGCATTTATTATTGTACGTTGCTGCAAATAGCAGGGCTGTCAGTGTGGCCATCGTGGTGGAAAGGAAGGAGGCTGGCAAGGAGCACCTGGTTCAAAGGCAAGTTTACTATATCAGCGAGGTGATCATCGAGTCTAAACAGAGGTATCCACATTGGCAAAAGCTGGTATATGGGGTCTTTATGGCAAACCGGAAACATAAGCAATATTTCCTGGGTCATCCTATCACGGTGGTGAGTTCTGCTCCCTTGGGGACATCATTCAAAATATAGAAGCTACAGGACGAGTGGCCAAGTGAGCCATTGAGCTTTGGCCTCATGGTTTAAAATATATGCCTCGGACGGCCATCAAATCACAAGTGCTCGTGGACTTTATTATTAACTGGATAGAGTTACAGACGCCTGAGGAAAAGCCGGATAACACGTATTGGACAATTCATTTTGACGGATCCAGATAGTTAAAAGGCTCGGGCGCAGGAGTTGTTTTAACTTCCCCGCGAGGTGATAAATTTTCTTATGTTCTCCGGTTAATGTTCCCGCATACTAATAATGTAGCTGAGTATGAGGCCTTGCTCCACGGGCTTCGGATGGCCAAAGAGATGAATTTAAGCCGGGTAAGATGTTTCGGCGATTCAGATCTGGTAGCTCAGCATGTTTCTGGCGCCTGGGATTCCAAGGATCCACTCATGGCGGCTGATGTCTACACACGCTTCTACTCTTGTAGACTATGTTGGGCCTCCAAGCGCAGAGGTTTGTAGGACAGCAGCAATTTCCCTCAAGTGGCTGACCTAAGGTTTATCGAACTCAGGGAAGTAGAGGTTGAAGATGGTCTCTCTCAAGCAACCCTGCAACTAAGATACAAGAAGTCTCTTGTGTCCCCAACACACCTAATACAACTAGGAGTTGTATAGGTGCACTAGTTCGGCGAAGAGATGGTAAAATATGGATGATAGGAGTGGCAAAGCAAAGTAATATAAATCTGTAATAAAAAGTGCAGCAAGCAAACAAGTGGTAAACGTGAGCCCAAATGGTATTGCAATGGTGGAAACAAGGCCTAGGGATCATACTTTCACTATAGGCAACTCCCAACAACATTAACATAATCGAATCACATGATATTTCCCATAAAACATGCAATGGAGACGCACCCGGAGGTCATTCCTTCGTGGTCAAGAGAGGACGAGAATTATGTAGGGCTACAAAAGCACACCTCAAAGTTCGTAGTTCTCAATCTAAGGATTTCCCAATGTCACCGCGGCCATCCAAAGAGAGTCCCACAATCACCACAACATATCTAAAGGATAGTCAAAGACAAGCACCAAGAGACTCTCAATCTTCAATCAACACACAAAAGAGGAAATCACTCATGAAAATATTTTTCTAATCCATGTCCAATAGACCGCTGTCACCTTGGTCTCGGGGATTATACTAGATAAAGACAAGTGAGTACATCAATCCAATACATTGAGGAAGGGGAAATATCATGGGATCACCCTAGATTAACATAGCATATGATCACAACGAAGATCACATCATGGGAGAGAGAATTGACCACATAGCTACTGGTAAGAACCTCAGCCCCGAGGAGGAACTACTCCCGCATCATGGAGGGAGGAAGCAACGTTGATGGAGATGAATCCAGGGGCACTTCCCCGTCTCGGCAGGGTGCCGGCACAGGAATTCTGGTCCTCCGAAGCTTGATGGCGATGGCGGCGGAGATCGGAATCGCGTCTGGAGAAAAGGGGTCCGGAATCAGGGTTTCCTCGACGGATGTTATATATATGCCAAAGGGGGTCGCCAGGGGAGCTACGGGGGGCCCAGGCGGCCTGGCCAGGCGGCCAGGGGTGGGGCCGCCTGGGCAGGGCGCCTGGAGCCCCTCTGGCCCCCCTCCGGCCCTACTTTGGCCGCATGGAAGCTTCTGGAACGCTGATTTTTTATATAATTTTTCCGGGATTTTTCTAGCAGTTTCCGTAATGGGAAAACCTGAAATACAAAAACAGCAGAAAACAGAAACTGACACTGGGGTGCACTGAGTTAATAGGTTAGTCCAAATATGATCAAAAGTGTATGGAAGTGTATAAATATCATAGCAATATCACACAAAAGAGGCATGGAGCAAGCAGAAATTATAGATACGTTTTGGACGTATCAACATCCCCAAGCTTAATTCCTGCTCGTCCTCGAGTAGGTAAATGATAACAAGAATAATTTCTGTGGTGACATGCTATTGACCATATAGGACTTTTCATAGTCACATGACAAAAGCTTACTAAGACAATGAATCTGTAGTAATTAAGTTGCCTCATGAGAAAATCACAAAGAACTGAAAGTTTTACAATATGATACTGAAATACTCAATAGATTTGTAATGAGCATGGTGTGCAAATATGATAAAGTGATATCTCGCTTGCCCCCTTTAGTGAAGCAAAACATAAATGCAGGGGCACCTCCAAGGTTTATGTGATGACTAGATACAATGATTTCAGAATAAACGATATCACAATCATGCACAAGACAATGCTACTTTGGGACAATGCACATTACACTTAGAATGACAATCATGCTCTCAGTAGTTGGTGCTTTAAAAGAAGGTGGAGACTCTCGAACCGTGGCTTTTGTTGGCAAGGTTGAAAACCCGTAGTCGGAAATAAAGACAAAGCATGTACCAGAGCTCTTGGTTTTAAAAATAGAGGTAATAATTATTATTTTTAGATTATGCATGTTTCGTCAACGAATGCTAGCAGACAACTCAATCACTTCTTGAGATGGACAAGTTTCGAGGAACGGCTCCCGAATGAGGATGATCACATCCTCTTAATCTCCTTTGTTTATCACTGCCAAAGTTCTCTGATTTCTCATGAACAAAGCGTGAAGGAGGGTTTGTTTGTTGTATAATTTTTTAATGAGCCGGGCGCACTCTATGCCAGTTCCTTCTCGTATTATGGGTTTGCACATTAGACGTGCAATCCCGGGGTGAAGCTTGTCCAACTTAAAAAGATCATGAATTAACTACTACTTCCTCATGAGCTAAAACAGAGGCACAAAAGAGAAATGCTTTTTTGAATAATTTCGAGATGGTACATGAAAGTCTTCGTTAGGAGTGGCAGGTAAATACCATGTATAGGAAGGTATGGTGGACACATATGGCATAACTGGTTTAAAGGATTTTGGATGCACAAGCAGTCAGTCCGCTTAGTACAGGCGAAGGTTAGCAAAAGACTGGGAGCGACCAACTAAAAGAGCAATGACGGTCATAATCATGCAGAGCGACAAAGCAACATTGAATCAGTCATGGAAGTTATATCGCTACTCAGAAATTAAAGATCATCAAGGCTTGACAGACTTTCTTTACAGTCTTAAATATGCGTGAGCATACGCCAAGTCAATCAAAATAAATTCTTGAAGGAAGATATCACTAAACCATATCACATCATAGGCAAACAAATCATGTTGGTACTCCAATAACACATTGGAAACCCCCCAGCTATTTGAGACTAACCATAAGAAAACATGAACTACTAACCACCATTATGCACGTAGCATCTTTATCATAGACATACCAACCAATGCAACGGAAGCAAACTCTCTTAATAAGATAAGCATGATAACTAAAGAGAGTTCAAGCAACCAACTAAACAAAAGCTCTTTAAAAAGATAAGCATGAATACTAAGAGCTGAACATGATAGTAGCTATTGAAAGACAAAGAACACACACAGCAAAGATAGACATGAAAATTCTATGTTATGTTCTATGTAGAAGTGGAGCGTGTTTCTCTCCCACATAAAGAAAGCTGAGTTCTGACTCGTTATGAAAAGCTAAAGGAAACGAAAAAGGAAACTAAAAGCAAGACGCTCCAAGCATAGCTCATAACACATGAAGTGATAAAAATATAGTGGAACGAAGGACGAACTGATAATGTTGATGGAGAAGGGGATGCACGGGGGCATCCCCAAGCTTAGACGCTTGAGTCTCCTTGAATATTTCTTGGGGGTGCACGGGGGCATCCCCAAGCTTGAGCGTTTGACACTCCTGAATCTTTTTATCATCTTCCCTCGCACACTTGAAAACTCCCTTCATACATAATTCATCATAATCTGATTAGCGAGGTTAGTACCCATAATAAAATAATTGTTCCTTGCTGGAAATAAAGATATTCTTGAAGGTCTACTGTTTCTCAAGATTGCCAAAAGGTTTTTGCAAAGAAAAATCAAGCTCTAGGTTTGCAAAATGAAGGAAAGGCAAAACGGGACAGAATCTGTGAAAAACAGAACAGCAGGTAGTAAATGAATTTTTCGGGGCACTTCTGCAACTCTAATCAAAAAACTCAGAGCAGACGCACGAAAGACAATTGTATAGAGCATGCTGTCGAAAACATTCAGACCAAAAAGATGATCTGGTGATTTTATACGAATTTTTCTATCCAAGGACAGAATCTGTTTCCTGGACAGCACGTCACAACTTTTGAACTTTCTTGCAATCAGAGGCTACACTTGGCACAAAGTTGAAAAGTAAAGATACAATGATGATGCTGCTGTAGTAACAACATCAAGACACAACAAAAGCAAAACAAAATTTTATTCATGTGGGCTGCCTCCCAAAAGCGCTTTCTTTTATGCCTTTAAGCTAGGCATAAGACTTTAATGATGCTCTCGTAGGAATGAGAGTTGAAGAACAAAAGAGAGCATCAAGAAGCAAATACCAAACACATTTAAGCCTAACATGTTTCCTATGCATAGGAATATTGCAATAGAATAATTCATTGAAGCACAAAGCAATAAGCATAGGAAGACAAAACAAGTGCAACTTCAAAATATTCACCATAAAGAGAGGAAACTTCTTATTATTAAGATATTTAGAACCAAGTCTCCCTCTCTCATTATAAATTTCAGTGGCATCATGGCTGAACTCAACAATATAAGCATCACAGAAAGCATTGTTACCATGATCCACATGCAAAAAGGTACTATTACTCTCCACATAAGCATAATCTTTCTCATTGGTAATAGTGGGAGTAGGACTATCATAAACAACTTGAACACTATAGATTAATTGTGTATTAGGAAGATGGTGTTCAACAAGGGAGTAATTCCCTCCATGATTATGACAAGTTTCATAAGGATAATTTCTCCTTATGTCATAGGTACCTTTATAATCACTATAGATTGGAGTTATAACATCATCATGGTAGAGAAGAGCATTATCATTGCTAGCAACTATATTTGTAAACATGTTGTCTTTATTCTTACTAGCAAAAGAATTATCAATTATCACATCACTAGTGGGTAAAGGATTTGCAATCCTATCATCCCCAAGCTTAGAGCTTCCCATATCATCACTTTCAGAGTTGGTACCAAAAAGATTTTCAAGATCATAAGTAGCATTATCATCATTTTCCCAATCACAATAAGTAACATGCATATCATAATCAAAATCATCTTCAATAGTACCTACGGACGTATCATCAAGATGATAATTAAGGCAATAAACTTCACCTTCTTCTTTAAACTTACAACTATTAGGATAAAAGTTGATGGGAGGAATATGCTCAGCCAGGTTGATACCCATTCTTCTTCTTTCTTGCTCCTCTTCCTCCTCCTCTTCTTTTTCTTCTTCTTAACCTTAGGAGGGAGTGGTTGGAGATGAAGCTTCTCCACATATCCTAGTTTATCATTAGAAACAATAGGGGAAACTTGGGAGAAACTCTCCTTTTTATTAGCAGAAATATAAGAGACATTTTTATACTTTGGTAAAGTCCCCTCCTTTCTGATAACTCTTCACACATCAAAAATAACATAAGCTCATCATAAAGATCAGAGGTGATCATGTTATCACACAACCGGTTAACAGTTATGTTTTGAAAGTTCATGCATTGAAAATTAAAGTGACCCTCTATACGGCAAAGTTCACAAGTAAAAGGATAACGGTCACACAATTCTCTAGCAATTTCATTTAAATCTCTGACCCAAGTGATTGTTCTTTCATGCTTATGCTGCTTACAATACTTCTCTTCTTCAATCATAGGCCTTTCACAAGGTCTATCCACTCCATAAAAATTAACATGCTTATATAAAACTTCATTTTTAGGAATTGGATCATGCATGTTGCAATCATCATGAACAATTTCATTTTCTTTGCAAGTCTCTTTAAAAGGTTTATGATACTTGATCCAATCCTCCTTAGGCATATTAAGATGTGAAGCAAAAGATTTGAGGAAATCAACAAGGAGTTGAGAATCAAGTCCAAACTTAGCACTAAACTTATTAAAACTTGTAGTTTCAACAAAGGACTTAATGCAATCATACTCATAAATTATACCTGACTCTTTACCTTTGTCGATCTCCCAATCTTCAGTGTTGCGTTGAATTATTTCAAGGAGTTCCCATTTAGCATCAGTCTTTTCGTTTGTGAAAGAACCCATAGAGGAAGCATCGAGCAAATCTTTATCCTGTCGAGAGAGCCTCGCATAGAAATTAGTAATAATCATATCTTTGGGGAGCCCATGGTTAGGACTTTTTAGCATTAACGTTTTTAGTCTCCCCCAAGCTTGAGCTATGCTCTCTTCGTCATGAGGATAGAAATTATAAACGTAATTCCTATTCTTATGGACTTCATGAAGAGGATAAAACTTAGTATAAAAGAGAGACATAAGCTCTTGCCAATCAAGCAAGTGCGAGTTATCGAGAAGCTTATACCAATCTGAAGCCTTATCTATAAGTGATACGGCGAACAATTTCCTCATGACAAACTCCCTTGATACACCTGCAAGCTTAAATAATGAACATAATTGTGACAGATATAGCAAGTGTTCACCGGGATGTCTGTCTCCTGCATAACGATTAGCCAAGATATAATCGATAAAACCAGCTGGTATTTTATAGGGCACAATTTCAGTAGGGGGAGGAGCAACCACCACAGGTGTGGGGCGTCTTCCCGCAAGCAACGATCCAATAGCAAGGTTGTCCATAAACATAACTGGTGAAAATAAAAACAAGAAACAAAAAGATTTAATTGCAAGATCTAAAGATATACCTTCATGCACTCACCTCCCCGGCAACGGCGCCAGAAATATCTTGATGTCTACACACGCTTCTACTCTTGTAGACTATGTTGGGCCTCCAAGCGCAGAGGTTTTTAGGACAGCAGCAATTTCCCTCAAGTGGATGACCTAATGTTTATCGAACTCAGGGAAGTAGAGGTTGAAGATGGTCTCTCTCAAGCAACCCTGCAACTAAGATACAAGAAGTCTCGTGTGTCCCCAACACACCTAATACAACTAGGAGTTGTATAGGTGCACTAGTTCGGCGAAGAGATGGTAAAATATGGATGATAGGAGTGGCAAAGCAAAGTAATATAAATCTGTAATAAAAAGTGCAGCAAGCAAACAAGTGGTAAATGTGAGCACTAATGGTATTGCAATTGTGGAAACAAGGCCTAGGGATCATACTTTCACTAGAGGCAACTCCCAACAACATTAACATAATCGAATCACATGATATTTCCCATAAAGCATGCAATGGAGACGCACCCGGAGGTCATTCCTTCGTGGTCAAGAGAGGACGAGAATTATGTAGGGCTACAAAAGCACACCTCAAAGTTCGTAGTTCTCAATCTAAGGATTTCCCAATGTCACTGCGGCCATCCAAAGAGAGTCCCACAATCACCACAACATATCTAAAGGATAGTCAAAGACAAGCACCAAGAGACTCTCAATCTTCAATCAACACACAAGCGAGGAAATCACTCATGAAAATATTTTTCTAATCCATGTCCAATAGACCGTTGTCACCTTGGTCTCGGGGATTATACTAGATAAAGACAAGTGAGTACATCAATCCAATACATAGAGGAAGGGGAAATATCATGGGATCACCCTAGATTAACATAGCCTATGATCACAACGAATATCACATCATGGGAGAGAGAATTGACCACATAGCTACTGGTAAGAACCTCAGCCCCGAGGAGGAACTACTCCTGCATCATGGAGGGAGGAAGCAACGTCGATGGAGATGAATTCGGGGGCACTTCCCCGTCCCAGCAGGGTGCCGGCACAGGAATTCTGGTCCCCTGAAGCTTGATGGCGATGGCGGCGGAGATCGGAATCGCGTCTGGAGAAAAGGGGTCCGGAATTAGGGTTTCCTCGACGGATGTTAAATATATGCCAAAGGGGGTCGCCAGGGGAGCTACGGGGGGCCCAGGCGGCCTGGCCAGGCGGCCTGGCCAGGCGGCCAGGGGTGGGGCCGCCTGGGCAGGGCGCCTGGAGCCCCTCTGGCCCCCCTCCGGCCCTACTTTGGCCGCATGGAAGCTTCCGGAACACTGATTTTTTATATAATTTTTCCGGGATTTTTCTGGCAGTTTACGTAATGGGAAAACCTGAAATACAAAAACAGCAGAAAACAGAAACTGGCACTGGGGTGCACTGAGTTAATAGGTTAATCCAAATATGATCAAAAGTGTTTGGAAGTGTATAAATATCATAGTAATATCACACAAAAGAGGCATGGAGCAAGCAGAAATTATAGATACGTTTTGGACGTATCAGCGGCTTATCGTCGGGAGGTTGATGCTATTGCGGGTCACTTCAAGGGTTACCAAGTTGAGCACATTGATCGAAGGAAGAACGAGGCAGCTGACACCTTAAGCCGGTTGGGATCTCAGCGTAAGCCTGTGCCCCCCAACACCTTTTTGGATGTTTTGCTTAACCCGTCTGTCAAGTTGCCTACAGAGGAGGACCTTCCTATCCCTGACCAGGAGGCACAGTTGGTGGCATCTCTTCATGTCATACCGGACTGGACGGTTCCATATTTGGCTTACATGACCCGGGGTGAGTAACCTAAGGATGAAATCTTGGCCAGACAGATAACCCGGTGGTCTAAGTCGATGACGATTGTCAACGGAGAGTTGCACCATCGTAGTGTTACAGGGGCATTTCAGCGTTGTGTCTCGCCTGAGGAAGGCTATGAGATCCTGCGGGAAATTCATGAGGGAGATTGTGGTCATCACACCGGCTCCAAATCTCTGGTGGCCAAAGCTTTTCGTCACGGATTCTATTGGTTGACGACTCATGCTGATGCAGAAGTCTTGGTCAGCAGATGTGACGGTTGTCAGAAATTTTCATGGCGCGCTCATGTTCCGGCCCAAGAGTTGAGGATGACTCCGATAACCTGGCCATTTGCGACTTGGGGGCTTGATATGGTAGGGCCTTTTAAAAGGTCCAAAGATAAGAAAACCCACCTGTTGGTGGCAGTGGACAAGTTCACCAAGTGGATTGAGGCAGAGCCAGTCAGCAAATGTGATGCGGAAACAGCGGTGCAATTCATGAAGAAGGTGATTT
Organism: Secale cereale; assembly: GCA_902687465.1. Lineage (NCBI taxonomy): Eukaryota > Viridiplantae > Streptophyta > Magnoliopsida > Poales > Poaceae > Secale > Secale cereale. Next base: position 640,141,946 of record LR738713.1, on the reverse strand, counting down.
TCCGATTTGGTTTTCCCCATAGTATCATAACAGACAATGGCACTAATCTGTCTAAGGGTGCTATGAGGGAGTTTTGTCAGCATGAGAATATCCGACTTGATGTTTCTTCTGTGGCTCACCCCCATTCAAATGGTCAAGCAGAGCGGGCTAACCAAGAGATTCTACGAGGGATCAAGCCCCGGCTCATGGTTCCTCTGAAGAGAACACCGGGTTGTTCAGTGGAAGAGTTATCTTCTGTGTTATGGAGCATTAATACAACACCCAACAGATCTATAGGTTACACGCCCTTCTTCATGGTTTATGGAGCGGAGGCGGTTCTTCCCAGCGATATCCGTCATGACTCGCCCCGAGTGGTGGCTTACGTCGAAGCTAATAATGAGAAGGCACGTCAGGATGCGTTGGATCGATTGGATGAAGAGCGTGATCTCGCGGCGGCTCGTTCAGCGATGTATCAACAGGATTTACGACGATATCACAGCCGGCGGGTCAAGACCAGAACCTTTCAAGAAGGCGACTTAGTTCTCCGGCTCATCCAAGATTAGACTGATATGCATAAACTTTCGCCGCCTTGGGAGGGACCTTTTGTCGTTAGCAGGAATCTGCACAACGGGTCATACTATATGATCGACATTCGAGAGCACAAGGACTCTTGCACATCAGAAGAGGAGACTAATCGGCCATGGAATATTGCTCACCTCCGGCCTTACTATGCTTAAGCCTCCGTTCTCATGATGTAATTCGATGATGTAAATATTAGTACAATATAATAAAGCTGGCATCCTCGATAATTCGGGGCCTCTGCCATTTTTTTTCAAAGCTGAGTCCCTTTTATCATCATACATGTTTTCTCAAGAGGCTTACCATCCAAACTACAAGGATCACAAAGAGGTGGATGCATAGCACAGCCCCAGCATAAGCTCTTCACGAGAATAATTTGTAAGTATATCACTTGGGGGCTTCCTGTTCAAACATAGGCATATTCGACCAAAGAGAACACAGCATTACTACCCATTTCACCAGGTTATGTTCAAACATAGGCGTATTCGACCAAAGAGAACATAACATGTGGGTCATCTTACCTGTACCCAGCTGCTTCAACTCCATTAGGTCATCCTGATTATCCCAGCGAACTCTTGGCAATCAGTCTTATATGGCGTATTCGACCAAGACCTGAGCTTGTTAAGGTTCAAACGCCGGCTGTCACTGCGAGAGCACGGTTTACAGATAGTCAGGATAGATCCAGGCTCAAAATGCCTCCTTCCTTGAAACTTGGATAATTCGGCCTATGATGCAAGATGCAACTCTCACCCCGCCACTACTAGAAAAAAGCTCATTAGTGGCGCACCACTTTTGGGTATTAGTGGCGCACCTCTGGTGCGCCACTATTACCACGCCACTAGTAATGGGTATTAGTGGCGCACCAGAGGTGCGCCATTACTAATCCAGATATCAGTGGCGCACCACCTGGTGCGCCACTACTAAGTATAAGGGTGCGCCACTGATATTTTTTCAAAAAAAAAAAAATTTCAAATTTTATTTCAGAATTGCTACAGGTGCGCCACTGATATTGCTACAGGTGCGCCACTAGTAACAATTTTTTTTTTCAAATTTTTTTCCAGATTTTTTTTTTCAATTTTGGCGGGAATTTTTTTCCCTTAATCTCGGGTCACTATGGCTTAATCTCGGGTCAATATGGCTTAATCTCGGGTCAAATCGCACTCTGTGGTCAAACTTCCCAGAAGGTCACCCATCCTACACTACTCCAGCCCAAGCACGCTTAACTTCTGAGTTCTATCCAACCCCAGCACCAGCTCACTTAGCAGGCACTTGTTGATATATCTAACATATCAATCCTATTAAACCTTGTTAATGTCTGGGAGTTTGTTCATGTTCATGAGTGTGATGAAATTTTGAAAAAATATTTCAAACTTCCCGGTCATTTTACATATCACATTTTTCAAAAAAACTATTTTTTTTCAAAAAAACATTTTTTCAAAAAAAAACATTTTTTTCCCAAAAAAACATTTTTTCAAAAAAAAATATTTATTCCAAAAAAAATAGTTTTTCAAAAAAAAAACTATATTAGTGGCGCACCACACCCACGGTGCGCCACTACTATTTTTGAATTTTTTTGAATCTAGATCTTAAAAGCCCCGTATCTTTTATTCGGTTAGGTTTTTGGGGATTGTAAGAATCTTCAACGGGGTTACCCTAGTTGAATTCGGATGTAACTTTTCGAGTAGATGCTTTTTCATATAAAAAACTTTTTCATCGGAGTTCGTATGCAAAAGTTATGCCCATTTTACAAATTCTCGAGAGATTTTGCAAAAAAAGTCGAAATTCATGTTTGTAAATTTTGCTAACAACTAGACCACAAATCACATTGGAATCTTATTTTTTTTTATTTTTTTGACATTTCTATCATTTTCTTTTATTTATTTTTTTAACTGAAAAGGCGGTCCACGGGGGGGGGGGGGTGCATTTGGTGAAAATGCGTCCCAGGTTACCAGTGGCGCACCCCTTCACTGGTGCGCCACTAGTAGCCAGGAATACTAGTGGCGCAC
>LR738713.1:640083319-640139372 GCA_902687465.1 Secale cereale | reverse complement strand
GGGGTGCATTTGGTGAAAATGCGTCCCAGGTTACCAGTGGCGCACCCCTTCACTGGTGTGCCACTAGTAGCCAGGAATACTAGTGGCGCACCAGTGAAGGGGTGCGCCACTGCTATGGTTTTTTTTTTGGACCACCATGCCCAGCCTTACCAGTGGCGCACCAGGGCAATGTGCGCCACTACTATCAAAAATAGTAGTGGCGCACCTTGTCCTGGTGCGCCACTGGTAAGCCTGGGCATGGCTGGTTACTGTTCAAAAACATAGTAGTGGCGCACCCCACACCTGGTGCGCCACTAGTAATGTCACTATTAGTGGAGCACCTGTTTGTGGTGCGCCACTGCTATATAGTAGTGGCGCACCACATCTCTGGTGCGCCACTAATAGTGATATTACCTATAGCCTTTTTTCTAGTAGTGCGCGTACTCTAGGAAAGTCTATCTTTAAAACAAAGACATGTACTTGTCTAGGTTCAAACGTCGAATGGGTACTGTGAGAGCCGGCTCATAGCATGCACGTACCTTCCAGTGGCCACCAAGGCTAGTTTCATTGAAGAAGAACCTTTGGCTTGGCGGCCTGCAAAAGCCTCGAGTGTTTTTTCGATCTTTTTCTCTCGTTCCTTCGTTTTTGTGGCTTCTCCAATTTGATTTGCGGTCTTTGCAAATTCGGCCAAGTTGCCTCTTCTTGTGGCTCATATTTGAAGCCTATCCGGGTCTCTAAAACCCAACCTAATGAACGGCTCTAAGCCACCAGAGTATATCAATCTTATCTCTGGAGCAATACTTCTACAAGGTTTATAATTGTATGGAGACTGATAAAGCTGGCAGTCTGAATCATATCTTAAGGTATGACTATTTTTCATATAATTAAGCCGGCCCTAGTTATGGACATCTGTCCCCAGCGGCACCGGTTGAGCATAATGAGCCGCCCGGCGGTAAGCCGCCAGGGTAAATGTTCTTTGTTTATGTGCAGGACAAAGGTTGTACTGATTTGCACAAGGCAACACTATCACAATGCTAGAATGACATACTTTGAACCTTGGCGGGTTAATAGTATTATACAGACGCAGAACCGTGTGCGATGATACGCCAGATTCAAGTTCAACTACCCTATTACAATAAGTCAATCAACATAAGTGTTTCGCATAAACAGGATCAAACATGTGAAACGCCCGGCGGTTCATTCTCCTTGGATTGGTTGCTTCGACGATTCCGGGTCATCCTTCTCTGGTTCTTTGTCCTCCTCTGTCTGAAAGTTCTGTGCCAACCAATCCAAGCCAGCCAAAGCTTCAAACTTAGCCTCTTCATCAATAAGTTCATAGGGATCAATTTCACGAGCAAAAGTATGCTTACTGATCGGAGGAATCAGCTCCATCACTTTGTATGACAGAGTGGGCATCCTCTGATTCTCCATATTGTAAGCCGGCTGATATTTGGACAAGTCTGTTTCATTAACAATTAAGCTGGCCAGAGGGCGGATATCTTTGACGCGGGTAGCAAAGTCTTTATGATCAAAAGATGTGTCGTCTTCTTTCAAGCTTGGTTGACCAGTAGACAAGTCGGACGGGTCCAGCTCTGGAAGCCACGCCTTAGCCCGGCTCAAGGCTATTACAGCACCGGCTCTTGCAGACGACCATTTTATTTCATCTATTCTGGCAGGTAGAATGGAGAATCTTCTTAAAATATCCACAAACAACGTTGGTGCCTAGCTGGACGGAGAGACATCAGCTAGGGCATGTTGTGCTCCAGTGTATACTTGCTCCACAAGGTTGTAGATAGCTTTGAGCTTCACAAGCGGTTCTCTGCCAAGTTTACTACTCCTGCTACCTACATAAGCCATACAATTGGTCAGTAATGGGTTATATTACCTAAAGATATTATTAAAGTTTCAGTATGGCGTCTTACCAAAGATGGCTGAAGTCATTTCTGAGACACGATGTTTTAACCCGGTGAGCTCTGTTGTCACCTTTTCGAGAGTTGATTCGGCTTTTTCAGCTCTCTGCACCAAGGCGATTCTTTCTTCCGCCCATGCAGATTTATCCGGCTTAAGTTTAGCCTTCAGTTCATTCAATTCAGACAGACTAAATTGAAACTTTGATTCGGCCTTCTGGGTCTCCGCCTCTTGATGCTTAATCCGGTTCTTGGCATCCTCTAACTGCACTTGCAATTCAGCAGTTGTATCCTGAACAAACAAAGAGAACATAAGGCAAATTAGTTTCCGGTTTACAAAAGTTGAAGTCCCAAGCCTTTTGCAAGCAACAACACTTGGCACTTGGGGGCTAATGGAGGCTGAAGTTTTTCCTTTTCTGAGCCGGATACATATCAATAAAGTCTCAAGCACTTTGCAAACAAGAGCACTTGACCGTTGGGGGCTAATGGATGCGGAATTCTTTTTAAGTTAACAGTTCATACCAATAAAGTCGCAAGCACTTTGCAAGCAAGAGTACTTGGCACTTTGGGGCTAATGCTAATTGCTTCTATATTTCAGTTAATTATACTAACCTGGCGGCAACATAATTATTACCACCGGCTCATGGAGGGTATGCAGGCAAGTTCTATGCAATGATAATTAGGACCGGCTCATTCAAGCTGATTAAGCCGGCCCTTGGGGGGTACACATGCAATGTTCTTCTAGGACAGATTTCTTATTAAGAGGTGTGCCGATTTCAAAAGGTGACAATTGTTTCTAAGTCTACAGGATATTCATTTCTATCATATCCAATAGACTTGGGGGCTGGAAGGATGATTATAGTTTGGTTAAGAATTTTACCTCAAACTTCTGGTGCATCTACTTCACCATATCAATTTCAAGGTCACGGTTGATGTGGACCTGATTGAGATATCCATAAAGGACTTCGATGTTGCTCAGCTGTGTGTACTGAGTTGTATCAAATCTCACTCTTCGTTTCTCAACGAGTTCTTGCTTGGCAGTATGCTTGGCTAGCATAGTCGGGTTACCCGGCTCTCTGAAAGCAGTACCAGTGATTGTAACACCTTCAGTCCGGTTCTCTGTCGGCTCAGATGGAGCTGGCGGTTCAGCAGTGGTAGAATCAGCTTTGGCAGGGTCAATGGAGGCGTCAGGAATCTCAGGAGGAGCATCATGAGTGGATTCCTCTATTGGTTTATGAACATCTGTCACCAAAACCTGCTACTCCAGGTCAATGACCTTTGGATCCGCTGCCGGCTTACTCACCCTGGCCCTCTTGATAGCTTTAGCTTGCCTCTGCACGAGTTAAAGTAAGTCACTGCAAAGTTACAAAGATTTAAGTCACTGCAAAGTCACGGCAGTCTTGAAAGCTGGGAGTTGATTTTGGGATGAGTCGCCAGATGAAAAGTGGGAGGTTTCCTGATAGTTTGAATCGGATGAATTCAGTGGTTGACGTATAAGACCCGCTAGCGGGTAACGAGAGTATAAGAGTGGAAAGACCTCATTCTAGCATTTTCGACGAGTTGGGGTATTTGGTAAACCGGAGGACAATTTCTCTTCTCCGGTCTTCCGAGTCCGGCGCCGGCTCTCGTGCTGTTGTTGCTTCAAAAGAAAGTGAGGATCTAAATGAACTAAAGGGTGTGAAAATTTTGCTTTCAGGATTACCTGTCGAACTTTTTGTCTTGGCAAGGATTCTGAGCCGGAGGAAATAGTAATTACCTCTTCATCTGCGGCCTGGCTGGCCTCCGTGTCATCCTGACAATAATCAGTGTCAATAAGATAATTGAATTAAGAACCAAGAGAGTCAAGGACTACCTCTGACTTAGTGTCGTAATACATTTCCAGTAACTCAAAAGCAGTGGTTTTCTTCTTGGTCTTTTTTACGGCTCTCTTGGCAGCTTTCTTAGTGGCTCTGGCCCTCTAAGCAGCTTCATCATCATAAGATCTTTTCCCAGAAAGCTGACTTGGCCCGGGAGAGACGGCAAATTCAAGATTATCAGGGGAATTGAAATTATAAGATAACGGTAGTTAAAGTTAAAATTTACCTCTGGTGCCGAGTTAAGTTTGCAGAAGGGATGCAGGCCCACTTTGCTGCAGTCAGCTAGGGTCTCATTCAAGACAATTTTTGTCATGTTTGTGATTACATCCTCCTCCAAATCCTCAGAGCTGTGACGTAATGGATCATCTTTTTCTCCACTATAATCGCACATTAAGCCGGTCCTGCGACTCAAAGGGATGATCCGCCAGGCGAGCCAGCACCGGGCTAAGTCAATTCTTGTTAGACCATTCCCCAGTAGGGCTCTGACCTTTGAAAGAGACGGAGCAAGTTTCTAGCGTTCTGCAGAAGTGAGTTTTTCGGCAAGGGGATGATTTGTGTCTAAATGTTCCACACGGAAACCCGACAGCAGGTTCTCATCAGCCGAAGAAGTATCCTTGCAGTAGAACCAGGTTTGATTCCAGTCCTTTGGGTGACTCGGCAGACAGGCATAAGGGAAGATTGAATCTCTCCTCCTTTGGATTGAGACGGCCCCAAGCTCCAAACTAGGACCATTGATGAATTCATTCTGGCGGTTTAACTAAAATAACTCTCTGAAGAGTTCAAGGCTAGGTTCTTCTTGAAGATACACTTCATAGAAGACCTGGAAATTACAAATATTTGACACGGATTGGGTCCAATGTCTTGAGGATGGAGTTGAAAATAGTGAAGAACGTCTCTGAAGAACTTAGAGCCAGGTGGTGAAAACCCCCGGTTCATGTGGTCAGTGAAAACAATAACTTCATCATCTTTGGGTGCGGGTTTCTCTTCGCCCGGGTTGGGTGCGCGGTAAGGCATAGCTGGATTATTCGACAGGTATCCAACCTTGACATAATCGGCAAGTGTGGCCTCGGTAACAACTGAAGGGACCCAGTTTCACGTGGTGACTATCTTTGGTGGCATTATGAACAAACAAGCCTAAAGAAGGAGAAGATTATTGCCGGTTCAGAATCAATTCATTAAACCGGAAGCAAATGTTATACTACAAGTTCAGCATGGCAGCTTAAATGGGGCCTAATGGCATAAGAATAATTATAAGTCAGAAAATTAAGCCGCCATGACAGGTACGGATATTCAGAAAAGCAGATTTCACTAAGTCTGGGAAAAAATAGCTTTTACAAGTTGCAGCTGTAGCTTTGGATCTACAACTGTTCGAAAATTAAGATTAAAATGACGAACGGGCAAACCTAAGTTCAAAATGATGCAGTTCTTGGGCATGAATCTATTTTATCGGAGATAAGATATTACGATATTTTCAAAAGGGATATTATCAACATCAGCGCATGAAGGGATATCAAGTTCGGAAGGAAAACTATAATTGCTGAAGGAGAGGAAGACGAACGTCGGTGAGGCTCACGGGAACCCTAACAGATCTAAGAGGAAGAAACAAGAAGGACATACCTGGACGGATGAGCGGCGGCGGCGCATGGAAGAAGCCTGGCGGCGACAGTTGGATAATGTAGCTATTGGTGCACACGAGGCAGAGGACGGCGGCACCGGCGGAGCTCAGATGCGGGAGGGTCGCGAGGAAGAAGATGAAGCGGAAGAAGCAGTGGGGAATGGAAAGGGTCCCTTGTCCTATTTATAAGCAGAATGGATAAGGGTCACGTGCGAAGATCAAGGAGGCGAATAAACAGGAAAGTGACGATACAGGCGCCTCGATTGTCGGGATCCTATTAATGCGGAAAGATTTGTTAGGATCTAGACAGTTAAAAGGTAAGCAACAGATGACGTCATGGCGGGTTACCACCATTTCATAGAGTTGACGTCATGGTGGGTTATAGTTTTTCATAAGAAGACGAAGGAAGATTGACATGAACAAGTTCAAATCAACCTGGGGCCTAATGTTGGGGATATAAGTATTTGATATGACCCGCCTAGGAGGGGTTGGGTTACCCAATGGCAGTTCATGGGCCAAGCCCAGAAGCATGTTAAAGATGGCGGTTTAGGTGAGGGCCCAAGGCCTGAGGCGGCTTAAAGCCTGTGAGTGTCAACCTCCATATATGTGACTTGTATTGTAAGGCATGTAACAAGAGTCACCAGGCCGGACACGATTGTATGAGCCGGTCGAGACTCTGTAGGCCGTAGGGCGTCAACCTGTGTATATAAGGGGACGAATCGGCAGCGGCTTAGGGCAAGAAACGACAGATCGAGGGCTAGGCAAGCGCATCTGCTCCCTAGCAATCGACACCCAAGAAATTCCACCTCAAATTGGATTAGGTTTTACCCTCACTGCAAGGGGCCGAACCAGTATAAACTCCTCGTGTCTTTTGTCCCGTTTAACCCCTTTAAGCTAACCACGTCGTTATGGCTCCGCAATCAAGTCATTTCCTTAGGACATCTGCCGTGACAATTCCACGACAGAAACTTAATTGAAACAAAAACGAAGTAGCCGGCCACATGTCGTAACCTGACCCAAATAATAAATATACATGGACTCCGAACTAGCTATGAGCTGCCGGGGTCCGGCTAGCTTGATTCTTTCCAAGCTAAACACATGAATACATGTTAAGCATGCTTGTGACATGAGTACATGTTAAGAAGGCTTGTAGATCTAGCGGCGACTACATGCCTTGAATAATTGCTGCCTGAGAACTTGCACGTGATTCAACTGACAGGTGCACAACCCTGGCTTCAATGAGTCAAGTTATTCTTTTATTATTATTTGCTTGATTTTCTTTTCTTTTCTACTCTTCCTAGCCGAGCATCCATGCATCAGGTTTTCATAGTTGAAGTAACTACACAATAAGTCACTGTTCTACAAGGACGAGGTAATGAGGTATTTCCATATACCTACAATTCTGTTTTTTCGCCTGCTCATATATTTCTATCTGACATGATACGGATTTTGCATAACTCAAAGCGTGCTAGAGAAATACTTTGCAAGGATTGGGATCCTCTCAGTGCAATGCACATCAGCATGCATGTTACCTTTCTTTGTTCATCTTCAAGGTGAATTACTTTTTTTTCATCTTCAAGACCAAAATCATATTAATGTTATTGCCATGCTTTCGGGAAAACTGATACTTACTTATGCTAATTTTGTTATCTTGGTATATGCAAAGTAGTAATTGAACAACTACACATGCAAGCTCACATTGATCAATCAAGGTTAGCTTTTCTATAGTATTGATTGTTGAATAGTCATGCAGGGTAGCCTTTTGCAAACATGGTGAAAACACACAATTTTAGTCATATAGGAATAATTGATGTGTATCATAAATCAAATCATTGCTTATGTTTTAGGCCGTGTTTAGGCTTAAATCATCACTTGCTTACTGGGATAGGAGAGTGAGGTGATTTTTTCTACCATTTCAACGCACAAACATATTTAGGTGGCACTTTCTAATGTTATTATGCCATGATGGTAGTCATTTTATGGACAATGGGCACAATAATTTCTCTCCCGTTGCAACGCACTGGCATATATGCTAGTCAGAACTAAAACCCAGTTAACACCTCAATCAATGTCAGCATTTAAAATCTGAACACCCTACAATCATGTGATGCATTAACAACATACATGTGTATCTTTGTCAAACCCTGAATGCATTTTAACCCTATCACCTGATCTGGAGGTGGATGCGGTGAGAGCCCTCTCCTCATCTCTCATTTGGTGGATTCCATAGACGGAACTACAATAAGTATAATAGCCGGCAGATCTAAAAGTAACAAATGGAAATAAAATTAACAGAAATTTGGGTGACCATACTACGCCACAAGCCCGTATATTTCCTTAATAATAAAGCGAATAATGGTTCTGTGGGCCCGCTCACCGTCGTGGTGTTTTGAAAAAAAAAACACCTCCCTTTCGCATTAATTAACATGCAGTCCTTTTATGTCAGAACGAATAGTTATTTTGGCATTTTATGCAAAAACCCATGTCTTTTATACTAATTGACCCGCCATCCATATTTAACTGGCGGTGATTCGTTCTTTCTAGCTTTACATAAACCCCCTAATGTCTACGTTAATCACCCCGCAGTGTATTAATAATAAATATTTTTTACAAATAACCATATCTTTCAAACCGTAACTTCAAATTTAACAAGTTATATATGAAATTTGATTAGAAAAATGTGTAAAAATTGAATATGATATTATTTTACATGTTTATTATTTTTTTAAATGCATTTTAGGGTGCAATGTTAATCAATGACATACGATACGTCTTTATTTCGTACCGGTGTGAATCCGTGTTGCAAATGAACATGTCGTACACAGTATTGTGTGCTGGTTGGCAAGAGGCAAGTGAAGGAAAAGAATACTATCCTTGGGCATGCTATACTTTCAAAGTGTTCTCTATTTATACATGTTTCATGATCTAAGACCCTACTTATGTATCTTTTCTTTGTGAAATCCACACGCATACTTACCAATGGACAATATAATTTTTTGGGTTTATTATCCTTTTGCCCTCAGTGGTGTCCATGTGCTCAGTTTTGCCCTCAGATGCGAATTGTGCTCAGTTTTGCCCCTAGTCCATGCACAGCTACTATGACGAGGCCAAATGGCCAGATTTGAGTCCATTCCGTCCGCCGCCGTTAGGGTTTGTGGGTCTGGACATTACACGTGGGACCGCATGAACGTCGGTCCGGAGCTGGCATGTGGGCCCATGCAAAAAAATCCCCAAATCATTCGTAGGATTCTAGTCGGCCAAATCAACGCCCACTCTGCCCATCCGCCGGCCGGCCGTCCTGCGCCGCCGCCGCCACCTGTGCCGTGGCCAGCACCTGCCCCGCCACCAGTTGCACGGCCTGCTCCGTCGCTACCGTCCTGCGCCGATGCTCCACCGCTACCTGCGACGCCCGCCACCTTCCTGCGATGCCATGGGTGGGGCGCCAGCAACTTGCTAGACCCGCGGCACGGGCTCCTTCCGTGCGCCCGGCCGGAGCGCTCAAAGGTGGGGGGCTGCTGGAGCTGTTTGAACTAGGAGGAAGAAGCCCAGGGCGAAATGGCGAGCAGCGGCGACCCCGGAGTATTTGGCAAGACAGGCATCGGGCCGGAGATCCGCCGCATCCACGACTGGGTTCCCGAGGGGTAAGCACGCCTCCTTCTTAGATTGAGCTTAGTTGTGCATTTGAACAGGCGATTCGAGTAGGTTTGCCGCGATTCGAGTAGGTTTGCCCAATTAGTGTGCTGATTGCGTCTCTGTTTTTCGTTGGTTAGGATGGAGTTGCGGTTTGCTTTCTTGGTGCACATTAGAAGGGACCGGTACATGTTCGATGCAAATGATAAGAAGAAATACCGAGGAGGTTTCGATTATCGGTTGCCAATGGCTAGTAATTGGAGTTTCAGACAATTTGGGGAGGTAATTTGTAGCCAATATCCTTGGGGTTTGCGTGATGAAGTGGTATACAAATACTATGATGGGGAAAAGAAATGGGTGACAGTTAGTAATGATGAGGAGCTGGCTACCATGTTTTCTAGGCATAAAGAGAAAGATAATTTTCATGTAAGGCTGCAAATTGATGTGCTTGAGCAGCCTAGGATGACGGGTGCAACATCTCGGGGAGAACCAAGTCACCGTAATGGCATCTCTAGTCAGAACAGTTCGGTTGGTGCACGGTGACGTGGTGGCTCAGCAAGTGTGGGCAACGGCAGTAGGGTCCCCCCTGAAGTGGAGCCTGATGACTACAATTCTGGGGTTGATGAAGAGAAGCTATATTGTAATGTTATTCAGAATTTACGACGGGCACCTCAGGCTGAAAACCAAGATGAGGCTCACAATGCAGTCCGTGTGGACGGTGACGCGGTGGGTGAGGACGAAGACCTTGCAGCTGTTGAATGGGACCCTTTGAACCCTCATATGAAAGAAGGTACCGTTTTTGCATCCATGACTAAGTGTAGAAATGCACTTCTGACATACTGCATCAAGGTAGAACGTACTTTCAAAGTTAACTAGAGCGATCAAGTACGTTACAGAGTGCACTGTCCGACTGAGGGTTGTCCATGGAGGCTGCTTGCATCTAAAATGCAAAATAGCACTAATATTCAGGTCAAAGTGAACCCTTTTAAGCACAGATGCCAGGAATCAACCCTTAGGAAGGATACAATCAGTAGAGCCAAGTCAAGATGGGTGGCAGAAGAAGTAAACAAGTGGGTGAAAGAAAACTAGCAAGTGGGTCCAAAGGAATTGCAGAAGAACATTAAAGATAAGCTCAAGATAGATTTACCATACATGAGGTTATTCAATGGTAAACAACATGCTATGAATTCTATTTATTGTAACTGGCAGGAAAGTTTTCAATTGTTGTATTCATTCAAAGGTGAAGTGGAGAGGACCAGCCCAGGTAGTATTGTAGATATTGATCACCACACCGTGGAGTACACATTCAGGGGAGTGACAAAGACCAAGGAATGATTTAGGAGGGTTTTTGTCTGCTTTGAGGCTTGTCGCCGGGGTTTTTTTGGCAGGCTGCAGGCCTTATTTGGCTATTGATGCCACTTTTCTCACAGGGCGAGGTTTAAAGAACAGTTAATAGCAGCTTGTGTAGTTGATGCACACAGTTTTGTATTTCCAGTTGCCTACGGTGTGCTGGAGACAGAATCTGAGGAGAGTTGGACTTGGTTTTTGCATAATCTACGACGGGCTATTGCACATGCCAATGGGTTGATCATTCATACAGATGTCTACAAAGGTTTAGAAGTGGATGTGGACAATGTATTCCCTAGAGTAGAGCATAGGGAATGCATGCGTCACATTGCTGCAAATTTCATGAAGAAATTCAAAGGAAATGTGTATACCGACAATTTATGGCCAGCATCTTTGACTTGCAGTGTGAAGAAGCACAACTACCACTTGAGAAAGTTATACATGAATCCCAAAGTGAAAGAATACTTGGAAACACACCACTCCAAGTTATGGGCCAGAAGCGAATTCAGTGAACTGAGCAAAGTTGACTATGTGCAAAATAATCTAGCAGAGTCTTTCAACTCAACGATCCGGAAACTAAAGGGTCATTATGTGGTGGATTTGCTTGACAGGATAAGGGTAGAATACATGCAGAAATTTCATTATCGTGCAGGAATAATCGAGGCAAAATTCATGGGCCACATTATCATCCCAGCCGTGATGAATGAACTGAAGCAGAAAACAACAGGCTTGGAAATGAACATGACTCTTTGCTTGGGTACCACAGCAGAGATATCATATTTGGATAAAGAGAAGAGGGAATGGCGATATCCAGTGGATTTAGAAGCTAGAACTTGCAGTTGTAGGCAATGGCAGATAACTGGGTTGCCATGCATTCATGCCTTGTTTTTCATCACTTCTCTCCCAGGTCCAGCAGGGAACATACAGCAGTATGTGCATGATTACTACTCTGTTGCAAGGTTCAAAGCCACATATGCTTATGCATCGCCTGCTATGGAGGGAAAAGAACAATGGGACATGGTGGACCCTGGATTCAAGCTTTGCGCTCAAAATCTAAAGAGAGCATCAGGTCGACCAAGGAAGAGTTGGATCAGACCTCACAGCGAAGGAGCTGGACTTGGAGCGAGGAAGCGTAAGTGCACAAGGTGTGGTGGGTCTGGTCATTTCGGTAAGTATTGTGATAACACAGTAGATCCAGCGTTCGGAGAGAGTTTCGATCAAGGCTTCGATGAAAGTGTTGGTCAGCAGCCGGTCGCCTCAATAGATGATGAAAATGATGGTCAACACCCAATTGCATCAGATGAGGATTTTGACGAGGTTCCAAATAATGACGGTCAACAGCCGCATGATTTTGACGATGATCCAATATCCTCCAAATAATGATTCAAGTGAGGCTCCAAATGATGATCCAAGTGAGGCTCCAAATTGTGATCATGGTGATCCAAGTGAGGCTCCAAATGGTGATCATGGTGATCCAAGTGAGGCTCCAAATGGTGATCGTGGTGTTCCAAGTGAGGCTCCAAATGGTGATCATGGTGATCCAAGTGAGGCTCGAAATGGTGACCAACCTTCTGTTGTTGTGAGTTCTGCTAGGTATGTAAATCTTGCAAGGGTCAAATACTACTATACATTTATCACTTGACATGATCTCATTACCCTTTATGTTTTGCACAGCTCTATGGTAGGTTTGAAGAAGACACGCAAGGTATCGACAACCAAGAGGAGAAGAGAAGAAGCGATGAGCACAAGGTGCACGAGGAGCAAAGGGATGGCAAGAAGCTCAAGGAACAGACATAAGCCCCAATGCTATTTATGAATAATTATGAAACATTATGAATAATGTTGTATTTCTGTTGGATGATGTTGGACCTATGTTAGAAGTATGTTTGAATGATGTTGGACCTATGTTAGAACTTCAAATTTGACATGCTATATGGATGTTGGAATTCTTTCGAAACTTTGGTAAACTCACATTCATGAAAAATGTGCTAGAAAAAAGCTCCAAAGGTAGGGTAAATGGCCTCATTTCTAAGCAAGATTTTTTTGATCTTGTCTAAACGAGCCAAATAACTTTCCTACACACACACACACACACACACACACACACACACACACATTTGAATTTTGTTTTGCTCATTTGAATTATGGTCAAACCTAACTTTGACCAAGATTTAAACAAGTTTAAAACATCAAAATGAAAAACTAAGCCTGGATCCTTCTTAGTCAATCCAAAAGGAAGTTGTGGTGAGGTTTTTGAAATTTCATGAAAAATGTGCTAAAAAGAGGGGTCCAAAGGTAAGGTAAACAGCCTCATTTCTAAGCAAGGTTTTTTTTCGACCCTGTCTAAATCAGCCAAATAACTTTCCTACACATATATTATATATATACTATGTGCGCTGGGTTTTTTTTCATTTTTTTTAATTTGTTTTGCTCATTTGAATTCGGGTCAAACTTAACTTTGACCAAGATTTAAACAAGTCTAAAACATCAAAATGAAAAACTAAGCCTGGATCCTTCTTAGTCACTCCAAAATGAAGCTATGGTGAGTTTTTTGAAATTTTCATGTTCATTTCCCCAAAACACTTATCTTCACCTCATACAAGAGAGTTCGAGATACTCGAGATATCACATAAGACACAGGAACTTATCGTTTAAATGTATGTAAACCTTGTTTATCAACTTAAATCATTATTATATGACATAAGAAGACTATGTGCGCAGGTTTTTCATTTTTCTGATTTTTATTTAATTTATTATGCTCATTTGAAATCTGGTCAAACATATCTTTGACTACTCCAAACCCCTCCCAAACCCCGCTAACCCTAGCGTTGAACAAGGACCATCCATCTAAACCTAGCGGCGATCAAGGACCGTCGATCTAACCCTTCTAGAAGGAATCTGCGGGGAGGAGGGGGGCGACCCGCGAGATGCAATCTGATTGGCTGGGAGATTGTTTTTTCTAAACAAATACCGGGCACGCTGGATGGACCGTTGGGCCGTCTCGTTGTCTGGGCCTGAGACCGCAGTTAATAGCCCGTCTCGGCCTTTCCAGGCATGTATGCATGGGAAGGGCAACGACGTGGTTTGCATGCGCGGGAGGCGGACATGCATGCATGCGAGCGAGGCGAGCAAGGCGCGCTAGGATAGCGGGGCGAGCGAGGCGAGCTAGGCTAGCGAGGTAGTGGCCATGCACGTACTGATTAAAGCTATGTGGCCATGCACGTATTGAGCGAGGCGAGCTAGCAAGGCAATGGTTCGGATTACAGCAGCTAGGTGAGCTATGAAGTGATTCAGATGCACGCACGCGCCCCATGCATAGTTTTCGTGCAAAAATTTAAGGGCCCAAAAAGTAACGGATTCACACTGAAACAACATGTGGTGCCGTTGAGTTATATTTGAAGGGTTTGTCCATAGGCTTTTCTTGGAGTTCATTTATTGGTTTCAAGGAGAGTTTGTGATGACCAAGGTGCTATTAAGAAATTATCCAAAGATTGGTCTTGTGGGTGTTGAGCTTATTGCAAGCATGTCTTGAAGAAGAAGAGTGTGATCATTCATGTTTACCTTCAAGACATCATCCAAATGAAGAGAGTTGGAAAGATTCAAGGTTGATCAAAACTAAGTCAAAGAATGAATCAAGTTGATCAACACACAAAGTGTAGAAGATGTACCGAGAGGGATCAAGCAATCCCATGGTATGGTAAGCATTGTCAATCACGCTTTGTGTACTAACCCATGGTCTTCGTGAGAGTTCTTTGTGGGGTTCGGTTACGGTGTGCAAGTTCAAGTGGAGCATCACGAAGAGATCAAGTTCTTGAAGCTTGCCATCAATTGTGGTGACAATGGACTTGTGAAGATATGCCGAAGAGTGGCTCACCCATAGTGGAGTATGGGGGAGCAATCTACTAGTCTTCAGCGAGACAACGCAATCAAGAAAGGTGGTCAAACTTGAGGAAGTCAAGATTGTCTACATCTAGCTCAAGTGGACTTTGTGCAAAGCAAAGGTTTGCCCTTGATAGGTTTTCTATTTTACCGGTCTCGTGGTGGTAGTTGGGAGACCGGGTTATAGGATCGTTTGTCGTACTATCAAGGGGGGCTCTCAAGTTGGTAGCTTGATCGTATCGTTAGTAGAGAGCTGAAACCATTGCATCCTTTCATCATGTTTTTTGGTTCTTGTTTGGTTCTCTTTGTGATTCTTAGAGCTTATGGTCATCTTGATGACAAGCTTGAGTTCATCGAAAACGGAGTTCACATGCGTCTTCTATGATGTTTTCGGTGTTGGAGGTTTTACCGGTCTTATCCGAGGAAGGGTTCTCACCATTTTCTTATGGGCCTTTTCTAATTTGCTTCTTATTGATATTTATTTCAAGATTGTGTTAGCCCTTGTCGCTAGCTTTCCAACAAACTAGGTTTCATCGAATTCGGAGTCTGTTTGCAAAAGTTGTGGCAGTTTTGGTGTTCTGAAAAGGCTGCAGCGGTACTACCGCGAATTGGAGCGGATGTAATTTTTTACTACCGCTCCAGAGCGGTACTACTATGGCTCCTACAGCAGTAGTACCGCTCCGGACCAAAAACTCGTCCCAAGTCCTGCGGTATTAGGCCCGGATGTAATTTTTTAGTACCGCTCGCAAGCAGTAGTACCGCTACACTTAGCAGTAGTACCGCTACACCTAGCGGTAGTACCGTGAGGTCAAGCGGTACTACCGCTCCGACGGTTCTTCTGGCTTTTTTGCCTCCTCGCTGTTGTTTTTCAAAGGGGTACTACCGCCCTAGCGGTAGTATCGCTCCTTGGAGCGGTAGTACCGCTCTGTGCGGGCTGTGAGCATAACGGTTTGATTTTTCCCCACCTATAAAAGGGGGTCTTCTTCCCCAATGAACCTTATCCTATGAGCTCGTGTTCTTCCCCCATTGTTGACCTTCTTCGAGCTTGCAATCTCTCAATCCCTCCATGGATTCTTGCTAGTTTTGGGGGGGGGGAAGAGAGAGGAGATCTAGATCCACATTTCCACCAATCACTTTCTCCTCTAGGTGAGGGGAACCCCTTCGATCTAGATCTTGGAGTTCTTGGTGTTCTCCTTCTTGTTCTTCGGTGGGATTTGAGAGAGAAGGACTTGGGCACTCCGTGTGGCCTTTCCATTGCATTTGGTGCATCAGTTTGAGTTCTCCACGGTGATACGTGGAAGTGAAGTTGAGAAGCTTATTACTCTTGGGTGCTTGGTACCCTTGAGCTTGTTCCTCTTGGGTGCTTGGGCGCCCTAGATGGTTGTGGTCGCCTCGGAGCCATATTCCATTGTCGTGAAGCTTCGTGGTGTCGTTGGGGAGAGATCCCCAACCTTGGTGTTCGGAGCTCAATCATTGTGGTGTAAAGCTCTGGGCTAGCGTAGGGGTCTCCAATTAGGTTGTGGAGATCGCCCCGAGCAATTTGTACGGGTTCGGTAACCGCCCCCAAGGGTTGCCATTTGTACGGGTTTGGTGACCGCCCTCAAGGGTCCCTTAGTGGAATCACGGCATCTTGCATTGTGCGAGGGCGTGAGGAGATTACGGTGGCCCTAGTGGCTTCTTGGGGAGCATTGTGCCTCCACACCGCTCCAAACGGAGATTAGCATCCGCAAGGGTGTGAACTTCGGGATACATCGTCGTCTCCGCGTTCCTCGGTTATCTCTTACCCGAGCCCTTTACTTATGCACTTTACTTTGTGATAGCCATATTGTTTCTTGTCATATATCTTGCTATCACCTAGTTGTTTGTCTTGCTTAGCATAAGTTGTTGGTGCACATAGGTGAGCCTAGTTGTTGTAGGTTTTGTGCTTGACAAATTAACTGCTAGGTTTATTCCGCATTTGTTCAATCCTAAACCATAATTATTTTAAAGCGCCTATTCACCCCCCCCCCTCTAGGCGTCATCCACGATCTTTGAATTGGTATCAGAGCCTCGACTCTCTTTATAGGGCTTAACCGCCTAGCGAGTAAGGATGTCGACTAGGGGTATAGGATTCTCTGACACTCTTAGTTTCGATGGCACAAATTTTTATGTTTGGGTAATTCGCATGCTTAATCTCTTTAGGGTCATGGACCGAAATTTAGAGCGAATTGTAGATATGGGTTTTTGTCCTCCTAAGGATCCCCAAAGATAATCTTTAGAGGATGAGAAAAACTCTTATCTCAATGCTCAAGCTTCTAATGTGATTTTCGATGCTTTGATCAATGTAGTTATATTTCAACTCATGTCGTTCCGGGATGCTCATGAGTTGTGGACAAAGCTTCAAGATAAATATGGTGTGTCCAAGAATTGTGGGGATGATTGTTCTCCCTCCACCTCCGGCCGTGTTGCTTTCTCAACTTCTTCTACTTCACCTACATGTGGATTGCCACAAGGTAATGATATGGTGAGTAGTGGTGTTCATTGCAATGATGATAGTGGGATTATTGTTGATGATGCTGCATTACTTTCTTATTGCAATGCTTCATCTTTGGACTTTAGCACTTTGAGCACTCCAAATGTTTCACATGCTTGTGTTGATAGTCCTTGCATATCATGTAGAAATTGCTTGACTAAATCTCATGATGATATGCTTTTATGTCTCGTTGCCATGATAAAAATGCATATATTTCCTCGAATTGTTGTGCTAACAATGTAGAGGAAATGCAACGCCCCATGGAACAAGATGTGGCCTTGAATGGTGCTTCGAGGGATCCAACATCATCATCTATTGTATATTGTCTTATGGCTAAGGCTTCAAAGGTATCTCCCACTTTGAATCCCAATATATCTTGTGATGATAGTGATGATGACAAGAATGATGATGATGTTGATTGTGATGAAGAGAATGATAATGTTGCCTCCTTAAAAATTAAGTGGGAAATTATTTTTAAAGCTCTTCTTAAGAATAAATTAGCTCGTTCCAACTTTATGGATATCATGTCTATTGCCATTGAGGGCAAGAAATATATTGATGAGTTGGAATCTCGTCTTGAGGAGTATGAGGTCACCATTGAGAAAATGGAAGGTCATGAGCGTGACTACGCTAATGAGATCGCAGACCTCTCTCAAGCTCTTGAACTTGAACAAACCACCAAGGAATCTCTTGAGGAGACTTTTGCTCTAGAATTGTCTAGAGTGAGGGAATCTCGTGATAGAGCTCATGAGGTGGCTAATGATTTTGAAACTAAAAATGAGAAGCAGTTGCACATGCTAAACTCCTTGAGGATTTTGAGCACCTCGAAAATGGCTCAAGGGTCATTAAGAGTGAGCTCATCAAACTCACCGAGTCTCATGCTCAACTTAAAGCTTCATATTCTAAAGAGCTTGCCAAGTTGCCTTCTCCTCTTACTATTATTGATGATGCTTGTGCTACTAACTCTATTTCTAGTGAAGCATCCATTTTGAAGGAGAATGTTGAGCTAAGGGCTCAACTTGAGTTGCTATCTAGCAATTATGGGAAATTGGAAGAAAGTCATGTAAAGCTCAAAAGCTCTCACGATGATCTTCTAGTATCCCATAATGTGCTAAAGATAGCTCATGAGGCTATGATAATCAAGGTAACATCTAGTGAGCCTCATGTGAATACTAGCACTACTTCAAGTCAAAATGCTATCTTACCATGTGCTAGTCCTCGTAATTCATCTACTCACAATGTTGCTACTTCTTGTGATGAATTGCTTTTCTTGCCTTGTTTCTCTAACAAAGAAGCCTATACTTCCTCTAGTACTTGTGTTGATACTAACCATGTAGAGGAAATCAAAGAGCTCAAGGCCCAAGTCTCGTCCTTGAAGAAAGACTTGGAAAAGTGTCATCAAGGGAAGTCCGCACTCAACAATATCTTGAGTGTGCAAAAATCTCCCAATGACAAAGGTGGACTTGGATTCAACTCCAATAAGAGGAAGAAGTCCAAGAGCAACAAGAAGAAGGGCCATGAACAACTCAAGAATTCGGCCAAGATTATTTGCTTCAAGTGCAAAATTGAAGGGCATCATGTTAGATCTTGCCCATTGAAGAAGAAGGCCTTTAGTTACAAGCAACAAGGGAAGAGGCCACAAGTTCAATCTCGTGCTCAACCGCAAGTTGGAGAAAGGCCACTTCCCAAGAAGACTCATGGTAATGCTTCTCATTTTGAGAAATCAAATGAGAAGAAAGTGAAGAGTAGATGTTGCTACTTATGCCGTGAGAAGGGTCACCTTGCTTCTTCATGCACTAGTGGTAACTTATCCAACCAGATTATTATTGATGATGTCTATTTTCTTGGGAAGAATAATGTTGGCAATGTGTTTGCCAAGTTTTTTGGTACTCAAAGTGGTGTCAAGAAAAGAACCATTTGGGTGGCCAAGCCTATTATGACTAACCTCTTAGGACCCAACTTGGTTGGGGACCAACAAGCTAAAACTTGATCAATAGGCATTGTTGGAGGGCATTGGAGACTTGGCTACATTATGAAGAATCAAGGGGTCTTCATCATTCATATTGTCTCAAGCCAAGTCATTTGGATTATCAAGTTTCTATCTTATATCCAAGTTCCTCCTTGCGGTAACTCATGCTTAAATTGTTTACATTGAAAATTACTTGCCCCTTTGCATGTTTTGGTCTTGTTCCTTGCATGTGTTTGTATATGTTGTGCGTCCAATTTGCGTTTCTTGAGAAATCAAGTATGTGTATATTGGTTCGCACATCATGTATGTGTGTGTCGTGCGTTGAGCCTTTGTACATCTTTCTTTTATCTTAGTTGGCTCGTGTGAGAGATTAATGGAACATTCCATTTTGGGGGAGTGATGTGCTTTGTGCACCTCACAATCCTATAAATGTGTGTACATGAGAAATACCATCTAGTATTGATATTACAAGATTATCTAGTCTTTATGTGGTATGTCCTCTCATGAGAAATTCAAATTCTAAATGTTCCTTTAATTATCTCTTGTTGGTTCTCTTTTGCATCTTGGTAAGTTTTTCATTGGTATCACATTATGGGGGAGTAATATTCTATGTGCATATTACAAGCCTAGAAAATGTGTAAATTTGAGATATTGTCACCTAGAGTTGATAGTATAAATTATGTTGTTCCTAGGTGGCATGTTAGCTCTACAAGTTGCAAATTTGGTTTTGTGTTTGGTGTGAAGATGATGTTGGATATGTTGGCAATCTACCACTGGGAATTAGTTCCAAATACCTCTTGTCTTTGACAATTGGTAATCATTTATGTGGTGGAATTTATTGATCATCTTTACATTGTATTTTGTTTTTATTTATTGCCAAGATTGTATTAACTCCCATTGCCTTCCGTGCCACTTGTGGATCTTGTTATTTTATTGTTTTTGTCGAGTGTTTTCTAGATATAGTGAAAGTGGTGATCCCACCTTGTGCATTTTGTACTCGAATGCAAATTCTCTTTAAATGCACAATTCGTGGGGGAGCTATCCTATTTTCGATAGAACACTCATCTTGTGATCCATATCAAGTGTGTGTTGATGGAAGGCAAGCCATTTCTTTTTGGTACTTGTGCCATCATGAAACTTTGTAGATGGGTTGGTTGGTTTGGAACCATCCTCTCTTTTGGGAGTCTGATATCTTTCCTTTTGCGTGTATCAATGGATATCTCATTCCTTGATGTATCTTCTAATAGATATGTTCCAAGTGATGATTTCTCCATTTGGTATCCTATTTTCACTTGGTATTTCTTTTTTATTTTGTTTCGTTTCTTGAAAGTCTTGAGCATGCATATTTACTTCATATATATTCTTTGGCATGCTTTCTTTCTTTAACCCAATATATAAGGGAAACTCCACCTAGTCTCAATTTGGACGAGATGTGCATGAAATTCATTTTCATATATAAATGCACATATGTTTGTGGAGTTTTTCCTATGTATTGGTGTTTCTAACTCTTTGGTCCCGATGAGTTTGGGTACCATTTTGTTTGTGTTGGTGTTCTAGGAACAATTGGAGATGCATTGGATGCTCGGCTCATTCAAAAGGAAGGTGGTGTCACCATGTGCTTATTGGAGTCAAGCTAGGATGATCAATGAACTACTATCTACCTTCAATTGGTATCTACTACATCCTTCCAATGGTATCTCGGTAACAAGTATCACCATCTACTTCATGCACACATTTCTTGCACCAATCTTGTGTAGGTTGTATCATGGCATGTTAATCATTCCTTCTTATGATACTTGTTTCCTTTCTCAAAGCATCTCAACAATGATCTCTTGTTGCTAGTTGTGATGTCTTTGATGCTAGTGTGGTGGGAACTCATTTATATACAATAAGAACATATCTAGCCATGTGCTATGCCTTCAAGCAAATATCTTATTGGTATATTTATGACTTCCTTGGGGATATCTTATTCATTCCTTTTTGCAACAATTTCGTGTGTACATCCTTCTTTGTGGATTGATATCATCATGGTCTTCATCTACCTAGAATCTTATACACTTGAGAGAAGTTGCATATCTATTTGATATCCCCTTCTTTCACGTCCACCTTTTCGTTCCTGTTTTATTTCTTTGGTGGCTCTATGAAGGTGTGTGTCTTGAGTGCGGATCTTATATCGTTGCATCTTGATGCACTCTTTTGTGGTGAATATCATTTTTTTATCTTGCTTGTCTTGACGAGGCTTTTGCCATTTCTATTGGTATCCCTCCTCATGACAAAGCTATCATTTTTATATCTTCACCATAGGTTGTCACAAGCATAGGTTATTTATATGATTAGTAGTGAGCTTGTGAACCCATTTGCCGTTGTGTGTGGAAATGATAGGCCTTGCACTGTGTATCTCATTCATTCAAGAGTATATTGATGCTTAATGTTCATCCATACATTAATCTTCTCAAGTGATTTGCCATGACTCACACACATCATTTTGGTTGAGCCTACTTTTAAGTTGACTCTTTTATATATTGCTCAACCAGTTGTTTGTTGCAAGTGCTAGGCTTTGTTTCCTTCATGCTCACTTGCACTTGGTGTGAGTGTCTATTGATCTTGGGGGAGTGATGATCCTATTTTGTGCTCTTGGTATCCTAATGAAAATATTCTAAGGAGTGCATAAATTATGGGGAGCTTCACTAGTGTCTTTAGAACACTATGTTGCTATGTCGTGAGGTTCTATTGATCTTGGGGGAGCGATGATCCTATTTTGTGCTCGTTGTATCCAAATACAAAACTAAATTGTGCACAAATCATGGGGAGCTTCTCTAGTTTCTCTAGAACACTCCTTTGCTCTTATCATAATATCTTTTATTCATTTGGCATGTAGGATCATTGGTCTAGTTGGGTCAATTGGTATCTTTTGATAGCTTGATTCAATTGGTATCCTTTGATTGCTTGATTGCGTGTTTTTCTCCCTTTGTTATGCCATTGTGGCATATCATTCTTTTGCAATCTTTGAGCCTCAATATAGTTTGTCTTCCTCCAAGTACTTACAATTGGATATATGTATTGCATTCCACTCTCTATTTTGCGGAATACGCAATTTATGGAGGAACACAATTTATATTGGCTTTCTAAGCTATTCGCCAATTCTGGTAATCGATGCCAATGGGGGAGAAGTTTCAGAGAGTTTAGTTTTGTGAGGAAGTTTAGAGAGTTGTCTCTTCTCTCTTCTTGCTTTGGTTTTGTTCCTAAGATTTTGCATCTCATGCACATACATTATTGTTGCATGGTATGGTGATGCATAATTCCTTATATAAACTCTCTTGAAAGTGATTGTCATCAATTACCAAAATGGGGGAGATTGAAAGAACATGTGGTGCCCCCATGTTTGGTTTTCGTAATTGATGACAATCTCTATGGACTAATGGTTGCCTTGAGTTATATTTGAAGGGTTTGTCCATAGGCTTTTCTTGGTATTCATTTGTTGGTTTCAAGGAGAGTTTGTGATGACCAAGGTGCTATTAAGAAATTATCCAAATATTGGTCTTGTGGGTGTTGAGCTTATTGCAAGCATGTCTTGAAGAAGAAGAGTTTGTGATCATTCATGTTTACCTTCAAGACATCATCCAAATGAAGAGAGTTGGAAAGATTCAAGGTTGATCAAAACTAAGTCAAAGAATGAATCAAGTTGATCAACACACAAAGTGTAGAAGATGTACCGAGAGGGATCAAGCAATCCCATGGTATGGTAAGCAGTGTCAATCACTCTTTGTGTACTAACCATGGTCTTCGTGAGAGTTCTTTGTGGGGTTAGGTTGCGGTGTGCAAGTTCAAGTGGAGCATCACGAAGAGATCAAGTGCTTGAAGCTTTCCGTCCATTGTGGTGACAATGGACTTGTGAAGATATGCCGAAGAGTGGCTCACCCATAGTGGAGTATGGGGGAGCAATCTACTAGTCTTCACCGAGACAACGCAATCAAGAAAGGTGGTCCAACTTGGGGAAGTCAAGATCGTCTACATCTAGCTCAAGTTAACTTTGTGCAAAGCAAAGGTTTGCCCTTGATAGGTTTTCTATTTTACCGGTCTCGTGGTGGTAGTTGGGAGACCGGGTTATAGGATCGTTTGCCGTACTATCAAGGGGGGCTCTCAAGTTGGTAGCTTGATCATATCGTTAGTAGAGAGCTAAAACCATTGCATCCTTTCATCATGTTTTTGGTTCTTATTTGGTTCTCTTTGTGATTCTTAGAGCTTATGGTCATCTTGATGACAAGCTTGAGTTCATCGAAAACGGAGTTCACATGCGTCTTCGATGATGTTTTCGGTGTTGGAGGTTTTACCGGTCTTATCCGAGGAAGGGTTCTCACCATTTTCTTATGGGCCTTTTCTAATTTGCTTCTTATTGATATTTATTTCAAGATTGTGTTAGCCCTTGTCGCTAGCTTTCCAACAAACTTGGTTTCATCGAATTCGGAGTCCGTTTGCAAAAGTTGTGGCAGTTTTGGTGTTCTGAAAAGGCTCCGGCGGTACTACCGCGAATTGGAGCGGATGTAATTTTTTACTACCGCTCCAGAGCGGTACTACTGTGGCTACTACAGCGGTAGTACCGCTTCGGACCAAAAACTCGTCCCAAGTCCTACGGTGGTAGGCCCGGATGTAATTTTTTAGTACCGCTCGCAAGCAATAGTACCGCTACACTTAGCAGTAGTACCGCTACACCTAGCGGTAGTACCGTGAGGTCAAGCGGTACTACCGCTCCAACGGTTCTTCTGGCCTTTTTGCCTCCTCGCTGTTGTTTTTCAAAGGGGTACTACCGCCCTAGCGGTAGTACCGCTCCTTGGAGCGGTAGTACCGCTCTGTGCGGGCTGTGAGCATAACGGTTGGATTTTTCCCCACCTATAAAAGGGGGTCTTCTTCCCCAATGAACCTTATCCTATGAGCTCGTGTTCTTCCCCCATTGTTGACCTTCTTCGAGCTTGCTATCTCTCAATCCCTCCGTGGATTCTTGCTAGTTTTGGGGGGAAAAGAGAGAGGAGATCTAGATCCACATTTCCACCAATCACTTTCTCCTCTAGGTGAGGGGAACCCCTTCGATCTAGATCTTGGAATTCTTGGTGTTCTCCTTCTTATTCTTCCTTTCATTTCCCTCCCTAGCATTTAGGTGCTTCGGTGGGATTTGAGAGAGAAGGACTTGGGCACTCCGTGTGCCCTTGCCATTGCATTTGGTGCATCGGTTTGAGTTCTCCACGGTGATACGTGGAAGTGAAGTTGAGAAGCTTATTACTCTTGGGTGCTTGGTACCCTTGAGCTTGTTCCTCTTGGGTGCTTGGGCGCCCTAGACGGTTGTGGCCGCGTTGGAGCCATATTCCATTGTGGTGAAGCTTCGTGGTGTCGTTGGGGAGATAGCCCCAACCTCGGTGTTCGGAGCTCAATCATTGTGGTGTAAAGCTCCGGGCAAGCGTCGGCGTCTCCAATTAAGTTGTGGAGATCGCCCCGAGCAATTTGTACGGGTTCGGTAACCGCCCCCAAGGGTTGCCATTTGTACAGGTTCGGTGACCGCCCTCAAGGGTCCCTTAGTGGAATCACGGCATCTTGCATTGTGCGAGGGCGTGAGGAGATTACGGTGGCCCTAGTGGCTTCTTGGGGAGCATTGTGCCTCCACACCGCTCTAAACGGAGATTAGCATCCGCAAGGGTGTGAACTTCGGGATACATCGTCGTCTCCGCGTTCCTCGGTTATCTCTTACCCGAGCCCTTTACTTATGCACTTTACTTTGTGATAGGCATATTGTTTCTTGTCATATATCTTGCTATCACCTAGTTGTTTATCTTGCTTAGCATAAGTTGTTGGTGCACATAGGTGAGCCTAGTTGTTGTAGGTTTTGTGCTTGACAAATTAACCGCTAGGTTTATTCCGCATTTGTTCAAGCCTAAACCGTAATTATTTTAAAGCGCCTATTCACCCCCCCCCCTCTAGGCGACATCCACGATCTTTGACACACACGCGTCCGGATTCACACACGCACCGTTCTCATCCTTTCTCTCTTCTTCTCCCACCCACAGGCCTATAAATGGTGTGCCTCTCTTCCTCTCCCACCCACAAGCCAGATCTGATCCATTCATTCTCTCCAACTTCAAACACCCATGCGACCAAGCCCTCTCCAAGCGACCAAGTGAAGATGCAGTTCAACGGGCCCACCTTCAACCGTCCGCCTATCGTGTCGGAGCTGTGCTACCCACCGGGCGTGCTCGTGGAGAGGGAGCTCCGTGTGTGGGCAACTTCTAGGTGGAGGGGTTCTGTCGAACTCACCTGCACCTTCCTCAGAGCCGGCTATGCCCACCTCCCACGGGGCTCGCCTAGGATGTTCACCCTCAACAAGGTTCGTGACCGCGGCAGCATCCTCCTAGTGCTCACGGTCACCTTCTCCAACCCGTTTGACGCGCGTGAGCTCCTCGGCCAAGTCTTTTGGTGTGGCTGCGAGGCCATCTTCTTCACGGTGTACAACATCTACACCAACTACGAGAGCATCTTCCCCACTCCAGGCCAGATGCACTCCCTTCCCTACGACGACGAGGAGGAGGTGTGAAGTTGAAGACGGTGTTAAAGGGGCGCGCGGCCAAGGTGGAAGAAGGAGGTCAAGATAAGGATGTTCAAGGCCGGAGTCAAGCTCGTCATGTTTTAGTTTTATCGTTTTTATTTTGTTGCTTTTCTATGTCGTGTGTGTCGTGTCGTGTCGTGTCGTGTCCGTGAACTATGGTTCCAAGTTATTATTGCCTAATGTAAGGGTATGGTGTATTGCATCTTATCTAAGTTATTATGTGTGTTAAAAATGTCCATGCCCGAACATATCATTTCTTCCCTAAACCAAGTCATGAAGTTCAAGAACTTGTGGCTTTCATTAATGAAAAATGAAAATCGGAGTGGGTGAGAAGCCCTCTCTTTCACTCAAAAAAACCGAAGTCATGAACTAACATGCAAATTTATTCCATTTAAATCCTAAGCCAACTGCCACTCTAACCTTAAACCAAGTGCCGTTCTAACCACAATCATGTGGCAGTGCAAACATATGTTTCCAACCCTCCAAAATTTCAGTGAAAAACAAAGGAAAACCGCTCTCACGCGTGTGCAAACATTCATGGTCTCACTATGTATACATTCCTTCCCTACCCATGTCAAAGTCTTTCCATCTGTCCTAGCAGTTACCAGCGCAGCGCTAAATGCCACAAACCCACGCGGTCCTGGGTTCGAGTCCCCAACCGCACCATTTTTTTGTGCATTTTCCACCCTTCATTTTTTTTAGACAAATTATTTTTTTCTCAATGTAATGCCCTTAAAAAATGTTCATTTATTTTGGCACCAGGTTTAAACCTCTACCAGAACTGAGGCACATTTTCCATGACAATTTGGTCTTTGATTTAAATCACGGTGTATTTGAATTTGAGTAATTAAATTGCTATTAAATATTAAACAGCTACAAAAAAATTCTAAACTTAATTGTTTGGCTCTGGAATAATTCAATTAGCTTCCACAAAAAGTTTCAGCATTATAATTTACTGCCTAAATTAAATCAGAACAGAAAACAGAAAAACATGCAAGAGAACCCCCAAGTGGCCTAATTGGATGCAGTTCGCCCATTAGTCTAGCCTGCACTTGGCTCTACACTCTGAATTTGGCCCATAGAGGAACCTTTTTTTTTGACAGAAAGGCAGAGTAGAGAGCTGCATTTCATTGATCAAAAGTTTCTGAATTCATCATTTCTTCTCCCTTTTTTCAACATATTTAAATGTTGGACACTTCTTCTCTATTTTTTTCAACATTTAAACAACTTTGACCAACATTTAAACTAGGTGAATTTCTCATACAATTTCAAGCTTACAAATTCCTCCATAATTCATGCCTTTCCATACATTTTCAACATTACAACCTGTGTGATTACCATACCTACCAATGCCCAAAAGTAATTGCAAATGCGTATTGGTATTTGTGCTTGATCTTCAAGCTTCCTAACCTTCTTCTTCAACATCCTAAACTCAACAACTAGCTATCTGTCAGTGCGTGCTTCGCCCTCCATCTCTTCTTCCGGAGCTCGTGTTGCGGCCACTGTCGTTCGTGGTAGCATGTGCAACCATTCTTCATGCTCTTCTTGCAGTTCATTCATCAGTGTCTTGGCCAGAGCATCGACCCAAAGAAAGAAGAATGTCACCTGCATGAGCACCAAACAGATCAACCCATTGCTCAAAGATCCTGATCACGAAAATGGTGCAATTGCCCCGGTTCTTACCCCATTCTCGCTGCACACGTTGAACGGACGATTCTGGTTCCTCGGTGTGTGAGAAACCCTCCGATCAACGCCCGCCCGGCACCGCGGACAGAAGAAGACAGGCATGTCCACAGGCGCCCGGCTCTGCATCCGTGAGGTGGCGCGGGAGCTTGAGGAAGACATGGAGCTCGGAGCCGAAGGGGATCTCAACGCCGCCGCGCCCTCCACAGCTAGCTTCCCACCGCCGTGCTCTCTCTCCCTCTCTCTCGCCGTGGTCACCACCGTGCTCTCTGTCGCCGTGCTCTCTGTCGCCGTGGTCACCGCCTCTTTCGCCCGCTTATATAGCACACCCGCAACGGCTCTCTGCTCAACGGCTCTCTCCTGGGTCCCACAAGCCATGCGTGCAACAGTATGAATACAATTGGCCGTCTCCGCCGCCTGGTCCCACCTGTAAGGGTCGAGTCAAAAGGTTGACCTGACGGAGACGGCAGAATTCACGGAACGAGTCGGTGCGCACGGGCTAGGGGCAAAACTGAGCACAATTCGCATCTGAGGGCAAAACTGAGCACATGGACACCACTGAGGGCAAAAGGATAATTAACCCTAATTTTTTTAGTGTGTAAACAAACAATTTTAACAGGACGTACACACACTTATAAAATTCATGAATATCATAAGTCTATGAAGGTTTGTTTTGAAAATATTCGAACTATTCGTGTGATAGTCATCAACATTAATATTGGAACCAATAAATATGATCTTAAATTATGTTATATCTGTTGCATGTGACGGTGATACATATAGGTATTCTTAAATAAAGTTAATTTATAGATGCAGCCTTCTCAGTGTCGAATGGCACCACATAGATGTTGCATGAGTATGGCCATAGGTGCGCGTCATCAATATGACGAGTTAGAGTGAAAATTGAATCGTAATGAAAATAGTGGCTCAGATATAAAAATGTTTACTCTCACGTTGCAACGCACGGGCACGATTGCTAGTAACTGGTGATAAAGTTATAGCATTGCATTTGACCAAACATTTGGAGGCACAAAAAAAGTTATGCTGAAACCACTGCCCAACCAAAAAACTAACCAACAATAGTGACTCATTACCACCATAATCAGGATTGCACACGTGAAGAAACCAAACATCTGAATGTGAGAAAAGATGTGCTAAAATCATGGCCCAAGGGGGACAATACCGAACAACAGTGACTCGTCACCATCATAACCAGCAGGATCGCACGAAGAAACCACCATGACACGTAGTTTGCTGTGAGACTACAGTGTTGGGACGAGTCTAACTGAAAGTCACACGATCCTCACATATGCAAGCTAAATCAACTAATCGGGAGCAGTGAAGAGGTTTGGTGGGGTGATGTGCTCACGTGGGGCCGGTGCAGCCCATGGTGGTGCTGAGGCCTCCGTTGAAGCTGAGCAGCATGAGCATGTCGAACAAAGCCTTCATGGCGTTGAGATCTGCATCACACACCAGCCTGCCCTAGCCCGAGCTCTGCCATCTCCACCACCCGATCCACCCCGTCACCCCTCTGACCATCGAGAGGGTCAGGGAAGAGAGATAGGGCTGAGAACATAGAGGGCTGAAGTCGCTGCCAGCAACGACGTCGACGCCTCTCGAGTGCGCGGGCATGCCGCTATTCATCGCCGTAGAACAGGACGCTCGTCAGGAGGCTGCATCGGGGAACCAAGTGCGGTAGTTGAGGTGGTGTGACGGCATGGCGGCGTAGAGGACGCGGCAAGGCGAGGGTGTGATGTGGCCGCGTGCTACTCGGGTGGGGAGGCAGGGGAGGAGAGGCAGGGGAGGAGGCGGAGGAGACGAGGCGGCCGAGTGGAAGGGGGAAGTGTTAAATTTTGATCCAAATTCTAGTACCGTGTTGGACTAGACATGGTACAACCGGTGTGGACGTTACGTTGACGTCAACGCGTACAAGTACAACTCGTTTACTTGTCCTCCAAGGACTCTCATGTATTGCCCTCTTATATACCCCACGTAGTCGCACCTAAGACGACCTGTCGTCTTGTTCTTGTAATACTCCTCCTCATAGTGATTGCGCCTTCGTGCGTCCGTGGTTTTCTCCCGCAAGGGTTTCCACGTTAAATATGTGTCTCTCGTGTCTCGTTTATTCTCGTTATTATCTAACAAGTGGTATACCGAGCTGAGGTTTCATATACGAGAGATATTAGGGTTGCAGTCTATTCCGCCGCCGCCGTCCGGAAGAAGCCGAGTCCGACAGGACATTGTTTTCGCTACTCTGCTGCCCTATAAGGATTACTGCGTCCGCGGCCGACGACGCGGCCTGGCGATTGATCAATCTGGAACAGAGTGCTGCGACTCTAGCCGATCCACGTCGCTTTGCTCCGCCCGCGCGGACTGAGCCGCTGCTTCAAGTCCC
This sequence comes from Secale cereale, assembly GCA_902687465.1. NCBI lineage: Eukaryota > Viridiplantae > Streptophyta > Magnoliopsida > Poales > Poaceae > Secale > Secale cereale. Next base: position 640,110,011 of record LR738713.1, on the reverse strand, counting down.
GAGGGCATCAACCTATGGTACTGCTGCTCCTGATCGTGACGTGAAGACCGAAGCCAAGCACTAGCACGTCAACTAGTACTACTTCACGTCATCTGCTACTAGTACTATTTCAGTACTAGTTAGATCATATTGGTTTTTCCATCAACTGCTACGTACACCAAGCGACTATCATCAGGTGCTATTTTTATTGATTCTTTGCCTTGCAAATTAATTCTTTTGAGAATTTTTCTACCGGCTTGTACTACTTTGTGTACACAGTTTTATCTACTCATGACTTCCATGAAGTACGATCTTCCACTGCTGGACCGTGACACAAGATTTACCCTATGGCAAGTCAAGATGCGGGCGTTGTTGGCACAAGCCGACTATGATGATGCACTGGATAGTTTTGGGAAGGACCGAATTCAGGATTGGACTGCTGATGAGAAAAGAAGGGATCGTAAGGCTTTGTCACAAATTCAACTCCATTTGCATAATAATATTTTGCAAGAAGTTTTGAGCGAGAAAACTGCCGCTGCTCTATGGTTAAAGCTGGAAAGCATTTGCATGACAAAAGATCTTACCAACAAGATGCATCTGAAGCAAAAATTATTCCTGCACAGGTTACCCGAGGGAGGTAATGTTTTGAATCATATTTCTGAATTTAAAGAGATCATATCCGATCTAGCTGCAATGGAGGTTAAGTATGAAGAGGAAGATATTGCTTTAATGTTACTTTGTTCACTGCCAAGTTCTTATACCAATTTTAGAGACACCATATTATACAGTCGTGATACTCTCACACTTAATGAAGTTTATGAAGCTTTGAACTCTAAGGAGAAGATGAAATTAATGGTGCCTCATGATGGTTCGAGTTCATCCCAAGTCGAGGGATTATCTGTTCGTGGCAGGACAAAGGAGAAGAACTCCAATAATGGAAACAGAGGCAAAAGTAAGAATGGCCACAGGGGCCTGTCGCAATCCAGAGACAAGAAGTATTGCAGATATTGCAAGAGAGACGGGCATGACATCTCCGAGTGTTTCAAGTTGCAGAACAAAGAAAAGAAAAAAGGTAACAAACAAGGTGAAAATTCTGCTAACGTTGCTCGTGATGATAGTTCCGATGATGCTCTTGTCGTTACTGTTGGATGTGCTGAGACCAATGATGCGTGGGTACTTGACACTGCATGTACTTTTCATATGTGCCCGCATAGAGATTGGTTTACTACTTTTGATTCCACTACTATTGCTGGTTCCGTTTTGGGTTTTGATAATTCACCATGCAAGATTGAAGTCATAGGTTCCGTTCGAATCAAGATGTTTGATGGCACAATCAGAACTTTGACAGATGTTCAGTATATTCCGAAGATGAAGAGAAATCTTATCTCTGTGAGTGCCCTTGATGCAAAGGGCTACAAGTATTCAGGTGGAGATAGTGTTTTGAAGGTCATCAGAGGTTCCCTTATTGTGATGGAAGGTGACTTAAGTTCGACCAATGGTCTTTATTACCTTCGAGGTTCTACCGTTTCAGGTAACGCTACTCCAGTTATTTCAAAGAATTCTGATTTTGATGCTGCTAACCTTTGGCATATGCGTCTTGGACATATGAGTGAACTTGGTTTGGCAGAGTTAAATAAGAGAGGTCTTCTTACAGGATACGAAACTGGTAAATTGAAATTATGTGAGCACTGTATCTTCGGCAAGCACAAGAGGGTGAAGTTCAATACTTCGACTTATACAACTGAAGGTATTCTTGATTATGTGCATTCTGATTTATGGGGACCATCTCGCAAGAAGTCATTAGGTGGTGCTAGTTACATGCTGACTATAATTGATGATTATTCAAGAAAAGTTTGGCCTTATTTCTTGAAGCATAAATGGCAAGCATTCTCAGCATTTAAGGAGTGGAAGATTATGATTAAAAGACAAACTGAAAAGAAGGTAAAAATACTTCGCACTGATAATGGTATGGAATTCTGTTCTAAGCAATTTAAGAATTATTGCAAGTCTGAAGGCATTGTCAGACACTACATCGTTCCTTATACTCCTCAACAAAACGGTGTTGCTGGGCGTATGAACAGGACCATTATTTCCAGAGCCCGTTGCATGTTGTCTAATGCAGGTTTGCATAAGCGTTTTTGGGCTGAGGCCGCTTCCACTGCTTGTTATCTCATTAACCGTTCACCATCTATTGCTCTTAATAAGAAAACTCCAATTGAGGTATGGTCTGGTTCACCTGCTGATTATTCACAGTTGAGAGTTTTTGGTTGCACTGCTTATGCTCATGTTGATAATGGAAAATTGGAGCATAGGGCTGTTAAGTGCATCTTTCTTGGTTATAAGTCTGGTGTTAAACGTTTTAAATTGTGGAATCCTGAAACCCAGAAGGTTGTTATTAGCAGAAACGTTATCTTTAGTGAATCTGCTATGTTACATGATGTTCCATCTACTAATGTTCCCGTTGAAAGTGAACAGTAGGCTACTATTCAGCATCCTACTGTTCAGGTGGAGCATGTTATTGATTTAGGTGATACATCTGGTAATGAAATTGTTGATGCACATGATGAACCCGTCGTTGATGATGAACATGTCACTCCCACTCCAAATCAGCCTATTGTTCCACCCGGTTGGAATCTTGCACGTGACAGAGTTAGGCGGGGTATTGATAAACCTAAAAGGTTAATTGAAGAGTGCAATATTGTTTCTTTTGCTTTATCTGTTGTAGAGGAAATTGAAGGTAATGCTGAGCCTTCTTCATATTCCGAGGCTATTATTTCTGGTGATAGTAATAAGTGGATGACCGCTATGCATGATGAGATGGAATCACTTGAAAAGAATGGCACTTGGGATTTAGTAAAATTGCCTAGAGAGAAGAAATCTATTCGTTGCAAGTGGGTTTTCAAGAGGAAAGAAGATGTTTCTCCTAATGATGAGACAATATATAAAGCAAGGTTAGTTGCTAAAGGTTATAGCCAGATTCCCGGTATTGACTATAACGAAGTCTTTTCTCCTGTTGTCAAGCATAGCTCTATTCGCACTTTACTCAGTATTGTTGCCATGCATGATTTTGAGCTTGAACAATTGGATGTTAAAACTGCATTCTTACATGGAGAATTAGAAGAGGATATTTATATGGAACAACCTGAAGGTTTTGTTATTCTTTGAAAAGAAAAGCTTGTCTGCAAGTTAAGGAAATCTCTTTATGGATTGAAGCAATCCCCTAGACAGTGGTACAAGAGATTTGACACTTTTATGCTCTCTCAAGGTTTCAAAATGTCCAATTATGATAGTTGTGTTTATTTGAAAACTGTCAAAGGTTCAACTATTTATTTGCTCCTTTATGTTGATGATATGATAATTGCTGCAAAGAGTATGTCAGATATTGATGAACTAAATAAGCAATTGAGTAATGAATTTGAGATGAAGGATTTGGGTGCAGCAAAGAAAATACTTGGCATGGAAATATCCAGAGATAGACCGTCTGGAAAAGTGTATCTAAGTCAGAAGGGATATATTGATAAAGTTCTTCGCCGTTTTAATATGCATAATGCCAAGCCAGTAAATACTCCGTTAGCTACACACTTCAAATTATCATCAGCTTTATGTCCTAAGTCAGATGCCGATATTGAGTACATGTCTAGAGTTCCATATTCAAGTGCAGTTGGTTCACTTATGTATGCCATGGTTTGTTCTCGTTCGGATTTATCATATGCATTGAGTGTTTGTAACGACCCGAATCTGATAAGATTCGATGTCTCTGTGCTTACCGTGCTAGTCCCTGGATCGACTCGCTAGCACACACAGTAGGTATGAATATCAAATAACAAGTGCATCATTTACTATAACGTATGATCCAGAATTTACAAAGTATTACAACTGAATAGCACATGGCTAACTTAATCAATAATAACAGCGGAAAGGTAGCATAATAAACTATGAGTCCATCAATGCCCACTGGAGAAAATGTTGAGTGAAGACTCGCGACCCTACTGTATCTCAATGATCATCTGAAAAACCTGCAACATGATAAGTTGCAGCCACAAAGGGCCAATACATTGAATGTATTGGCAAATCACACAATATGATATAGCAAACCTACATCCACAAGTAAAGTATGACAACAAAACACTCAAGTCAATTTAGAGAAGAAAGTCTTCACCTACCTCCACTAAATGAACTCATAATTGTCTCAATATATTCGCCCAAGATAACCCAAAGATTCTAATAAACATGACAAGAACTTCAGAAGTGTCTCAAGTGCGCTTCGTCAGTGGCGCATTCTCTAGGAACAATAGAGCGCTCTACCAAGGACGCATCCACCTGATTTATGTTCTGAAACTATACCTCGCCTCAAGTGCGCTCTGTCAATGGCGCATTCTCTAGGGACAATAGAGCGCTCTGCCAGTGACGCATTCACCTGGTTAATAATCCCGAGCCTACAGCTATAAACACTCACCACTTTCATGGATCACTCGGCACATGCCCGCATCTACCATATCAAGTTGATCACACCATCACATAACACAATCAACAGCAAAACATGGCAACACGAGATACACATATCAAGCCAAACATATATCATAGCATCAAAACCACACTTGCATAGCAGAATATAGGGTGAGCAAAATCAAAAGTGCAAACTTGCCTGGAACGGTGTTGAAGTACTCTAACGATCAACTCTGACCCACTTCACACTCCGGGCAATCTATACGATAACCAAGGCACCGATAAATAAACCGTACTCACATAACACACAATAAAGTAAACAACAAAGAATTCAAATAAAAATATAATTAACAAAACATATCAGTAGGTTTCTATTATATACATGCTAGTAGGATCACAATGCAAAAAAGAATCAACTGATTTGGAACTACGGTTTAAAAGATATGGCCTCCGAAAGTTTGAATTCAAATTTGAGCAAATTCAAATTTAAACAGTGCAAACATATGAAATTTTGGTTCTACAATATTCTCCTAGTCTCTAAGAGTACATTTGTTATAGAATCTGCCAAAATAAATTGTGTCAAAAACTGATTTCTGGAAGAACTGCTACACAGCTGTGGACGTGCCACGTGGCATGACAGGATTGGCTGGAGGGTGTTCGTTGTGATAGCTAAAGAGCGGACGGCCGATATTTTAGAGAAAAACGGTTCAGCTTTAAATAAAAAAACAAAACTGATCTGGGTGGTTCAAACAAGATCGGGCGGTCGAAGTTGACTCACCGGAGACAAACGGGCGAGGTGGTGCCGGACTTGGAGAAGAACGGCAAGAAGGCTCTCTGGATGATAGGGGCGACGGCTACGGTGGATCCCCGGAGGCAGTGGACGTACAGGAGGGAGCGGAGTACGGCGGCAGTGCCTTTGACGGTGTCCACGGCGGTGGCGGTGGCACGGCTCGAGCGGCGATGGTGGCAACGACTTCGAGGCGTTTCGGTGCTTGGGGATGACGGTACTGGACGCGGATAGAAACAGGGGGCTCGATGCAGTCCTTGGTGGCGAAGTAGGAGTCCTTCAGTGGAGATGCGGTGTGGCTGGAGCTCAGACGGCGGCGATGTGCTTCTGGTCAGGGTCCGTTCGCTCGATTGAGGTGCTCCCCCGAGAAACAAAAATATGAAGAAGATAGAGCGTAGCAAGGGTAATACGACAGGTTAAACGGGAGGTGCTGCGAATCCGCGGCGGCGACGAAACTCACCGCGAAAGCTTCAGGCGGTGGCGGTCTCTGGCAAGATCGGGGCGAGGCGAAACGGGCACGGGAGGCGGCGATTTTGGCAAAAATCGGCAGAGAACGAGGTGTTGGATATTTATGTGGAGTCTCGTATCCTCGAGGGGCCAAGTGTCGATCGAATTGGACGAGGATTTGGGATCGGACTCACTGTCCAGGAAGAACACGTCAAGGAGGAGATGATGACAGGTGGGCCCTAGAGGTCAGCGGGAGAGAGAGATAAAAACAAAAAAACAAAAGGAGGGGTGCGGTGCTGGTGTGCTGGTCGCTGCGCCAAAATGGGCCGGCCTGCCGAGCTAAGCTGCGCACGCGGGGCGAGGGAAAGGAAGTTGGGCTGCGGCGGCTGGCAGGCTAGCTGGGCTTCTGGCTAGCTGGCACTTTTTTTTAAACAAAGCATCAGCAGTAAAAAAACAAATAACTAAAATAAAAACAACATTATAAAATCTAAAACAAAATACATATACACACAGTAAAAATAACACTATTAAAATAAACTACAAGAACACTAGTTCCTATTCTAATGAAATTTTGACAATTCATTTTATGCAATAGGCCACACAAACAGCAATAAATATAGTACATAAAAAAATTGGAGTTTGTAAAAAATACCAAAACACCACATAGGAACTGAAAATAATAATCTGGACATTATGAACATTTTTAAAATAGGGGAGACGTCATGTTATCTCCACTCCGATAAATTGCCTTGAGTTGGAAAACACTTTGAACATTTTTTTAAATAAGCATAGAAAACATGATGGCCAAGAATGATCCTTTTAACATTCCAAATCTGAAAATTTGGGATGTTACAGTGTTGTCAGTAGATACATGGCTAATCCTGGAAAGAAACATTGGAAAGCAGTTCAGTGGATTTTCAGATACCTGCGAGGTACTTCTAATGCTTATTTACAGTTTAGGAAAACTAGAGATGGACTTGTTGGTTTTGTTGATTTTGATTTTGCTAGTGATTTGGATAAGAGAAGATCGCTCACGGGTTATGTTTTCACCATTGGTGGTTGTGCTGTGAGTTGGAGAGCAACTTTGCAGTCTATTGTGGCTTGTTCCATTACTGATGCCGAGTATATGGCTATTTCTGAGGCATGCAAAGAAGCTATCTGGTTGAGAGGTTTGTACACTGAGCTTTGTGGAGATTCATCTTGCCCTACCGTATTTAGTGACAGTCAAAGTGCTATATATCTTACAAAGAATCCAATATATCATGAGAGAACGAAGCACATTGATGTCAGATTTCACTATATTCGAGATGTTGTTGCTGAAGGTGATTTGAAGGTATGCAAGATAAGTACTCATGATAATCCTGCTATGATGACAAAGCCAGTTCCGACCAATAAGTTTGAGCTTTGCTCAGGCTTAGTTGGTATTTCTCACTAGTCCTATGGACTTTGACGCACAAGGTGTTTATGCTGATTTGGATGGAGTTATTCACTTTCTTTGACTACTGGAGGGAATTTGGCTCAAGGTGGAAATTGTTAAATTATGATCCAAATTCTAGTACCGTGTTGGACTAGACGTAGTACAACCGGTGTGGGCGTTACGTTGACGTCAACGCGTACGAGTACAACTCGTTTACTTGTCCTCCAAGGACTTTCATGTATTGCCCTCTTATATACCCCACGTAGTCGCACCTAAGACGGCATGTCGTGTCGTACTTGTAATACTCCTCCTTATAGTGATTGCGCCTTCGTGCGTCCGTGGTTTTCTCCCGCAAGGGTTTCCACGTAAAATATGTGTCTCCCGTGTCTCGTTTATTCTCGTTATTATCCAACAGGAAGCGGGGGCGCGGCATGGAGAAGAGGACGGAGAGGGGAGATATTTTCACAGGCTCACTGCAATCCTTATCCACCCAATCTCTCTCGCTACCGCTTTCTCTCTCTCGCACTGTTCACATATGACGTGGACGCAGTGGTTGTGTCTACCAGGGGGCTCATCCTTTATATGTTATTATCTAACAGGAAGCGGGAGCGCGGCACGGAGAAGAGGACGGTGAGGGGAGATATTTTCACAGGCTCACTGCAATCCTTATCCACCCAATCTCTCTCGCTACCGCTTTCTCTCTCTCGCACTGTTCACATATGACGTGGACGCAGTGGTTGTGTCTACCAGGGGGCTCATCCTTTATATGTTCGATAACATGGTCAAATTGGAGTTATGCATGGTTTAAAAAGACATGGATTTTTTAAAAAAAAGAACTTTTGTTCAACGCAGACTGCTGGTTAATTAGCATAAAAGACACGATGTTTTCTGTAAAAATATTAAAAACAATTTAATTTGTCACTTAAAAGTGAACTATGGGTTGATTATCTGAAAGTGTAGGGTGTTTTGTGTAAAATCCTAAAAACTTTTGGATTTGCCACTAATATAAAAACACAACGACAAGAAGCAGTAGGTGCTTTATTAAGTAAATAATAAAGACTTGCCAAAATAATCCCACAACTACTAGCCACTAGGACATATTCATATTTTCTACATACTATTCGTGCAAAAAAAATTGGTCTAAATAAGGCATGGCCATAGAGCTACTGGCTAGACAATGAATCTCATATGCAAAGATCATTCGCGTGTGCTCCAAGCAAAATATATTTGATTCATATTAAAAAAAAACGAATTTGAGTCTGTATGTTACGTACTCCTATGTTCCCGAGCGGACGTCAAATCCCGCATCAGGTTCGACCTGCTCCTGTCTTGTCGAATCAAAGACCTCGCATTGATGATCACACGCGCTTGAACACCAACCCCATTGGTCATGTCCTCGGAAAAAAAAACCATTGGTCATGAGTGCACGTATGGAAAACAAATGGAGATAAATTCATATCATTCAAATTCAGATCACGGAAGAGGGAACTGCCAAAAGATATTTGCACTGATGAGCACGAACTAGCTAGTTGGGTGGGTACCCCGGTGTTTGAGATCCCGGAAGCCCAGATTCAAGTTTTAATTCGAAAAGTGGAGGCACTAACCACCTTATTCTTTGTTTGTCGCTTTCAGCTTCTCCTCGGAAAAGATTGCTACGGAAACAACCCTACGACCACGATGTAATTACGGAAAAGCCCTTTTTGAACTCCTAGTAGTCTTCGTACCTCGTCGCCTCCGACGGCGGCGAGTCGTGATGCCTCTTCCTCTTCTTCTTCGCGGCAGGTGCGGCGGCCTTCACAGGTCTTGCGGCGGCATAGAGCTCCGACAGCAGGTGGTACCTCTTCCTGGCCCTCCTGTCCAGCTACATCGACCCCGGTGACGGCGCCGTCTCCCTGGCGATCCGCGAAGGGCCCAACTCTACCTCGCCGAATACAATGAGGTCCTCTGAGCCCGAGATCGCCGAGCTCCTCCTCGCCCGCTTTGTCCAGCGACCGCAACGACAAGGGCGCCGTCTCCTCGGCGATCCCCTTCTTCTCTTCAACAGGCGAGGTCCTCGCGGCACGAGCTTGCTGAGCGCCGCGAGGGCAAGGGGGAGGTCTTGGCCGTAGACGCCGCCGCGGCCACCTCGTAGTTCCCACGGAGCTGGAGGAGAAGGTCGGCGGCCGCCAGCTCCGTGGCCGTGAAGAGGCCCCCGAGTCGGCCGAGCTCCCACTCCAGCCCGTAGCGGAGGGCGAGCGACGACATGGATGGACGGACCAGCGGCCGCGGCGAGAGGGGAAGGATTGAAATGGATGGGGAGATTTTTGTTGTTACTGCTGCTGAGATGGGTGGATGCGGATGAGAAGAAACGGTTATGGAAGCGTGGGCTGCACGGGCGGCTTTATAGCGTGGAGCCGCCTCGGTCGGTGTTGGGCTCGTGAGCGGCCGCGGGAGAGGAGACGCTGGCGCGTGGGGGCGGAATCGGCCGCATGTCACGTGAACGTTGGGTGGACCTAGACGCCGGCTGCGAACGGGACGGGGACGCGTGGCGCCGGAGGCGCAGGCGAGGGCGAGCAGATCATGCCGTGGGGCGTGTGTGCGTGCCTACCCGGTGGTGGTGCTGCTCGTGTGTTGCATTCTTTTTCATTGTGCTGGTCGTACGTGTGGGCGCTGTGGTGTATAAACGGATTTGGTATCCAAAAATAGCCGCTACTGCGGCTAGTGGCGAGCCTGAGGATGAAAGAGAGGTGCCCGCATATAAAAAAATCAACATATTGCAAGTGTCGTACTACAATATTTGAAAGACATAATAGAAATACCTGACAAGTGGTGTAGTTCACAATTTTTCTCTCATCAACCGCCTCTCCACAAGCGATCGCGAGGCGATCTCTCTGCCTCCTTCCTTCGCCTACTGCTTCGGCATCCCGAGGGGTCGACCCTAGTGACTAGATAGGATAGGCATAGTTTTTCTCGGAGGCATTGGTAGTGAAATCAATGCCGCATCGGAATAAGATGGCTTTGCTTTTTCCCCATCCTGGTGATGCTTCTATTGGCAGCGCCTAAGCAGGTCGCACATGTGTCTCGTAGGACTTCGGTTTGATAATGTTAGGTTGTGGTGGTTGGTGTTTGGCGTCTTGTCGGGCGATAACAACGTCTGGTGCAAAGTATGTGGGTGTCTTGGAGTGTGGTGTGCGGATGACGGCTGCAATGTGGGTGTCTTGGAGTGTGGTGTGCGGATGACGGCTTGCAGCGACAATCTTCTGCTTCGATCACGTTGGATGAAGAGCATATCGTCGGGATCTGGCAGAATTGGGGATGATACCCGACCGACGTGCCACAAAGATTCGGTTTCATCGCCTTTGATGGGTTGTTTAATCGGCTCCCAAAGCAGAGTGCTCTGCAATGGAGTTCTTTTTCAGATCTGGGTGTGGAGGTTTCTCGCGTGTTTCTTCGGTGGTGTCATGATGGTGGCGGTGATCGATGATGGGTGATGATTAGGTTGGGCATATGGATCTTCCAAAGTAAAGTTGTAAAATTTGTATTTCTGGAGCCTTTTGTGCAAATCCCCAAGACACTAGGCCCTCTATTTGTCTCATGGTGTGACCACACATGCAATCATTGTAATTTATTTGTTTAATGAACGTGTGGTAATTTCTCTAAAACAATATTTGGCACCTTGGCATTCGTTGAAGCAGAAGGCAAGGCGAGCCCGCGAGGGGAGGGAGCAGGTGCGCACGGCCCAACGTGTTCATGGGAGTGGAGCAGGGGAGGGGAGGGGCTAGAGTAGGAGCCTGGGAGGAGCCAACGAAGAGAATTAGGTCTCTTGCCGCTGTTTTTGGTTTAAAATAGGCAAAATAGTACTCCCTCCGTCCGGGTTTATTAGAGCAAGTACAATAGGATGACGAGCGGGCTATAAGCCTTTAAATATTATATTTTGGATGAGTTGGAGGAGAGAGAAGAGAAGCGGACTCTTGGTTAGTAGCCGGCTCTAGCACGAGACCCAAGACGCTTTGTGAGATTGTAAGGTGGGCCAACAACTAATGAAGTAGTGCACATACAAAACTTACTATTGTACATGCCGGCTACAAGGTTGGCTATAGATGACATGGCAACTTCTTATAGCCGATTGTTGAGCATGGTTAATAATATAGCCAGCTGCTGGCTATATGATGTTGTCATGTCACATATAGCCAAGCTTATAGCCAATAAGTACAATAGCTAGATATAAATATGTACTACTTTGTTGATACATGGCCCACCTCACTCTCTCACAAAGTACCTAGGAGCACGTGCTGCAGCCGGCTGTTAACTAGTACTTCCTCCGTCCGGGTTTATTGGGCCCGAAGACCACTTCTCTTGGACCAACGCACATAGTAACTTGCTCACATTAATCCTTTCATTCTATTCCCAATGCACTCTCTCACATGTCAACTCTCACATGCAGCCAATAAAAAGCATGCATGCAGCATATTTATTATTCAGTCATGGGACTAGCAACAATAACTCTCTCTATGGCCAATGAAATGGATGCATGCATGTAGGTTTCCAAAGTAAGGCCTTATAAAAGGGGACATGCTTGTGGTGCTTTTAGGCCTAATAAACCTGGACGGAGGAAGTAGTCCGCTTCTCTTCTCTCTCCTCTTCTCTCTCTTCCAAATAAGCAAAAATATAATATTTAATGTCTTACAGCCCGCCTACATCACCTTATTGTACTTGCTCTTAGGCCTAAAAACAACTTCTCTTAGACCAAGACACATAGTAATTTGCTCACATTAATTCTTCCATTTCACTCCCAATGCACTCTCTCACATGAATGCAGCCAATGAAAAAGCCTGCATGAAGTGTATTAATTTCACAACCATGGCCAACAATAATGGCTTTCAATGCAACCAATGAAATGGGTGCATGCATGCACTTTTTCAGAGCGATGCCTTATAAAAAAGGACATGTTTGTGATGCTGAGAGACCTAATAAACCTGGACGGAGGGAGTATACGGTGATAGAAATTGATTTCTCAAAATTTGGAATGGGCCACTGCCCACCCGGCCTAACTAGCCTTGTGTTTAGGCTGATTGTAATGGGGAGTATCATATATTAGTATCATATGCATGATACTAGTATATGATACTACGTCCGTAATGCATAGTATCATATGAGGGTATCATAGAGGGCTATATTTATTGCAATGCATGACACAAAGTAGCACATCATTTAATATGATACGGTATTATGATATGATACTCAAGACTCTTTTTCTTCATTTAATTATATGCCACCTCATCAAAATGACTTAGTTGGCATGCATGATACTATCTACGATACTTCCATTACGAGCAGCCTTAGCAATGACGAGGACAATAAGACTGCTGCCAATACATGGGTGCTTAGATGGGATGCTAAGCATATTAAATAGCTTAGCAACTATACTCCCCAATGCATAGGTGCTTAGCTTATGGTTGCTAAGCTTGCTTCATTTAATGATTTAGCAACTAAAGCTCTTCATGTATTGGTGGGCTTCTTTTCTTTAAATGTTTTGTCTAGGTTCACGCGCTTAGCATTGTTTCTTCCTGGGGTCACCACACTCATCTCTCTCCTCTTAAATAAGATGCCACATCCGATTTTTTTGTCTATGTGGAGGGCTTAGCACCTGTACGAGGTGGAGCATTGGGAGGGGCCTAACGGATTAGGCTCTCGCACCGAGAGGTTGTGACAATGTCTTTCTGGCGCCATATTTGCCTTTCGTGCTTCGCGCTCTAGTAGTATTCATATATCTTGTTCTTTCCTGTTCGAGCAATGAGCGAATGACAACACGCCATGCGTTGTTTTCATTTTATTTTTATTTTTTGCCAAGAACTTTGTTTTCGAATGTTAATACTTTGTTTTGGGGCTTGATTACCGCTCGATAAGACTTCGTCATCAACCATGGCATACATTTCTAAACTTCGAGGCTTCATGTCACGAGGTGTTGGCTGCCGCCAAAGTTTTTTTATTTTTTGCTTTAATTGCCAACCTACACCCATTCCTTTTTTGCATTGCTTTCCTTGTGTCGATCTTTAGCTTGGGTGTCAGCTCTTCGTAATTTCTATGTGGCACAGACACGCCCCATATAATCTGTTATCTCCTAGCTATATTGTGCGTAATGGAATTTATTTCGGGTCGACGAGTGCCTCATATATACTGGCCGTCGAGTACCCATGATGCACGGAGTGATTTCAGAGGAAAAGTAGATAGCACATGCAAAACAATCACCTGTTAGTTCTTTTATTTGGAACAAACCTCTCAACCTGCTAGGATTACAATGACCAATGGCTTAAAAGAGAAACCGGAGTAAAACACCCCAAGTGACTGGTATATGGAGTTAACAAAGCTACACCCCTAGCGATAGTCATTCGATGCTAAAGATCCCGATATAATTTTTATTACGTTTGAGTTGCTTTGTATTTTCTCATGAACTTTTATAATAGGGTTGGATCCTTTTCGCAAGAAAAAAGTATACACCATCAGAATACTCTAAAATAAAGAGTAAAATGCATCATTGGTCATTGTATTTGTGTCGAAAATTCACTTTGATTATTGTACTTAGAAATACGGTCAATACGCTCACTAAATACGACATGAGGTGATTATACGGTCACTGACTTATCGTATAGATTCGTATTTTGCATACTTTGACCGGTTAAACTGCCTATGAAGCAAATTAACAGCCTAGTCAGCCAGTGTTCTCTGTACCTTTATGCGGGTCCCATCTTGTTAGTGAGTTCAGAAAATATAAAAAATAAAGTGCAACGGTGTGGATTGTGCGTAGCGACGTCTTTAATTTGTCGCACACAGAAAAAAACCGACGTTATTTTATAAGCGTGCAGCACGCACTGCCCACACTCACACTACGCGCTATCAGGGGTGCACGCAGCACGCACCCGTTTGGTCTGCCGTCCCTGAGGTCAGAGCTCTCAAGCCATGTCTTACATTACACGTCCACGTCAACTGGTTTGCATGCAGCGTGTCGCCGCTTGGTGCGCTCGTGCAACTTCTCACCATTCACAACGTGCACGTATAATGATATGGTACACTTTTGACGTAAAGAAAAACATACATGTACACACACAAGCATAAGCACAAACACAGTTCGGTACGTACGCACAGCAAGCAGCTGCCGCCTAACATGGCTAGCATGAGTGGACGGTGCCGAGGTGTACTTCTTGTTGCCGGCCATCCGAGTGAGCGCTCGCCGCGTAGCAATACTGATCGATGCCAGTGGATGCACATGAGCTGCAAGAGTAGTTGGCTGGTGCAACGTATACCAACTCTCTGTCTATGTGAGATGGCCGCATGGACGACAGCGGCGACACCCACAACAGCCGCTCTCCTCGTCGTGTGCACGCACCATGCCGGCGTGTTGTGTGGTGTCGTGATAATAACATCGCGCTCTACTTATTCAGCAGTAACGTTCAGCTGGTTCAGTTGGCTAGCTCGCTTGGGCTCTAATTCAGGTGGGACCTGCATAAAGGTACAGAGAAGACTAGGCTGCTTATTTGCTTCGTAGGCAGTTTGACGGGTCAAAGTATGCAAAATACGAATCTATAGATGAGCCAGTGACTGCATAATCACCTCATGTCGTATTTAGTGACCGTATTGACCGTATTTCTAAGTACAGTGATCAAAGTGAGCTTTTGACACAAGTACAATGACCAATGATGCATTTTACTCTAAAATAAATCACACATATACTTATCTATACTAGTATAAAAAGATCCAGGGGCAGATCCAACAGATCTCGACCATCCATTAGCATTAATTCGACAATCCTTACTGTTCTAATTGTGAGGAACTAAACACGAGCGCTAAACACGTTTAATGCTAATCAATTCTTTGTCTCACCGATTCTCTTCCTTACATACACCTTTCACAAGAAAGGAAACTGCCAGAACGAATCGCCCCACGATGTACGTAAGAAAGGGAACCAGGGGGTGATTCTCCGTTGAATAAGTATAAATTTTAACTCATTTGTAGGAAGAGATGGACCTGCTGCTGATTGTGTTTACACAAATAATTTCTTTTGATACTATTTTTGTAAAAAAAATCAGGTATATCTTCAAGCCGGATTAAGATTACAACGCCCGCATTTACTAGTCCTTCACAAATGAAAAATACGAAAGATCAATGTACGACTTATTTTCCATTCCCGGAGAGAACTGCATGCAAGGTTTGGCGACGCCTTGCTAGTTAAGGCTTGCCGTTTTTGCAGTTTGCTTAACAGGATCATCAAGTCTTCGCGTCCAGCCAGCCGCGGTTTTGCCGGACAAAGATCCAAAAGCGTGTGGGGTTTGGCTTGCGGCGAATCAAAAGTCAGATGCTGCTCTTCTTTTACGTTTTCTTTCTCTCGACTTTTTTTTCTTCTCTTTATTTTTTCTTTGTGAGCAAAATTTCTTCTCTTTATTTTGGACATGAGAATGAAGTCCACTCGTCCATGGGTTGCATGGCCTGGCCATGCTAAAACGGGGCAGCCCATCTAGCTATCCGGATTTCAGACGCTAGGCCGGCGAATCACTAGTTGAGAAGTACTCGTTGCAAGGATCACTCCAACATTCTCAGGGTGCGACAAGTGGCGCGCTGCATGTGCGTCACTTGTCGCAACCTGGAGTTTTACATTTTTTTCGTAGCTTCGTTTATTCAAAATGTTTTATCTCTTAAACCAAGCGTCCAAATCTCGAACCGCTTTCAGCTTTGGATTTGTTACGACGAGATCTTCAAAACTAGATCCCATATTGATAGATTTTAACTCAAGGCAACCATTAGTCCATATAGATTGTCATCAATTATCAAAACCAAACATGAGGGTACCGCATGTTCTTTCAGAAGCAAGTTCTGGTTAAAAAAAAACCTCGCGTAGACGCTAGGTCAAGTGCATGCGAGAGCATCCCCAATGCACCTATCATAAAAACAAATTTAATTTTTTTCCCATGAACCAAAAAATAATTTACAACACTAAAATAATGTGTTACCATGTCACATTCAAATATAACTTTCAAACAGAGCTTGAGAAATGAGAACAAGAAGTTCAACATTGACTATGTAAACGAGCCAAAATTCTTACAATCAAAAAACATTACCATTAATTTGTTTTGACTTTTTTCGTTTCTTGAGTTGTAGCTGGAATTTTAATACAACATTTTTGTGCCACGACCAATATATACATGGGAAAGGATTTGTATGGCCCGACTGGGCTCGTCCCCCACCGGTCACCTCCCACGCGACGCCTGTCCTTCAGTGAGCACCCGTTTCCATCCTTGTCATTTCACGTGCACCCCGCAGCCTCTCATTCCTCTTCATCTCAAACTCCCAAGTTGACATTGCATCCCCGCCCCTACCACTGATGCGAGAGGCACCCACGAACACCGCGAGGCTCGATGGTTATGTGAGAAGTCATCACGTCTGCGGTGAGGGAGGCCACCTGCAGGGCCGCTCCAAGTTTGTGAAGGGGAGGGGGTGTGTGGAGATCAGCATGCGACACATTCAACTTCGACCAGCATCGCGAGCCGCTCCTGACAAGCTGATGTTTTCACAAGGAGATGTGGTGTTTGTGAGGAGCTAGAACTGGCATGGCACCCAGCTCCAACCAGCGCACCGAGATGCTGGGACCGGCATGGCGCCCCACAGAGCTGCATTGATCCGGCAAGTGGAGGAGCTGCAACCAGTGTGGGGCTAGAACTAGCGAGCGGCGGAGCTGCAACCGGCGACCGAAGGAGCTGTTACCGGCCGGGGACGAGGTTGGACCATCGAGTGGAGAAGTTGCAACCGGCAGGGTGTGGAGCTTGAAGCAGCGGGTGGCGGAGATGCATCCGGCCACAGCAAAACTGCAACATGTGAGTGGAGGAGCCCTGGAATGTGCTCATAGTAGCAACCGGCAGGGACAAAGCTGCAACCGGCAAGAGACGGAGCTGGAACTGACGAGTGGTCGAGCTGAAACCCCACGATCACTGTGCTCTCGCCAGGTGGACAAAGATGATTGAATGCGCGCGGTTGGCGGGGTGCTCTTCTTGCGAGCGGTTCCACGAGAGTTGCTGCAATTGGATATTCACCGTCAGAGGTGGATCCAGCCCAGCGGGTCGCCCCGGGCCCCATTTGTATATTGTAGCAATGGCTATAGTATTGTAGTACAATACACAAAGGAGTTGGGCCTCAAGCCCCGCCCCCCGGCCTGGGGCCTAGATCCGCCACTTGGACCCACTGTGGACGCCGGCGGCCCATTTCTTCCTAGCGCGAGCTCCGTCAAGGGAAACATGGTGGATATGGGATTTTTATTTTCTGTTTTTCTACAGGCGTGATGTGCAGGGGGTTACAGAGAGTTGGAAGCGCATCTGTGGGAGGGGGAAGACGCATCGAACGGTTATGGAAAGATCAATCGGACCGTGGGGGACTAAAACCGTCAACTGATTCCGCCGGTCGACCAGAGTAGCGACTATATGTACTCCCTCCGTTCCTAAATACTCCATCCGTTCGGAATTACTTGTCTTGGAAATGGATGTACCTAGAACTAATATACGTCTAGATACATCCATTTTTGCGACAAGTAATTCCGAACGGAGGGAGTATAAGTCTTTTTAGAGATTTTACTATGGACTACATACGGATCAAAATGAGTGAATCTATGCTTTAAAATGTATCTATATACATCCGTATGTAGTTTGTAGTGGAATCTCTAGAAAGACTTATATTTAGAAACGGATGAAGTACATTGCTTCGGTTGCAACCGCCACAGGAGTGAATGCACAAGATGACAAGAGTGCAGGATCCAAGTGGCCTTGGATGCCGGGCTACACGTACACCCAAACCCCACACGCTTTCGGGTTTGCGTTCTAGACGTAGACCTCGACGACCGCGCTAAGCAAACCGCAAAAGCAAAAGCTTAGCGGAGAAAGGCGACGGCGATGGCGACTCCGACGCCATACAGACAACGACGCCGTTCGCAGTTCCTTGCAGGAAACAAAAATTGGTGTCATCTCTGATTTTTTCAGACAACGACGGCTTCGCATGGGCTACCTTACTGTATCTGCTTTTCGTCTGAAAATCGATTTGCGTATGCACGGCTACTACTGCTCACCGGCCACTCGATTACCATCTCTCATTTTTCACGTACAAGTTCATCCTGAATATACTACGTAGACGCATTTTTTTAGAGAGGATCCTGAACTGTATCTCACATAAGAAACTGTTCAGTGGCCATTCAGCAACACACGCTTGGCAGAGACGTGCGTATGCACATTGCACACACGACGACCGAGCCGGCTCATAACCACGGTGGCGTCTCGGCTATAAAGCCGCGCGTGCAGCCCACGCCCATAACCCGTTTCTTCTCGTCCGCACCCACCCATCCCCGAGAAAAAAAAGTACTAATTCCGATTCGATCCTCCTCTCGCGAAGCAACTGGTCGGCCGGCGCCAGCCCGCCATGTCGTCGCTCGCCGTCGGCCGCGGGCTGGACCTGGACTTGGAGTTGGGGATCTGGTTCGCGGGTCTCTTCTCTGGGCCGGAGCTTGCGGCGGCGGAGCTGCTGCTGCAGCTCAGCGTTCTCGGAGAGGCGGAGGCGAAGGCGGAGCCCACCAAGTCCTCGCGGTGTTCGGCCGGCTCGCGGTGCGAGGGCCTCTCCGTAGAGGCAGAGGAGCGGGTCGTCGGGGAGATAACAGCGTCGGCGTCCACGGAGCTGGACAGGCGGGCGAGGAAGAGGTACCGCCTGCTGTCGGAGCTCTACGCCGACACCATCCCCGCGAAATCCGCTGCCGCCGCGAAGAAGAAGAAGAGGAGGAAGACGCACCACGACCACGGCGGGTCGTCATCGGAGTCCAAGGAGACGAGGTACGGCGGAGACTACTAGAGGCTAGAGCGAGTACTACACGGGTATAAAATGGCTCTTGTGTAATTACGCCGTGGTTTCCCCTATATTCCCAACGCCAAGAGTAGAGCGCCTCCAGTTTTGAACTTGAAATTTGGATCTGGGTTCCGAGATCTCCAAACATCAGAGCTCATCATTACAAAAGCGTTCCCTCCTCGACGATTTGAATTTGAATCGTTCTTCTTCTTCTCTCTCTCTGTAGTTGTTTGTCCGAGCACGTGTGATTATTAATGCTTGGTTTCCAATTTGACAAGACCGGAGTTGATACATCCTGATGTGGGACTGGACAGCCCAAAAGGGTATATGAGTACCGTACTCGTATGTATAGTTTGCTTGCAAGCGCACGCAAGTGATCTTGGCATACTCTAACCGTGCTTTTCATGATGTTTCTGGGCTAATTTTCTCGCAAAAAAAAAGTACATAAAAGATTATTTTTCAACATATATTTGTCATAATGTTCATGGCTTCTTGAATGATACGTAGGCAGTTCCAGCTCCAAAGCTAGCTAGCTAGCTTGATCTTATCTTGTCTAGTTGAAGCAATATTCATACACAAGACTAGAGTTGCTGTTAATTAGAGTATGAACGTCCATGATTGTCTTTTCTTCTTTGCCCTTTCTATCTTGTGATGAGAAGAAAGACCGACGCCTCAGGTAGGTATTACAAAAAGTTGATCGCATTTCCTTTTCTTCCACACCAATCTTGATCATCATATTCAGTTACCCGACACACAATGATCAAGTGCTAACTGAACATTCTGTTATCTAAGTGATTAAGGTGATGGATGGGCCATGGCTTTCAATTTCAGTTTTAAAAAAATATTCAGCACCAACCGAAATCACTGAAATTCAGTGATTTCAGTTTTTATTTCGGTCAAAAGGTCTAAATATTCACTTGAATTTAATTAAATATTTAAAAAATTCAACAAATAAAAAAAATGATTCCCTCTGTACTACTGAAATTACTGAAATATTTTGGCCGAAACGTAATATTTCAGTGTCTACTGAAATTGATGAAATTCAGTGAATTTCAATGAAATCTCACTGAAAGTGAAAACCATGCCAACATATGCACGAACCAACACTCAATCTTCAAATGGCCCTTGGTAGTTCATACAGAGAACCATTAGCGGGTACTATGACGAGGCGTTAAATGGGAAGCTTGGTTACATCCTGGACTCCTGGTAGACCTGGAGGGATGACCTATTATACCCCCCCCCCCGGCCCCTCCGTGTCGGCCTCCCTCCATTGCGCCTTATAGTCCACCACTACATTCGCTGCTATCTGCTTTCGGCTATCGCCCCCACTAGGATCCAGGTTGGCTCGTGGCCATCCTTCCACTGGATGAGGTACTCTGTGGCAATGATGATGAGTCAATCCTCCCCCCCAACGGCACTCTTCATGTTACGGCTAGAGATGATGTGATCGACCTCCCCATACACATCCACAGGGACATATATGAGCATGTGCAACTGGATCGATCGAACAAGGCCCAAGGTGTTAGTTGAAGCATTAGGTACCGAGTAAAGAACCGTTTGAAATATTTTACACCAAGCCACCCTACGCATCTCTCTCTAAGTACGATTCATCAGTTCCTCTCAGCTCTCTCTCAATCTCACAGATCTTCCAAAATAGCATAGTACAACTAAAAAAATGCAGATTAGGTACGTGTTCTCTACAGGTCTTTTAAGCTTCTACTTTGAACTGTATAATCTTTTGTGAAAAACTACACTGGTCGACAATAATAAAAAATTTCTTTCACACACAGGGCCTTCGATTTCCATGGCACGGCCCTGCACCTCCATGTCTTCTTCATTGCCTCCCTTGTCTGCTACTCCCTCCGTCCGAAAATACTTGTCATCAAAATGGACAAAAAGATATGTACCTAAAACTAAAATGCATCTAGATTCATTCCCTTTTATTCATTTTGATGACAAGTATTTCCGGACGGAGGGAGTACCACTTAATGGGTTTATCAAGAACAACGCGACTGCGGCGGGATGCCGGTTGGAGATACGAGGATGACGAGAGATGGAGATAGATAGAAAGAGAGAATATGAAACATGGTAGAAGAAGTGGACAACGTGCATGCTTTTTCCAATTTTTACGCTGGTTTCTAACTTCTGATTTATTTCAAAGGGTTTTTTTTCGCGCATGAGGGAGAGGATTAGCACTAACAAAATCAGAGGTGAGAGGAATGAAATGAAATCGTCAACTCCTATATATATTCATGGGTCATCAACTCCCATCTCGTCGAAATGAAATCGTCAGTGTTCATGCTTTGCATGTCAAAAATAAATAAATCTTGGTGTGGGTGCTTACATGTAATAAGTACAAGGAGAGAAGAAATATATTCAAATTCAAATCCTGGGGGAGGGATGCGACCTGACCTTGGAAGCTCAGATTCAAAAGTTTCAGGCGGTAACCACCTGTTTTTTTAGTCCTGTACAGGTGCGTTTTCCTTTTGTTGTTTTCCGTTCCTTCTCCGAGAAGATTACTAAGTTTAGCTGAGAGGCGAAACAAGTCAACAACGCCAAGATCACGGCGTAATTACATAGAAGCCCTTCTGTGCTACGAGTCCCTCGCCGTTCCTCGTCGCCTGGTCCACCGACGACTCGACGGTGCTGGCGCCGTCGTCGCCGTGTACCTTCCGTATCTTCTTCTTCGCGTAGGCGGGGGATGATGTCACCGGGGCCGGGGCGGCGTACAGCTCAGACAGCAGGCGGTACCTCTTCCTCGACCTCCGGTCCAGCTCCATCGACCCAAGCGACGGCGCCGTCTCCTTGACGATCGGCCGAGGCTCCTCCTCCTCCACGGGAACCTGGTGGCACGAGCTCGCAGAGCGCCTCCAGGATAACGGCGTGGCCGCAGAAGCCGTCGCGGCGTCCTTGATAGCCCGCTCCTCCTTCGACTCCTCGTCGACCGCAGCGAGGACCTCGCGGCAGGAACTCGGGAACCGCCGGGAGTAGGATGATGCGTCCGCGGACGCCGCCGCCTCCTCCTCGTCGTCACCACCGAGCTTTAGCAGCAGGTCGGCGGCGGCCAGCTCCGCGGCCGTGAAGAAACACCCGAGCCAGTAGAGCTCCCTCTCCAGCCCGCGGCCGATGGCGAGCGACGACATGGCGCACAGCGGGCGATCGGTCGATCGCTTCTCGAGAGGACTAGGGATGGGTTGGGATGAGCCGGAGATTTCTGGGTGGGCGGACGGAGGCGTGGGCTGCACGGGCGGCTTTATAGCGGGGAGCCGGTTGCTCATCCGTGGGTGTCGGCCTCACGCGCGGCCGCAGGAGGAGACGTAACGTCGGTGGTGGGGAAGCAGCGATGACGCTGCCGCGTGGGGCCCGTGGCCTGGTCTGGGTGGTGGGGAATGGACCTGGTCACGTGAAAGTTGGGTGGGCGGCGGCTCAGGCTTGCTGGTTGACGTGATGTCTGGTGGTGTGGCTCGAGACGGAGATGCAGATAAGGTGGTCGTGGTCGGCTTGTGCCACCTGCCACATACGCGTGTATTAATTGGATCTTAAACGGTTCAGGAACAAATATGTTTGTATCACCTAAAAACGTTATATTTACTACCTTCGCCGTGATTTACTCATTGTGTTTTGTGTCAAATTTTGCCAGTAGATTTAACTAACAAAATATTCATACATGTCTCAAAAATCATATCATTGAAAACTATGTTTAGATACGAATCTAATATTATAATATTTGTTGACATGCATTAACATTTTCTTAGTTAAATTTTGATCAAACTTTGACACAAACCAAGGTAGTAGTACTTTTTGAGGGGCCATTTATACACGCAGTACACGTGCGTGCATCTTGTAGGTAGTCCTGGCCATCTCCGGCTCACCCAGGCCCGGCCCTAAAATCCAGGGCCTAGACCCGACGGGCTTGCCGGTGGGCCGGGCTTGGGCCTGAGTTTTGAGCCCACCAGCAGGGCCTGAACGGGCTGGGGCTTGGCATATTAAGGAAGAGGCCCGGCCCATGGCCCTAAGCCCTAAGGGCTTTTCAGGGCTTTTTACCAAATGGGCCGGGCTTGGGCTTCAAAAGTAGGCCCGATGATAGGGCCTGGGCGGGCCTGGGCCTTAGTTTTCTGCCATGGGCTTTTTAGGGCCCGGCCCAAGCACGGCCCGGCCCGGCCCATCACCAGGTATACTTGTAGGTGTACATAGTGTAGCAAAGAAGCCAGGAGGATAAGAGCATCTATAGCCGGACTCGGCAAATCCGGGCTGTCAAACGTTCGCGGACGCGTTCGCGGACACTGACCGGGTACTTCTTAAATCACGTCGTCCATATCCGTGTATGTCATATCGAACCCTTATGTCCATACTATATCACGCAACTTCGATCAAACTACGTAAATCAGCTGATCAGACATAGAAATAGCACAATAGTTCACCAAAAGATTCACCGAAGTTCACATAAACGACGGATAACTTTATAGTACATCTAAAACTTGAAATTTAAATCAACTTCACCACTTCCGGGCCGTCCCTTTAACCTTCTGGTCGCCGGCGTAGCTGTAGCCATCGGCGGCTGGTGGAGGATCGTCCAATTCATCGGAGGAAGAGCCGGTCGTTGTCGGAGGAGGAGTCGACGATGACGAGGACCTTGATTCGCTGGACGGTCCGGTCCTGCTAGCACCTCAACTTGGCCAACCGATACGCCTCGGTCACCTTCTTCAATGCCTCTTGCTCGGACTGCTCGATGGCAAGCCGGAGGGCCTTCACGATCTTTCGATGGAGCCGCCGAGCATCCGTCTCCGCCGTCGTAAGCGACCGGCGGTGGACCCACACGAGGAGTCGCTCGTCCTCGCCGGGCTCCGTCGGTAACCCACGCCGAAGGCGGACAGAGCTCTCCACAACCTCCCTCTCCATTGCCCGCCGCCTCTCACGGTGGGCGGAGCGCGCCTCCGACTCCGGCGTGCGTGTCCGGGCCTGCGGGGCGGGCACAAGCACCCACCGCTGTCCACGAGGGGGAGCAGCAGCCGGCGAGGCGAGGGGATGGCGTAGGGGACGCGCGGATTGTGATGGCCGCCTGTCGGAGCTGCCCATGGGCCGAGAGGGGCCAGCGTTGGCGTCCGTGATGAGCCGACGGGGAAGCTGCAGCTTGGCGAGGCTGCGGATCCGGAGCTTCCACCGGTCTCCACCTTGGACCGCTCCAAGGCAATGCAGAGGACAAGCTCATACTCCGGATCCACCTCGTCTTCGGAGCGGCTGCCGGAGCTTGACATTGCGACGGATTCGATCGGAATTGGTGAGGGAAGAGGAGAGGAGGGGAGAGAGTGGAGAGTGAGTGAGCTAGGGTTTCTACATGATGAGCTCGATGGAGTTTTTTGTGGGACATTCGTGGGGTTGATGATGGGCCGGCTTGTCAGGTGAACGCGCCCGGGCGTGGCCCGGCCACTCCGTATCCGCCTCATATTTGAGCTGAATACGAGGTGCTCCGGTCAGTCGGGGCGTTTGATGCCCGTTTGAGACATTCGTCTGAGTTAAAAAATGTGACTGAATACTGACTGGGTGGCCCACCCAGACGTTTGAGGCATGTTTGAGAAGTTCGGTTATAGATCCTCTAAAATCAGTGTCTCAATAAAATGGATGTTCTAAAATGACGGTACAAGTCAGTACAATTTGTGTCTTGGTGACTGATTTTTGTGCTGATCGCAGCAGGGGCGATAGCACAGCAACCCCAAGAAGCTGCGAGAGCCGAGAGTATGCTGTTTACCCTAGCTGGAATCGTTTGATTGCAAAGGAAAAGGAGGGGCCCACCCCATAAAATTCAGGGGGGGTTTGGATTAGTATAGGGGATGGAAGGTTTCCTAACCTTTCGTAACCAACCCGTAGGTGTAGCATTTTTGGTATTTCAGTGTGCTGTGGCCGGCGAAGGAAGGAAGGAAAAGTAGACGGTCCATCCGTAACCGTCACCTGCTTCCGCTATAATCAGAAATCAGTTTTAATTTCCTTCTCCTCTCCCACAAGGAATTGCACGATAGCTGGTCGACGCGCGCCTTTGCTGGTAAGCTTTGTGTGTTTGTTCTTCTTGCAGCTTGCTTGACACAATCGTCAAGCTCTAGTTAGGCTCCGCGCGCGGGGTCGTGCAAGCCAAACTCAACGCCGGCGGCATGCTATTCCTACGTCTTCTTCTTCTTTCCGTCCTTTCTGGAGCTGAAGCCTGAAGATGCTGCTGCTTAATCCCAGCCCAGGTCATCGTGTTCGTGCCAAAGCTGGTACGAATGCCAACTGTGGCTCCAACGTGCGTGACTGTGCCTGCACAGACCGCGGACAGGTTGCCATCCGATCGGGGACACCTTTGTGCGGCACTGCTCATCGACCCACAGGATCCACAGTTGACTGGACAGTCCATGGACCGACTCGGCCAGCTCCCGTTGTGCCGACACCGCTCTCAACAGCTACTGAATCGATTGATCCTACACTTTTTCACCAGCTCCCTGGCTGAATGCGCAGTACGTACTACTCCATATGTTCTACTCCATGCGTCCCAAAGTTAATATAGAGTTGAGTCACTTATTTTAAGACGGAGAGAGTATAATGTAATGTGTATATATTTTACTGAAAAATCAATCCTCACAAACTTGCCCAAGTTTATAAAGAAAATATATACATCTAAGGTGCCAAATACTCCCTCCGTCCCAAAATAAGTGACTCGACTTTGTACTAGCTTTAGTACAAAGTTAGTGCAAAGTCGAGTCACTTATTTTGGGATGGAGGGAGTATAACACTAGATTCATCATAAGATGTAGTTTAACATTTTATACATTTAGTATTGTAGATTTTTTTTCCGAAAAAGGGCGATTTATTACTTAAAAGGTTTAAGCATTACACCCGGCCTCTGCATAATTAAGATGCACACAGCCAATAAAATCCACACACCAAGCCAAAATAAAAGAATAAGACGATATGCAAGGAAAATGAAATCCGTATAACGCCTAATCTGAAGGTGGCCCAATCCTAAGATCATGCTGCCACCCACGTTGGACAAAAATATTTCTTGTCGTAGCCTCCAATCGTGTACACACCTCCATAAATAGGTATCGATTTATAACGTTTTCTCTATAAACTTAGTCAAATTTTATAAAGCTAACTTAGCACGATATACATATACTACATTATGGAATGGAGGGAGTACTTTATCCTTGAAAGGATAATAAAAATAAAATATACCGCTTCTTCTGAAAGCAGTTAATTAGTTGTGGTGGGAATGTGGGATATATGACTGGATCTTATCATATCCTTGCGGAACTGGATAGCAGTATGTGCAGTCCCATCTGCATGATCATCTTTTAGAACAAGGAAAAGACACGTGTGAACTCTAGAGAATATGATTCTTATAGGATATATTTTTTGTAACGTTTGGAACAAAAGAATTGCTATCTTATGATTTAGTATATATATAATTCCCTATATAATTGTTATCTGAACATGGCTATTAAAGAGGAACATGTTTTGTTTTCTCTGCGTCTACTATCTTCTTGTGTTTTTCCCTATGTGACATCCAAACGACAACTTTAGAGTCTTCTTGGTTTTGGTTCCTATAAAAATCAAAGATACACGACATCTCAATTCCTCAATACCTCTTTCTATTCCTATATTTTGAGTTTTTGTCCTTCCTGAGCATTTTTCGAAAATGTTTCAGCTTATTCTAGTAGTAACACGGGGGTATCATCTGAACTTTTTTATGAGAATGCAGGAGCTTTGCCATTTCTGTAGATAGGAAACCCGAGTTTGTGTAC